>QAOC01013194.1:266758-340247 GCA_003255005.1 Begonia fuchsioides
GTTACCGTTGCATATGGAAGTTATAGCCGTTACATTATAACGGTCGCCCCTCTTTATAAAAATGGTCGACCTTTATACAACTACCGGTCGACCCTATTTGATACGCGGTCGACCCTTTCACAACAATCATGCGTATTGCGGTCGACATTTAATTAGCGGTCGACACTTAAAAACGTTCTGGAACGTATAGCGGTCGACACCTTATTTTGCGGTCGGCCATCCAAATTTACATATGCATTAAGTGTCGACCGCGTGTATACTAAGTGTCGACCGCACTACAAGTGGTCCAAGCCAGCTCTCGAGCTGGCTTTCGAGCCGGATCGGTTGGCTCGTTATTTCCGAGCCCACGAGCCAACTCGAGCGAGCTGCACTCTCGGGCTCGGCTCGAGCTGCTACAGTGTCGAGCCAAACGAGCGAGCCAGCGAGCTGGCTCGCTCGTTTGCAAGCTCTAGTGGGGACTAGCCGACTCGAGGGTGCCACCGGGCGATCCTCAATTATGTGACTCGAAAGCTACAAACACTCTCGGATTGAGATTCTCCGAATTTTATGTGTTGGCTATTGCCCAAATTAAATGCATCAATCTATTTTCATATCCATTTGTTTTAGTGTTCACCCACCTAACATTTATCGATAATCTCTCTCTCACATCGTTGTCGACGGTATCGCCATTCGGGCGTGTACAAAATAACTTTCTCAAGGTTGATCTGTCTTTGAGTAGTTTGTTTTCAAGTAGATGTTCGTAAATTTCAAGTGATTTTTACTAAAGTTACATCCTTAGCTTATGATATTTAGAACAAAATAAACTTTAATTTTTGCAACTATTAATAAATATAGATTACTTTTCATTTCTTCGTCGAGTAAAAAAAACAAATCGAACAAATTTTGTGAGATAAACTTACATGCTTTCCACTTTCATTATTGTTTTATTTGACGATAATCATACAATCGAGATTTTTCGAAGTGCTCGTTGCACCCAATCTTAATACTTTATACGTTTACATTACGTTTAATTGTACATTATACATCAATTATCGAGTCCAAAAGTTGCACATCTTACCTAATTAAACGTCGGATCATAGATTTGACGTGTTACCAAATTAAACCCGAAATCTATGTTAAATCGTGATTTCACTAGTGCATTTGAGACTAGACAATCCATTTAGATGCTTCTATAATTGCTAAACAAATGAGAAAGGTGGCTCGAGAAAAAAAAAAGTAGGGTCGAGTTGGTTAATCGAACTAAAGCCAATGATCGTTAAAGGCATATCCATATTGAATTTTGGCAAAAAAAAAAAAGTGAATTATATTCCAACATTTTGATTATTTGATTAACTTAACCAAAAAATCAAGTCATAAAAAAAGACAATTGGCTTTGTGGGTCTTTACTAAAATGGAATTATTCTCTTTGTTGGATGAATGTTGTTGAGATGAACTACTAGTTCGACTCGCCCTATTTGTACTAAAAAACGTATAATTATTGCAAAATCAACAACGTACATTGATCGCGTGACGAAATAAAAACTCGGGTATCGTAAGTTTACGTAAAGAAAAGTGTTTTCGACTCGCTATGAATTAAAAAAACAACATCGATTTTCACAAACTAATCTTACTTGAAGCAAAACTTGATGTGTAACGAAGAGTTGCTATCGAAATTAATTGACGGGTGACACATTATGCCTTAGATTTAGTGGTGGAGCTATGAACTTTATGTCACTATAGTTGAACAAAGATGATCGTGCAATCATGATTGTCACACTCATTATATTTTTAGTTAAAATAAATAATAATTAAAATCGACTGATTCATGATATAGTAATGATGTATATTTCTACTTTAATTAGACCCACACCACATGCAAGGTTCAATGGAAGGTTGACTTGTGGCCGCACGAGCTTAGTTCAATTGGTTCAGAGATGATAGATTTCGAACAAGAGCCAAGGTTCGAGTCTGCTCCAGCGCAGTTTGAGAGCTTAAATCCTCACAATGGTTTGAGATCGTTCCTTGTGGTGTCAGGTCATGACCTCTCATCTCTAGGTCGCTGAGTCACATTGATTAAGTCTCTCACATGCTATCGGGCTGGAGTGTGGGGCCCCGGAGGTGAGAGATTTTGTCTTTTGGAACAAGGGAATGTTGACTTATTTTTCAAACGATTCTTCTTCTTTCTTTTTCAAAAAGCCGGGAGGAAATTCACTTGACATCAGAGTCATTTTCATTGGTATTTTTCCAATAATCGACACATTGAAGAAATGATTTTTTTCGACTGATTCTTTTAAATTTAACACGTCGAAATATAAGTGAAGTTTCAATTGACATCTCAAGCTTTATATTTCTACAACAAATATATAATCGTTAGACCTTTTTTAATTATATATTAATTTTAGAATTCAATTTTATTTTTTTGTTTATTCTATAGAACTTAAACATAGTAAACAAAAGGGATAGAGTAGATAAAAAATTAAATTGTAAAATATGCTCAATTAATTTAAACGTGACATGACATTATAGTGTTCAGTAAAATGCGCCCATCATGCACTTCCGGCGTGGTAGCAGTCGGCCGGCGGGCCAGCAGAAACTCCGAGAAGGACAGACTGATAATCCAACTCTTCTACAGCATCAAAATACAATATGAAAACTCTACTGCCTACTTCAATTCAAGGGTTATCTGTTCTTCAGTGGCAGTACTCGAACAAATCCTTCGACGGCTATGAATCCAGAAGCCGGAGTATAATCCAGTTTTAGTCTTCACCGGAGGGAAGTTTACGGATCAACCGAGCAATGCGTGAAATCAGTTGATCAGTTCTATCCAAAACAAGAATATTCACCGGAGAAATTTTAGAGCTTCATTTTGCCGGCGACGAATGAATGTTTGAAAACTTGGCCCAGGTACCTGAATTCTTTTCCGGAAATTCTCGACAAGAATTCGATCCATGAACGAAGATTTCAACAATGGCGTATAACCAGAAACCTGTAAAGATTTCATTAACTGGTACAACAGAAACTCTTACACGACTTTTAACGAACAGTTAATGTGCGTCGGAAGAAAACAGCCTGAAAACATGTTCCTCGATGGTTTATTCATCGTAAAACTGAAACCTAAATACAAGAACGAAGAACGTTTTGAACTACCACACCAGTATTTCAGCCATGATTAACCATCTCTTAGAACTGATCCTAAAATAGAAACCTTCTTCTCCATTGCAGTCTCTCCGCTTCTTCGCTGCAGCAAAATTGTTAAAATGGTTGAAAAAAGCTACCCAGATGAATTTTACAGCAGCGAAGGTTTCTAAATTCTTTGATTAATGATGAAAAATCATAGGGACGGGCTAGCCAGCCCATAAGCCCGGCTCAACACTTCCTCGGCTCGATTCGGCTCATTTTATTTTACGCTAAAAAAGTTTGCTTTGGACCGGATTTCAATTTTTAAATTTCGGTTCGGCCGAATGGGATTTAAATAAGGCATAATCTAACATCAGGAAGACATCAGCCCCGCCTCGTACCGTTGTGTTTATAGCGTGATGATGATGAGCCATGCCGGAGGAGCAGAAAGAAGCTCATTATGACGGCCCGTTTAATTCAGGCTACCCCACCGGAGCGAAAGACCAGTCCCGGCGTTTCTATCAATTTCCGTAAGACTTTTCGTCCGGAGATAAAGAGAGATGAGAAGACGAAGTTCATAAATTACAGACAAAATGAAAATTAAGAGACAGCAACTAAGGTCTGGTTAGGTTTAAAATATAGCATCATGAGCAATCAATCTTACGTTGTGAAACAGAAATGACTGCTCATGATAGTATATCTCTAATCATTTCAAATCTCCTTTTTTTCCGACGTCGTCGTCTTCAGAACCCACCGCCGTAAACTTGTTGCTGAGCCCAGTAGTCGGCGCCGTTGTCACTTCCGACGAATTGAGTGCAGGAAACGGGCACCAAGCACAACCCCCGGCTCCTCAGATCTCTCAGCTGTTCCTGATTACCCTTGTTAATCAATCATTAAAGCAAATGATTAAGACGATTAATCAAACTCGTTAAGAAGATAATATACCTGGTGAGGATCCACCTTTCTTTTGAGGCATGTGTCGTTCAAGAGCTGTAGGGGGGAAAAGAGGAAAAAAGGATGAAAATAATGGCTGATGAATCAGTACTGTTTGCTTTGATTCCATGGCCATGCTTTCTTTTTTGCCATCTTTTAATAATATTCAAGCTCACTAAAGCTGAGAACCTTGTTCTTTCAGTGCTTTTACTTATGGATTAAATACTTGATTATTTCGATAGACCCTTTATTTATTCAGCCTCGTCCCTTCCCCCCTCCCCTACCTGGCTTTAGTGCGTCGATGGATCCAATAAAGCGTGCAAATATAAACATATATATATATGCAGGCACTATACCTGACCAGGGTCTTCTGGAAATACACTGTGCCCTTCTGGTCGAATCTGTACAGAGAAAATGAGGCGAGAAAAGGTCACTCGAGCTCCATTAACCTAGCCATCTGAGCTTTTTAGAGAGAGAGAGAGAGAGATTAAGTTACTTACAGAGTCTTGGTTTCTCGTGTTTTGTGAGGCATGGCTGATGTATGGGGAGCTAAGAGCCTGGATTTATGACGTTTTTGGTCAAATATACACGAATATAAGTCTACAAGTACGATAATATATTGAAAACTTCGAGTAGATGCTTGTTAGCTGGTTCTGATTTTTGGGAGGCTTTTTGCAGACAGAATATACAAACTGTGAAAGCTAAAAATATATATCGTCACCTCGATTTGACCATGAAGGAATCTGATATACCCAATGGCTTCTGCCAGAACAGAAGCTGTGTCAGTCTGCAAAAAGACCACGCACTCTCACACTTTATATCCCCCAAATCATTAGTTTATATGTTGTTTCACGTTGAAAAAGATGTCCCAGATGACCTAGATCGGCAGTTTTTTGTTTTGTTTGAAGAAGAAATTACAGTGGAATATGAAAACTCAACCTAGAATGATGCGAAAAATGAAATAATCAAGGTTTAAGATTGAGAGTGGATTAGGGTTTCTCGAATTAACTGGAAAGAAATTGTTTGCTTTACCTTTCCAAAAGGAGACACTAATTGATGCAGGGCTGTTATTCTATCTCCTAGCTTCTCCTTCCTCACCTGGTTTGAAATTTTTCAGCCGAGAAAACTTTTTCTTAATTCAGATCAAGGAAAAGAAAAACAGCCAAACCCTAGCTTCTCTTTCCTCACCTTTAATGGCGGTTGGGATGAAGACGACTGAATCCTTGGTTTCTTACTAGCCCCAGCAGCGGCTGTCTTACTGCACTGTTTTTCGTAAAAATTGAACATAAATTGACAAAATTATCGTAAATTGTATCCAGAGTTTAAAACGAAGAGTCACATATATACCTCGGATGAACTACGATGCAGCCTGTTCTTCTCGTCGACATTGTTGTACGAGAAATCTAGTATGGTATCATTGCTGATGCCGCTGGTGACGCAGGAACTGGGAGAAGAAGCTCGTTTCGGTAGTGAGAACGAAGATCTGAGGACTGGATGTTCCTGGGAGTAGGAGTTGGTGGGTTTGGAAACCTCGTACTTGAGCATGTCGGTGATCTGGAGAGTGGGTGATGGATTCAAGAGCTGATCTTCCCAGTTTTCCATCTTTTCTGGTTCCAAATGGCTGAAGTAGGTCGTACTTTCTTCATCTCCTGGCGGCAGTCCACCTCTGAGACACAGTAGCGTGATTGTTACAATCAAGATGAGCAAAAACAATTGCTATCTACGTTCAGAAGCTCGATAACCAGAAGAAAGATAGAGAGGAGAGAGAAAGAGAGTTAATTTGTTCAGAAGTTGATGGAGATATAGATAGATAGAGAGATGATTCTTAAGCTACAAAAATCTTCCCTAGTAACTACGAATTCGCAGGGCAAGCCCGTGAATTTGGTAGAAATAGTAAATATAACATGCAAGCTAGAAGACATCAAGATAGAAATTCAAAAATAGTTCATCTTTAAACCTGCAAATCTCTGAAAAACTAAGAATTATCTGAAAAAACACGCAATCAGAGATCGAAAGTAAACAAGCCAAAAGAATAAGAGAGAGAGAGAGAGAGGCTGTTTACAAGAGTAGAAGACTCAGAGACTCAGGATGCTCCTGGCTATCTGCAAAACCATTACAGGGGAACGAAGAAGAAGATCCAAGAACACGATTAGAACGGAAGAGAGAAGAAGGTGGATGCATGCCCCACCAGTAATTAGGGTTTCCACCCATCATTTCCTTGATCCCTTTTCTTCTATCTTCACTTCTTATTTCTTAACCGACGACCATGGCCAAAGCTCTGAGAGCTGTGTTTTAATGGCGGCCGGGGCTGCAACGATATTGTAGATCAGGTGGGGTTTGTTTTACTCTCGTCTTTCATTGACTAATATCTTTCCTTCTCTGCCTGCTTTTGCTTTATCACAAAGTGGAAGCAGAAAAGCTGGTGGGATTCACTGTTTTCTGGGTATCAAGGTAATGGTTTCAGGGGAATATAACACCCCTAATTTAGGGTTTATCTTTGGGATCTGGGATCTTCTTGAAATTAGGGCTAGAGTGGGTTATGCTTTTCAAAAATAATTTTTTTCCTGAATTTTATTTTTTAGGGCTATTAATCTTGATTGTCTTGAAAAAGTCATAATGGGTTTGTTTAATTTTGTTCATGGGACAATTATTGTGATGAGCAAACAAATTAAGGAATTCGATTGGAAGATCTTGATCATTATCTTAGTATTAATTTATCTAAAGTATTGTAATTATTGTCCAATTTGATAATAATTAATTAAACACGATTAAAGTTTGCTCTAGACCAAATCATACAAGGCTAAACTGGATTGGCTGTTTAGGTCACGCTCCTTCCAATTTGATCAAAAACAAAGTCATCCAAAAACATGGTATAAAAGAGATGATGTTTACAAACAATGTCTTCTTAACCGTCCGATCGATATTTAACGAACCATGATTCATGAATTATTACGAGAAATATAAAGGTGAAAATATAATTCATGTTAATGTAGACAAGTTGCACCTCGATTCTAAATAAGTTAAGAACTTCCCACTCGATGGAAGTATGTCTTGCTCGAACAATATGGTTTGTTTTGAACCCTAGCCAGTGTAGTTACATTTAAAATTGTATTTATTAACCAATCACATATAATTAGATCTGCACCATTAATTCATTTGAACTGACTTTGTTTTCGCATGATAGATCATCGTAATATCAGACTGTGGTTGTTTTGTCGTGATATTACGAAGCAAACAAGGAATCGGATTGAAGATAAGAACTTGTGGCATAAGGTCAACACTTTAAGAAGATTTAACTTTGGTTTGGATCCTAACCACTCCCATCTTTTTTGAAAACATTGGACAAACTTAGGGTTAGTTAAGAGTTGCAAAAGCCACTTTATTTCTTAATTAATGTTTAATTCGGTAAAGGGGTAATTATTAATTAATCAAGTATTAGTAATTAAAGCCAAGCTCCACCCTCGAATTCAATGGAAGTAAAGTGAATTACCACAATTTGTATTTATTTTTAATTTCCCAATAATTGTATTTTTTATTAAATAATGGTTTGATTTCTCTGAACTACCCCTAGTAATCATCCTAATTCCATCTTTACCTTCTCCAAGCAAAGCTTTCTTCTCAATCGAAAGTCCCTTGACCGTACAACTGGAAAAGTATCGACCTTGACCCCGGACCTGGTGTGAAAAACGGGTGCGTTAGGTGCGCACTCGGCTCCACGGGGTCGGTGGGTGGATGGTTTGCGGAAGCGTCGATGTGGGTTTGGTGGAGATGGCTCGAGGGAATCTCGAGATGGTCGAAGTGGGTCGAAGGGTATCGCTCGGGAGGTGGGATGGTGGTGGCTCGAAGGTCAAGTGGAGGTGGGGTGAGGCAACTTGAATACCCGGCGATCGAGTAGAACAAGTTCGGTAGACCTCGCTCACGTCCGGATGTGACGCACCGGTCACGCTCACGAGGGTTGACGCCAACTTGGCCGGATATTACGCACCGGAGAAGAAAGGGTCGTGAGGAACTGGATTGAATAAGGCACTCGGCTTTTTCATTCAATCAATTCTCTACTTTACAATGAGGGTCTAATGCCCTTTATATAGACAAAAACTAATAAGGAAATATTCACAAGAATGATCCTAAACCTTTGGATCTCTGTTTGACGGTTAGGATGGCAATTCGTGTGCTTGCATTTGATTGGACGATCCTTGGATGCACACGAGCCTTCGGATTCGATGGATGGCTTGGATCGTAGGCTAAGGGCAATCCGTGTGCTTGTTTTTGATTGGATGTCCGGTGGTTTACACGGATTTGTTCGGGCGAATTTGGAGAAGATCTTGGATTGCCGTCGGGAATCGGGGGATCGCGCCGGATATCAAGGGATTGCCCGGTATGCCCCATGGTGTGCTCCCGTTGCACATCAGGACCCACATCCACTCTTCATCGAACCGTTGATTCCTTTTCATCCGCCATCATAATCGCCATGATCAGACGGTCGATGGCCTTCCAGTTGCCTTGGGAATGAGAAAAAAGAGGGAAATTTATTAAAAAACGTCGACAGCAGGATTCGAACCTGCGCAGGCAAAGCCCAACAGATTTCGAGTCTGTCTCCTTAACCACTCGGACATATCGACGATGTTGCCAAGTTGTCATTTTTATAGTATAAGATTTTACAAATATTGAGTCAGTAGGATATAAATTGGTTCGGTTTTGTAAGAGAAAACCGAATATTGCACTTGGGTGCTCGGTTCTACTTTAAAAAAACCGAATTGAACCGAAAAACTGTATTTAAAAATTAAAAGTTTAAAAACTTTGAAACTTTAAGGTAGCATTATTTTAAATTTAAGAAATTGAATCATTAAACTAACCAATTGAATAATTGGTTCACAGTTATTTAAAACATTGGTTTTAGTTAATGTGGTAAAAAAGCGCTAGAAGGAGGGCTTGAACCTCCGACCTTGTGGTTAACAGCCACACGCTCTAACCAACTGAGCTATTCCAGCTGATCGGCAATTATGCCGGGCTTTTAAAATAATTTAATATTGTACTAATTCTTGGTATTTCAGAAACACTAGCTAAAACCCTTTCTTCCTCCCAACTAAAAAGGGCTTTTGGACGAAGAAGAAAAGACTATGTCCCAAGCTTCCAACTTTCGCTTCTTCTTCTCCACTCTCCCTCCTCTTCTCTCTCCTCCTAAATCTTCTCCTTTCTCTCTCTCCGCCTTCGCCACACCCCTTTCAATTTTCACTCTCCTCGCCGCCTCTTCTTCTTCCCCCCGGCGCCACCGTGATTTTCCCCGGAGGAACCATTGCAGCCAGAGAGAGCGCCGGGAAAGAGATAAAGGGATGGCCGTCGAGGAGTCTGGGGCCGACTCTTCTGGGTTTAATAAGAGAAGGGCTGAAGGTAGAGATAAGAATGATAAGCCCGTGAAAAAACCTCAGCTTAAAACTCGCAAGCTCAATCCTGCCAATACCATCTCCTATCTTCAGGTAAAAGAAGTAGACTTTTCACTCTCGTTGACCCAATTTTCCCATTTTCCAAAGTCAACTATTCTATGGTTGTAGCTTCAATTGGGAAACATATGCTCGAAGCTTGGGATTGACTGTGTCGAACGATCGTTTTGGTTTCGAACTTTTCAACATTGGCGATGAAGTTTGAAACTCAATCTTCTGGTTTCGATTGGATAAGGTTTGAGGGGCATAGAACACTGAAAACCCCATGAAATACCTCATCTTTTGTTGCATCCCTTCACAGTGTTTGCTGTTTTAATTGAAATTTTCTTGAATTGAGTTTTCTTCTTCAATAAAACCAGTTTTAAAATTGACACAGATCCTTAACTTGAACTTGCTTTTGTTCACCGGCTTTGGTTGTTTGATACTGATGTTGTGTTGTTTATTGTTTCCTGTTTTTTGCGCTTATAATGAACTGCAATCTGATTGTCGCTTTTAGGTCCTATTCAGCTTCCAATTGTTTATGTTTTTGGTTAAAATGATGGTTTTTGGTGCTTATGTCAATTTATAGATACTGGGAACTGGAATGGATACTCAGGATACAGCGTCTTCGGTTTTGCTTTTCTTCGACAAACAAAGATTCATTTTTAATGCAGGAGAGGTGATTTGCCGTCAATTAACCATGCAAGCATCGTATTTGTTTGGATACTTTGAGTTTCAACTTATGATATTCTTTTTTCTTTTTGTAATTACAGGGATTGCAACGATTCTGCACCGAACATAAGATCAAGTTATCAAAAGTAATAGATACATGGAAGCTGTCGTTCTCTTGATTTGATCAGTCAATCTATTTCCGTTTTATTAGAACCTAAAAATTCCTTGTTTTGGATCATTATGATGATGTTTTGTTTTCGATCTTTCTTCAGATAGATCACATATTTCTCTCCCGTGTGTGCTCAGAGACTGCTGGTGGACTTCCAGGTTTATCTCTTTCTTAATTGGCCACGTGTGTAAACTTCATTCTCAACGAGATTTCAGTTTTCACTTTATATCACAGGTCTGCTGCTGACTTTGGCTGGCATTGGGGAAGTAGGGATATCTGTGAGTATAGCACATTCCCGTTTTTTTTTTTTAATTTTTTGATTGAAAAAACATTTTAAATATCACACTATTGTCATTGAATGCAGGTTAACGTGTGGGGTCCATCAGATTTCAAGTATTTAGTTGATGCCATGAAGTCTTTCATACCAAATGCTGCCATGGTTCATACACGGAGTTTTGGTCCTGCACTTGGTTCTGATACGGCTACTACATTTCAACCTAGTATGTTTAGAGACCCCATTGTCCTTGTCGATGACGAGGTAGTTAAAATATCAGCCGTCTTTCTCTGGCCAAATTCTTCTACTTTAAAAAGTTCTAACCTTGAAGACGGACTGGATCATAGTTTAGAAACAGCGCCTGGAGCAAAACCTGGCGACATGTCTGTAATTTATATCTGCGAGTTGCCTGAGATTAAGGGTAAATTTGATCCATCAAAAGCAGCAGCTTTAGGTCTTAGACCTGGCCCAAAGTACAGGGAATTGCAACTCGGGAATCCCGTGAAGTCAGACCGCAAGAATATCATGGTGGGTTAAGAAATGATTTATTGCTTCTTTTAATGATATTTTATGAGTTTCATTAATAGAATTACCTTTGTTTAGGTCTATCCAAGTGATGTAATGGATCCTTCGGTTCCTGGTCCAATCGTATTACTTGTTGATTGCCCAACAGAAGCTCATTCGCAAGAATTGCTGTCCATGCATTCTCTTAGTGCTTATCATTCAGAGGGTGGAAAGAATGTAACTTGCATGATTCATTTAAGCCCTTCCTCTGTGATTCACCAATCCAGTTACCAGGAATGGATGAAAAGATTTCATTCAGCCCAACATATCATGGCCGGACATGCAAGGTTAGTTTCCTTAATTTCTAGCGCAACTTCAGTTTAACTTTCTGCTTGAATGCATTGATTTATATGCATTCCTCTCTTGCTGTTTATAGGAAAAATGTTGAGATCCCAATATTAAAATCTAGTGCAAGAACTGCAGCGCGGCTAAATTATTTGTGCCCTCGGTTCTTCCCAGCTCCTGGCTTTTGGTGTCTTCGGGATTTTAATCATTCTGCTCTTGACTCTCTTGCTTCAAGTGAGGTTCGTTCTGTCACAAATTTTTTGGATGTTTGTATATGTCTTGATCGAAAACAAGTTAGCTGTAATCTGTTTTTTTCTCCACAGGTTCATGATTTGGATTCTAATGAGAGTATTTTGGCCGAAAATCTTATGAAGGTATGATTTATTGGGCTTAGCTTCAAACTTTAAAAAGTAATGTTAGGTTTAATTTATTAATATATTTTCTTATTGTACTCGTTGGCTTTTTAAATTGTGATTGGTCTAGTTAAAATACATTTAATGTGTTATGATTAAAATAATTATTTATAATATTTATGGCACCAATCACATTACAATATCAGTGTGTATAATAAGAATATATGTTAAAAAGATAAATTTAAAATTATCCAACTTCAACTTTAAATTGATTGTGAGTTGTGACTTCAAGCTCCCATGGAAAATGGGTAATTCTAGGAAAGTTTAACTTAGGTTTATTTTTTTCTTTTTTTGCACATCTGATTAATTTAAATTTTTTCACGATGTAGTTCACTTTGCGCCCTTACGCCCAATTGGGTTTGGATAGAACAAGCATTCCAAGTGCAGTAGGTCTGTCTGAAATCATTGATGAGCTACGGTCCGAGATACCAGAGATTGTTGAAGCTGCCGAGCATGTTAGTCAACTCTGTAATGGTTCTAACGGAATAGAGGAATCGACTTTCGGTGAAACTAATAAAATGATTGTTGAAGAGCCATGGTTGAATGAGAGTACTTTTCCTAGCTGCTTGGAAAATATAAGAAGAGATGACTTGGAAATTGTTCTTTTAGGAACGGGTTCATCTCAGCCGTCCAAGTACCGTAACGTCAGTTCTATTTATATTAATCTTTTCTCTAAAGGGGGTTTGCTTTTAGATTGCGGTGAAGGCACCTTAGGGCAGCTGAAGAGAAGGTAAGAATATCATAATTTTGGCTATTTTTAAAGAGTTATGCTAAGTTTATCTTCTTAACATATCTTCGTATCATGTATGTAAGAGTTTCGATATGTCATTGGTCTATTTACAATGCATTTAATGTAATCATGTTAAAAATATTATTTATTATTTTTATTTCATCAATCATGGTTGGATATGTCAGTGTATATAATAAGAAGATAAATCTTGCATTGTCTATTTTTAAATTGTTAAAACATCCATTTATCTCTAATTTCTGTCCATCAGATATGGAGTCGTTGGAGCCGATGATGCTGTTAGAGGACTAAGATGTATATGGATTTCTCACATTCATGCAGATCATCATACAGGTTTGGCTCGAATTCTCGCTTTGCGCCGTGATTTATTGAAGGGGTCTCCGCACGAGCGGTTACTAGTGATAGGGCCGAGGCAACTTAAACGATATTTAGATGCATACCAAAGACTAGAGGATTTGGATATGCAGTTTCTTGATTGTCGGAACACGACACAAGCTTCCCCAGAATCATTGGACGATGTTTTTGCAAAGAAAGATGGAGGAATTGCAAATAAAATTGATTCTTCTTTGTTTGCTAGAGGAGTTCCAATGCAGAGCTGTTGGAGGAGACAGAGTAGTGTAGTGGATGATGATTCAGTTTTGCCAATCATTGAGTGGTTGAAGAAAGTGTTGAATGAGTCTGGTTTGGAAGCTTTGACTAGCTTTCCTGTGGTGCATTGTCCACAGGCTTATGGTGTTGTCTTGAAAGCAGCTGAGAGGGTGAATATCGCTGGAAAAGTAATTCCCGGCTGGAAGTTAGTGTACTCCGGCGATACTCGGCCTTGCCCGGAGTTGATCGAAGCGGCCCGTGGTGCCACTGTTCTCATTCATGAGGTAAGTTTTTCACATGCTCAGAATCTAACGATAATTCTTCGTACGGTTGGGCACAACCAATCTGACTTGTTTGGGATTGCGAGTCGGGTTGGATTTATGGGTTTGAATTTTAGGTTTGCGGGTCGGTTAATTTTCCATGATTCGATTTTGTTGCAGGCTACGTTCGAGGATGGGTTGGTGGAAGAAGCCATAGCCAGAAACCACAGCACTACGAATGAAGCGATTGAAATGGGGAACAAAGCCGGGGCATTCAGAATCATCCTCACCCACTTCAGCCAGCGATACCCGAAAGTTCCAGTTTTTGCCGAGAAAGACATGCACAAGACTTGTATCGGGTTCGACATGATGAGCATCAACGCAGCTGATTTGATTGTTCTTCCAAAGGTTCTTCCTTTCTTGAAATTGCTCTTCAAAAACGATTTAATGACCGAGGAGACCGATGATGTTGGGGACGATAATCAAGAAGCTGCTTCATTTTTGCTGTAAATGGCTCTGCTCATTGTTTTAGTACATGATTTTTCTTTATTTATTGAGTTTTCTGTCTACCAAATGGCTGCAAATTGCAAAGCCTTAGGTTTTATATACTTGGTTTCATTATCTCTTCAGATGAATTCATGGAGATCATTCATCTTGGTGAATTTGTTGTTCCGATGTTCGATTTTGAAGCCTAACCCAAAACTGAAAATTGTGAAACCAGTCACAAGAAAACCAGAAACTGAGATTTGGTTTTGGTTCAAGATTTTGAAAACCGAATCTAGTTGGTTCGGTTCTAGTTTTGTTTTAATTATGGGTGGCAAAACTGGGTCGGAATTGTTAACCTGACCATAACAGTCAGTTTTAATCCGGTCTTGGTTTTAATTTTAAAAAAAATTGTAATTTATGGGTCGATGACTGTTTTTAGAAGGAAGAAATCATGAAATTGAAACTGAGATCACGAGTAAAAAAATTCTAAAATCGTACAAAATCTAATTCAAATCCTAATAAAATCTGATATAAATATTAAAATTAATTATAAGCTTTTTCAATTATTTAAAATTTAACACAAATATAATATATATATATATAATTAGAATATAACAAAAAATGTGAGTTCCAGCTTCGATTCTATTTCAAGATAAAATCGTGCTCACCCCCAATTTGAATAGTGATGAGTAATTTGTTCATGTTATATTTCTTTAGATTCATTTAGGGTAAAAACTGAGTTTGTCATTGATCAATGAGTTCAGTAACAAATCGATCATCAAATTTTTAAAATTGACAAATTAGCTACTCGTAGCAGATTCAATTGTATGTACTAACAATACGTGACGCTATAGGTCAATTTTTTTTAATTATTCATTTTTATTTAATTTTTCTAAACAAATATCATTCGAATGATTTAAAATTTTGACACATTGTAAATTATTGTGAATTTATACAATTTAATATAATTTTTGGAATAAAAAAACAATTTTTTTTATTAAAAATCAATCCGTGAGTACCTCAACGTGGCCCTCATATTTCAAAAAGCGCTCGATTAACGGAATACCTATTTCTCAAAGCCAATTATGTTTTTATTATGGTTCAACTATAACGGATGAACCGCGAACCCGCGGTTCGGTTTGTTTCTACCTCAAATCGGACCGAACCCACCGTGCCCACACTTATGGGCCCATGGCTATCTTCTAAACTAAACGCATTTTTCGTCTCTTCGGAAAAGTCTACTCAATCGTCCAGTCTCCTCCGATGGCAATGGCAATCCACTGCTCTCCTCCTGCTGCTCGCCCTTCGCCACTTCGAACCTCGTTCTTTTCACGGACGGGATGTTTGCCATCGATTCCTCTATTTTCTGCGGTTTCTACTCTCTCTTTCCTTCACCGCCGTCCAATTTACCCTCCATCCATTAGGTCTTCCATGGCCTCTCTTTCCGCCGTAGAAACTTCTTCTGATTCTAAGAAGAAGCTTCTTCTTGAAGTGAAGGACCTCACGGCTGTTACTGCGGAATCTAAGCAACAAATTCTCAAGGGTGTCGACCTCGTCGTGTATGAGGGAGAGGTCTGTTGAAATTATTCTTCCTGTTTCTATTTTGGGTCTTACCGTATTCATTCACCCTTCATTTATTTTCCTGTTATAGTCGTAGGCGTGGCTAGGAGGTTGTTCCTCATAATCTTTGATTATCGCTCATGCAGGTTCACGCCGTCATGGGAAAGAATGGTTCTGGGAAGAGTACATTTGCCAAAGTAAGCTGTGTGTTTTAGTCGTTGCAGTTGTCAATTTCCTTTCTTATTAACTGGGAAGAGTGCTAGGCTGATTTGTAAACGGGAAATAGGAAAAACTGGGAACATGAAGACATTGTGATATATTAGGTGCTGTTGAATTTATAGTTTTGTCAGTTGAGTTTATTTGAGCAAATGATTTTTAGTGAGTGTTTTGAAGTTTGAAGGTGCTTGTTGGTCATCCTGATTATGAGGTTACTGGAGGCAGTATTGTGTTTAAAGGAGACGATGTGCTTGAAATGGAACCAGAAGAAAGGTCACTTGCAGGGCTTTTTATGAGTTTTCAGAGTCCTGTGGAAATCCCAGGTGTGAGCAATATTGACTTTCTGAATATGGCTTACAATGCACGCAGAAAGAAACTTGGTCTACCTGAGCTTGGACCAATTGAGGTACATGAAGAAGAGGAATGTTATTTTTTTAATCACTTGTTTATAACTATATTTTTAGTGACTGTGCATGGTTAAAGGTATTTCTTGACTGGTATGCTTCTATTTTTTTAATACTTTTTTGTTAAAATTATGTGTTTTGTGCTGATGAAGGTTTTTTCTTTCTCTTTCAGTTCTATGCGTATATTTTCCCCAAACTTGACCTCATCAACATGAAGACAGATTTTCTTAACCGTAATGTTAATGAAGGATTTAGTGGCGGTGAAAGGAAGCGCAATGAAATTTTACAACTTGCGGTAAATTTAAGTTTTTTTAACTTGCAGTCAGTATACAATTTTGGCCGGAATTACGGACTTAGTCATTTGTAAATGGTGTAATTGGTAAACTGATATTGTAATAATTTGATCTAGACTCTTCTAGAGGTTCATGTATGTATGTCTTGCTCTACAGGTTTTGGGTGCTGACATGGCCATATTGGATGAAATTGATTCTGGGTTAGATGTTGATGCCCTTAGAGACGTAGCAAAAGCAGTGAATGGGCTTTTGACTCCAAATAATTCTGTTTTGATGATTACTCATTATCTACGGCTTTTGGAATTCATCAAACCTTCACAGATTCACATCATGGTAATTTTCTTTGGAAATAATCATCTATCTTCTTAGTGATCTGGTTCTTACAAGTAGACGATGATGGTTTTTTTTTCTTCTTTTTTTATTATGGTTAATTATGTAGGAGGATGGAAGAATTGTGAGAACTGGAGATATTTCTATAGCTAAACTCCTTGAGGAGGAAGGTTACAAGGCAATATCATCGGCTGCCTGACAGTAAACCCTTAGGTATTCCTTTTCCCTCTTGCTCTGCAAATTTTTTTGTGTTCGTAGTATTCGAGGCTCTAACGGTTATGGATCTATGTTAATTACCAACCTGATGGCTACATATATTAGTATTATTTGAAGATCTGTACATAGGATCTGATTTTGGTTGTTGTGTGTTCTCATTGCATTGTGAATCATTTTTTTTTCTTTTTAATTTGTAAGGCTGTTGTTCAACCAGTTCATTGCAGTGGTTTTCGTTTCTATTGAGCCAAATCTCCAATTAGAATGTCCAAGCTGCAAAAGTAGAATCTCTCATTATTTTCATGATACTCTTTGCCATTTTCAGGTTAGCTGTACTCTCTTGCCTTCAGTTTAATTGATCTTTCCTCTCCTTTTCCCACAATTATGTTGAGAAAGTAGACTGGTAACCTAGCTATGAAAATGATCAATTATGGTGGATTGACTTCAGTGAGTAAAAAAACTATGGAAATTATACAATCCTTTCAAACATATCTAGATTTTTCTTGTGATTTTCGAATCAAATGTTAGGACTCATTTGTAATTAGAAGTAAGAAGTTAGAGAACGTTAGTAGAAGTTACGGAAGTTAGAGCATATTAAATAGTAGGAGTGTTGATAGGATTGATTGTAGTACTGATCAATTGGTGGGACGTAGAAAGCCTTGAAGTCTCTCAAAGTGTGTGTACGTATTACGTTTTAATGTGAATAATACATTCGGATCCTATCATTGGTACCAAAGCAGTTAGATTTTTGGGGAGGAAGCCATTTGGAATCAAGATAGAGGATTGGTCAAAGGCAATTGATAGAATGGAGCATACTATGTCTATTATCCAAGAACAAAGAATTTCCATGAATGAATTGATAGCGATCTTGAGTTTTTTAATTTCTGTCTTGAGTGGTACTTTACTGTTATTGTTTTCCGGTTGTGAATCATGGGTAAAATTTCTTTTCCTATTTTAGGAATTGATTTGTTAGTGGGTCTGGGTATTGGGTTTCATCGGTCTCTCGTGTGAAGATCCCATCATCGCTTTTGGTTTTCAAAATTAGGATGGATGACCAGATTGTTGTAATATTTGAAGATAAAATCAAGATGTCACCATGATCATCAAGTATGAAACTTTAGATCCCCAAGTTTATATCTCCTTTCAGTTATCTCTTGATCAAGATAGATTTGGCTGTATATTAAATCTGTCAAAACAAGAATTTTGCATTTAGTTGAACGATTGACATGTGTCCTTTTATCTTTTGAAACCAATTTAAAATAAAATAACATATTTTTCTTTGGTTTCTTTCACTTCCTTAAAAGATGGAAATGCTTATTATCATTAAAAATTTTGACCATTTATGCTGGTTATTTCTTCTGCAGAAGGCAAAATGCATCTAGTCGTCGACGATTGATAGTTAGGCAATCCATGAAGGTCCGAAGGGCGGAGAGATAGAGTAAGAAGGTTTCTTAATTAGAGTTCTTTTTTCTTGAATTGCAGCTCTACTATCATATTTGTTGAGTTCATCTCTTCCATGTCCTCCATTTAAAAACGACACAATGAAGATAATTTATGTAATTTTTTGTAGAAAATAAAGCATACAAAAAGATTATGATGCATTCTTGATTATTGCCGGTATTCTATCCGGGTCGCAGCTCGAGATGAATGTTATGGTGTCTGAATCGCCAGTTTTCAATTATTTTTGTAGCGATGATGTGAATTTTTGCGTCTACTTATTGTCCCTCCCGAACTCTATTTTTGAACGAAATAAATCTGGAACAATGTCTAATGTGTTATGGGTAGATCTTTTTTTATGATCCGTAAAGCTCCGTGTTACAAGACAAACGAATCGGATTTCTTTTGGTTGCAAACTTGAATCCCATAAAATCTCTCGTTCTCTCTGCCAACACTTAAAAAATGTTCATATATTATGTCTTATTTTTCAAGCAAATGCATGTAAAGCCTATATTGTTTATATTATAATAAGAGTAATTATTTATTAATTGTTGTCTTAAACATTAGCGCCCATGGCCTAATGGATAAGGCGTCTGACTTCTAATCAGGCGATTGTGGGTTCGAGTCCCACTGGGCGTGTTTTGCTCTTGTTTGCTTTTTTTTGCTTCCATGGTGTTTATTGTGTAGTCTGCTAGTAAAGTCATTTGGGTAGCGGTGATTTTCATGGCGGCTGGCTATCTTGCAGCCATTCGGGCGATCTATCTGGGCTTTGCTCTTCTATTCCCTCTTAATTTCTTTCGA
Source organism: Begonia fuchsioides (assembly GCA_003255005.1). Classification (NCBI taxonomy): domain Eukaryota; kingdom Viridiplantae; phylum Streptophyta; class Magnoliopsida; order Cucurbitales; family Begoniaceae; genus Begonia; species Begonia fuchsioides. The sequence goes on from QAOC01013194.1 coordinate 285,918, forward strand.
ACAAAATTGGTTGGTGCTTTCAAAGTCATGTGGGTACATGTAATTATCGTGGCCGCCGGTTATGTTGCAGCCATTTGGGTAATCACCGCTCACTATCGGAGGATCGGCGCTGTTCTTTTCCATTACCGCCGTCGGCGTTGGCTTTATGGAATTGGGTATCTATTTCGCCATTTGAAAAGCTTCGAATGTAACTACGAAAAATAGTATCGATTCTATTGACCCTTTTTTCTACACATTATAGTTCCCAAACATTGTAAATGTAGCTAAATTCTGCAGATTTGTTCGATTCTTATGTTCATTAATGGATTCTTGACATATAGTTGATGAAGGAGACGTGTAATTCTTGGCCCACACCATCGCCATCCATGACCATGCAGATTTGAGGAAGATAATGGCGAGTTTCTCTGAACAGACAAGCGGGCTTGACGCAATCCAAAATGTTGCAAAGACAAATCAACATTCAACACCATCGCGTGGAAATTTAATGGCCCTTTCCTTCCAAATCTTTTGATTTTCCAGTATTCAACTTTGATGGGGATAGGAATTCAAGAACAATAACAGTTAATTTGATTTACAGGGACGAACTTTTAAGGAAATTTCTGACAGTATACTTTTAGGATTAAGAGAATGAAGAAAGGCGTTTTCAGCATTGATTGAAGCAGATGGAGACAGGGACGACGATTGAACAGTAAGTCAAGTCTCTCTTTTGTAATTTTATATTTCTCCGTGTAAGCACCATTTTTCTTTTAATTTTTGGGATTTTCTGAGGAAACTGATAGGAAGGCCGAAGTCAAGACGCTGAGTCTTGGAGAAGAACGCGGCAAAAGTAAAATAAAAGTCCATATACAAAGCTCAAATCTTAGAGCAATTGAGTAAATTGGCTATGATGATTTGATCATTATCGAATTCTATTTCTTGGTTTCGACCTCACAAACATGGATCCGAGGATTGCTGCTTCGATTGCCAGAAATGAAGAGCACACATTTATGGAATTAGTTCGAGAAAATGGAGAACTAATCGACCAGAAAACTGCTAGTTCAGAAAGCACTGTACTCCACATAGCTTCAAGATTTGGCCACCTTGAATTAGTAACTCAGATTATGAAGCTCCGACCAGCCATGGTTTCTGCAGAAAATCTGATGCTGGAGACCCCAGTTCATGAAGCTTGCAGAAACGGCCATGTCGAAGTAGTTTCTCTGCTAATAGAGGCAAATCCATGGGCAGCTTGTCATCTTAATTTTCAAAACCAGAGTGCATTTTACATGGCCTGCACTCATGGACATCTTCAAGTGGTCAAACAGCTCTTGAGCAAGTGCTGGTTAGTAGGATTAGAAGACACTGGCTTTGATCCTACTCATCTCCACGTTTCTTCCACTAGGGGATACACAGGTAGATGAAAATACTCAATTTCCATCCTTTTTTACTTTGATTGAATCAGTTTTGGCTTTATTTTTTGAGTTTTTGGTTTAGAAATTTTTGCAGAGTTGTTAGCTATTTACCCGAATCTAGCCGGGAGGCTGGACAAGACTGGATATTCACCTCTGCACTATGCTTGTAGCAAGGGCCACTTGAAGATAGTCAAAAGTCTTTTAAGTCATGATGCAGATCTTGCTCTGCAGAATAATGAAATTGGTTACATGCCATTGCACTTGGCGGCCATTAATGGGGAAGTTTCAGTATTTGAAGTGTTTAAGGCTATGGCTCCTATATCCTTCAAGCATGAGACCAAAGAAGGTGAAACTGTTCTTCAACTGGCCGTCAAATATGAAAAAATGGATGCTTTTGTATGGCTGGTTCAGGCTTTTCAGAATGATGCTCTCTTTCGTAGTAGAGATCAATATGGAAACACCCTTCTGCATCTCGCCGTCTCCCGAGGAAGCTCGAAGGTATGAGATTTGGGAAGTTGAAAATTGTAGAATGTAGAGCGCTTATATTCTGGAAAAAGAAAAGATTCTGTTATTTGATTCAGATTCTGATTGTTTTTTGAAGATGGTGGAGCTTCTGATCAAGAAATCAGCGAAAGAAATCAACGCACAGAACCACGAAGGAATGACGGCTCTTGACATTCTTAACCAGGACTGTAACATTATGGAGTTTAATCAGATCGAAGGTATGCTGAGACACGCCAGAGCTGAAAGAACGGCAAGAACCAGAAACCCATCTTCGCCGGAGATGGAGGAGCTGGAGAAAATCTCTACGGATCATATGATAAATCAATCTCTTGAAATTTCTGAAGGGCTGGACGACAGCGGGGGATCGGAATCACCTCCGCAACGAGCTGAAGAGACAAACGAAATCAGTGGCGATACCATGGATAAACCGGCGCCGTCGCCGGAGAAGAAAAGTCAGTCTCCGGCCGTTATGAAAAGGAAGAACCAAAACAGACAACTCGTCGAAGAGGTGGCTAAACTCCATTATAGTGGAAAGAATATGTACATGGAGGGAATTCAAAATGCGAGAAACACCATCACTCTGGTGGCGATTCTGATAGCGACGGTGACATTCACGGCCGGAACTAACCCTCCGGGAGGGGTCTACGAAGGCGGCGAACTGATCGGAAAGTGTACTGCGAGCAAAACGAAAGCTTTTAAGATCTTCAAAATCAGCAATGGCATTGCCCTTTTCACGTCTCTTTCCATCGTCATTATCTTGGTAAGCATTCTCCCTTTCCGGCGGAAGAAACTGATGAATCTGGTGAAAATTACTCACAAAATGATGTGGGTGGCAGTCTTCTTTCTGGCAGCAGCTTTCATTTCGGCAGAGTGGATCATCGTCCCCCATGAAAAAGGGACGAACTGGGTGCTCGACACTTTAATGGCGATCACCGGAGGAACGGTCGGAGCGATCTTCGTTTATCTTCTGATTTCGTTGGCTAATCACTGGTTGAGAAAGTGGAAATGGAGAAAGGGGAAGAAGAAGAAGAAGAAGATCGACGATGGCGTCAAAGAAACTCCGAATTCGCAAGCTTCTCCAAAATCGGAGGTGAAAGTTACAATCCATTCCTGCTCTTCGTCGCCGGCGAGAAAAGGAGAAACCCATTCTGATTCTTCTAATTCTGATTTCTATAGTTCTAAATCCTTTGGTTGGCATCCATTTTAACCATTTTCTGTGAATGATGAACACGATGAATGAGGATCTTAGTTGTTTGAGATTGTCGCAGTTGTCGCTGATTAGTTAGGAGTTTCCTTAAATAAGTCGAAGTGTCGAACTAATTGGTTATGATCGTTGTTTCCTTCCATTTTCGTCCATCGTCCTCTTCTTTCTCAGTCAAAAAAGGGATCTTGAATTGCAGAGACGAAACAGAGCTTCAAGTTGCCGTCTTCAATGGTGGATTGAGTGATTCTTCCACATAATCTGAATGCGACGGGAAGAGCTTCTGCGACTGCACTGGAAGAGCCGGGAACTCCATTGACGAAGAACAAAAACATAATCTATGGTGTGCTTATAACCTTTGCAAAATCAAAAGAACAGCGAGAATAAAAGAACTGAACAAAAAATTCAAAATACAGAAACACAGACGAAGAATAAAACTAACTCCAAAATTTCAGAGAATCTCAGATTTGGTTTCATTTTCAGCCCAACGATTGTAAAAACCAGCGTCGTCTTCATCAGGAACTTGCTATCCGAAGAATAAGCCACTTTAAACTCAAACGAAGCTTCAACAATGGAGGAGGAAGTTGCAGAAAGCAGGAAGCAAAGCTCTTNTCAACAAAACTAACTCCAAAATTTCAGAGAATCTCCGATTTGGTTTCATTTTCAGCCCAACGATTGTAAAAACCAGCGTCGTCTTCATCAGGAACTTGCTATCCGAAGAATAAGCCACTTTGAACTCAAACGAAGCTTCAACAATGGAGGAGGAAGTTGCAGAAAGCAGGAAGCAAAGCTCTTAACTTTATTAATGGCTGCCAAATGTTAATGGTAGTTATTTTCCGGTTGCGGAAACGCGCGGCCGTTAAAGGTGGTCGTCCCTGTAATTGTTAGTTTTGGTCTATCCGTATTTCTCGTCAACTCCGTTCTCAAATTTCTGATCATTTCATGGTGAAATCCAAGACGAAACAGAGCAAGGATTTGACCAAATTTCAGAAACGGTGGTTAAATGCAAAGCAACTATTCTTTACAACAACAAAAAAACTTCTATCAGATTCAGTAATTGCACGAGTTCAGAAACTAAATTATGAGAAAAAAGCAGGAGAAATCAGCACTTGGACAGCCAAAACACGTGCAGAACCGCCATAGAAGCCAGCAAGAAGCAGCTGAAGAAAGTGAAGACGACGGAGACGGCGACATGATTGCAGAAGCTGTGCAAAGACTTGCAGAAGTTCGGAAGAGTCGTGTGTCGAATCCCAGTCCGATTCAGATTCGAGACCCCCGAAGCGGCCGATCCGGCGCTCATCATCACATAAGCAAAAACCTGAAACAATTTCCATGGATATAAAATCTGTTCAATTGTCGAGAAGAAGAACATGAATTCGTTTTTTTACCTGATCCGCTGCAAAAAGAAGCCATGCATGAAATCTCGAGGTTATCAATGGCGATTTTCTGAGAAGCTTAGCTGAAGTAATGATGAGCTGAACTAAGCTGTAGGCTGTCACGGCTGCTGAAGCTCCGACCAGATATCTGCTCAGCTCAGAGACGATGATCTTATGAGACAACTTCTTGTCATTCAAAACGCAATCCCGAGATTTAGATTGTAAATGAAACTATGCAAGATTTAAATTAATTAAACATTGAAGAACAAATTGAACAGAGAACGGTTCAGGAACAGACGAACAAGCGGCATGAATAAAACATGGGTGGGAAGAAAAAACCAGAAATGGAAAGCAGTTTAAAAGTAGGACTTTTTGTCTTTTGATCTGGTCGAGACCCATGCATCGACTGGAGTTGAAAATGATGATCCAAAACTACTGATTTTGAAGCTATTTGGCAAGAGAGAAAATCGGGGATGAAGTTGGATGAAAAAACCATAAAAAAATCGACTTCTTCTTCCGTTTTCCACCACTTTTCAGCTGTCAAACAGAAATTTAAGAAACCCAGAAAGTTTAAGCTCTGGAATGTAGAACAACAATGGCGTTAATCGTCTCTAGTTTCTGTAAAAACCAAGTTTCAGACAGGCTCGAAGAGCGAGTTCATTTAGCTGTAATTGAATTTCTGAAATTACTGTAGTTTTTCTCGCCGGCCAAACACATGCCGGTAAAGTAATTTTTCAGGCGAGAAAATCTTACTCAAACGAATCTGAAAACGACCACTTCGAGTAAACGGGTAGCTCGAAACCGTAGAAGGAGACAAAGCTACCCTCTCTGGCAGACAACATCAAAGCCAACGCCGTCGCCGACGCCGCCACGCACATCGCCCGGAGCACCACCTGCACAACGTCCGTTCTCCGGCGAGTAAACCGCTGGTCCGTCGCCTCTAAAGGGCCACTCATCGTCCCGTTCTCAGTCACCGCCGCAGCCACCTTGCTTATCTCCGGCAGCTGCACAGACACCTCCGGGACCGACGGCATTTTCCGGTCATTATCGGGCACCGATGATTTCTCCATCCAGAGGGAGAAAGCAAAGATTCTTTTCACTTTCGGTTCAAGAAACAGTAATGATCGTCCTGCTGCTCCAGAGCTGAGCTGGTTTTAAACGACCATGACCGGCTCCCGCCGGTAGCCATGGCAGAGCTCGCGCAGCAAAGCCCATCTCTCTTGCTTTGTCATTTTTGCATTAAATTTTGCCAACCCAAGATGAAAATTTTCGGAAATTCAGAAACTTTTCAGAGGAGAAGGGTGGGTCGAAGCGCGACAAGAATGTGAATTAATTGCCCACGACGTCGGTGCCATGGCAGCAGCGGCAGAGCGCAGAGGGGCCGACGTGGCAGGGAGGCGAACCGGCCAGCGAGGGTAGTAAACCGGGCATGAAAATGACATTCTTAAATCGGTTTGATGCCAACGAACACCATTTCGATAAGCCAGTAAATGCGATGCCCATTGCGTATCCTCTCCACCACGCATATTTTATTTACAAGGGTATAATGGTCACTTTTTTATTTTTTGATTTTTTTTATTTATTACTAAAATTAAATTTATGAGTTAACATACACGATAACCTTTTGACCATGGTCAAATTTATGACTTATTATGATAATCGTTGATGTATTAATTATAAATTAATATAATAAATATTTATATTTTAAACATATACAATTATAATTTGATTAAACTAATATAATAATAAGATAATCGTAATATTATTTGTGTACCATTTAAAACTTTGACTCTTTGGTAAAAATGAGTCACCTGATATCTGCTTAATATAGCGTATTAACTTGATTTCTTGTACCTTAAGACGTTTTAGGTTTATCGCCTAGTTGAAAGATCCGATGCTGTCAAAAAGAAATTCATTCGATTTCAAAATCGTATAACAAAATGGATTAATTTTTCTTAACACCTCGACGTTTGGATTGAACTGTGAAAGTCGAGTCATGCTTGAGGTGGATTAGAACGAGCTTTGGTTCGACTATTCATTCCTACGGTTTTGGGACCGAAGTCCTTGAAAATAAACCGAACCATGCACAGAAAAATCAACGTAAACATGGTTTAAACACATGCCATTTGTCCAAGTAAAAATTGGTCCAAACTCAAAACTAGCATGGGCCGGGCCTTAGCCGCAGATAAACCAAACCGGAGCCGGTTCTGCCAGAAGAAAAAGTGGGCAACCGGCCAAGCCGGTTCGAAACGGCAGCCATGGTTTTTAAGGTAATATTCTAGGAGCTAGAGGCTGTGCATGAAAAGATATGGAAATTGCATGGAATTCAGGTTCCCCAGGTTTACGGGAAATGGAAGACCAAAACACGACCAGACCATCGTTCCTGAAACTCGAACTGATTCCTAGGCTCTGGGCCACGAAATGAACATGCCGGTCTTTCTGTACGACGTGTTCTTCGTCGTCATCTTTAAAACACGGGTTCAGCTCTTCTGCTAAGTACCGATGACGTAAGCTTGTCTTCTTTTCGCCGGAAGGATCAACTTTTCCGTTCCCCGGTGGAATGGAGTTGTCGGTCGGAATTCAGACGAGACGTGAAATCTAGTACGATGCGTTTTGAGTTTTGATTCCACGATAATGGTGTCTGAAATCTCAATGAGTTTTTACTCTGCTTTTAAAATCTTCGGTCATCTTTGTTTCGTACCAATGAGGTTTAGTTAGTGAAAATGTTACAATTTATTATTTTGGTAGTAAACAGGCAAATGAGCATTGGCATTGCCGTCCGACTCCTTCTTCCGTCGTCTTCTTCGTCGTCTCCTTCGCCGGCTCGATATCCCGCAGATCCTGCTTAGAAAATAATATATTATTAACTATTCTAAAAAGCTCGAACTAATGGAAAAGGATAATTGAATCATTCCAACAAACAACCTCGCTGAAGATATCAGAGGCTTCATTCGGTCCCATTTTATCTACCACGTCAGCTGCCACTTCCTGCGTAGCCATGGCAGGAAGAAGAATTGAGATCCAGCTCTTAAACAATGATAAACAAAAACTACAGTTTTATGCCAGAAAACCAGAACAGGAGAGATAGAGATACAGAGAGAGAGAGAGAGATCAAAAACTAAGAAACCCCACGAAGAAGAAGGAAAATAAAATAAGAATTACACTAGCTTGGTGGAGTTGGAGTTGGTTCAAGGTCTTACGCTCGAGTTCAATGGAGCAGCAGACATCAGCCATGAAAAGCAATATAAAAACCAGAAGCTCTCCGCCGAAGTAACAGACGAATACGGGCAGCCCATAACCCTGCACAAGCACAGCAAGCCACATCTCGATATAAATATAAAATGAAGAAGAAGAAGAAATTAGGTTAAATGAAATCACGTACTAGTTTGACCTGAAAAAGCCATGAAAGCTGAGGCTATAAACTAAGGAAAATGGGTCTCAGTTCATATCCAATACTATTCATTTACTTCTCGTGTTTTCTATCCTTCTAAATTTGTGTTTCTTCATCTTTCGAATCTCACCCTCTCTTCTACGCTACCCATTTCAAGTTCGGCAACCAGCTCCGATTTGAAGTCAAGATCCGACTAATATTCTGTTGATAGTAAAGATACAACTGAAAATTACGGATGCAGAATCTCACTTTACTTGAAAGTTGGAAAAACAATATTTATGTCGTATACATGTGAATTTCTATCTCAACCTAGTACAATGTGTTGTGCAGTGTACATCCAAGAACAAAATGTGTGAGTTCTTATTCAAAATGAATAATATTATATTAGAATCGACGAATATAATGTGTTGTGCAGTGTACGTCCAAGAACAAAATGTATGAGTTCTGATTCAAAATGAATAATATTATATTAGAATCAACGAATACAATGTGTTGTGCAGTGTACATCCAAGAACAAAATGTGTGAGTTCTGATTCAAAATGAATAATATTATACTAGAAGCAACGAATACAATGTGTTGTGCAGTGTACATCCAAGAACAAAATGTGTGAGTTCTGATTCAAAATGAATAATATTATACTAGAAGCAACGAATACAATGTGTTGTGCAGTGTACATCCAAGAACAAAATGTGTGAGTTCTGATTCAAAATGAATAATATTATACTAGAAGCAACGAATACAATGTGTTGTGCAGTGTACATCCAAGAACAAAATGTGTGAGTTCTGATTCAAAATGAATAATATTATACTAGAAGTAACAAATACAATGTGTTGTGCAGTGTACATCCAAGAACAAAATGTGTGAGTTCTGATTCAAAATGAATAATATTATACTAGAAGCAACGAATACAATGTGTTGTGCAGTGTACATCCAAGAACAAAATGTGTGAGTTCTGATTCAAAATGAATAATATTATACTAGAAGTAACAAATACAATGTGTTGTGCAGTGTACATCCAAGAACAAAATGTGTGAGTTCTGATTCAAAATGAATAATATTATACTAGAAGCAACGAATGATGTTACATAAAATATGCAATAATATAGATTTTTATGCTTTTTTTAGGGTTAACGAAAAAACATTATATAAATCAACTTATAAAGAATTTAATTTTCATTTCACAATCAATCAAATTTTAAATTCATATTTATATACTTTTTATTTTTATCACCATTTTACCCGTTTATTAAGTCATTGGTTTCGTAAAATTCAAATTTAATTAAATTAAATAATTTCAATTTTGATGGGCATTAATATCATATTTGAGGGTTTTGTGTCGACATTTATTACTCACACGAACATTTCATCTACTCGAACATTTTTCTCTGCATTACAAATCCGACAAAATAAATGATACGAACATTATCTTGAAGATACATTCCTATATGATATGACCAATGTATTTGGACATAGACATTGGTGCAGGCTCGGCCACGGTCATTTATTATTCGCACCAAAACAAATATTGGCATTGTACGTTGCCATTTCGTGTGCACATGGATTCGGTTCGATCAATCTTCAATTGGTTCGAACTAGGTTTTTGGGTTGTTTCCTATGACTTTCTCGAGCGACCACATCGTATGTCCATTGGAGAGCTTCACTCATATTGAGTTTTTCAAGGTTAAAATGCGCATAATAACATGGACTCTTATAGTAAATTTCACATCGAATTAGCAAAAAAAAAAGCCAAAAATAGCTATTAGTTAAAAATGTGTACACGAGAGGAGAAGATGTAGCAAAAAAACGATGACAATGGACCAAGAAAAACTATAAAAACCGATATAATTTCTAGCTTGTGAAGAAACTGAGACAAAAGTATAAGAGGAACGATATGATCTGCAAAGAGAATTGGACCATTCGAGCTATAATACTAATCTATTTTCTTTTGCAAGTAACATGGAAAGATCCCTAGATACCCCAAAAAGAAAACAATAGTCAAATTTGAACACATACCATGTGCATTGTTTTATCCACGTTTCTCACGCAAAATTTCCTAATTTGTCACGTTTTCGATCATAAGCTTGAAAAATCAAAACATCGTGACATCCACAGTCAAAGTTCGGAGCTTTGATTAAACAATACAGCTAGGTCGAACTTATTTTTCTTGGGTCTTGATTAATCGGTCAATACATGTCACGATGTAACGTTTTTCCGTGTGATGATGAACCGTGAACTTGGTGATGAACAAGCAACAACTAATAAATGCACATGGGTGTACTTACCGGTACTATATATGAGCACATTTAATATGGTACAAGATATGTCACCATGTGGTGGGATCATCTTACCAATAATTCCATGCCAATAATGTAAAATTAAATTTATGTTACTCATTTAAGTTACCACCCAATAATGACCGATTGATATTACTTTGATACTACTTTGAATTTTATAATTTTAGAATCCAATTGATATGCAAAGTTCGATAAATCAACAAACATCGCATTACAAAATATCCTTGTTGTTTTTTGCTTTTTTCGATTCAATTATTACCGTTCGATTCTCGACCGTAACTGTAATTATTTTATGATAAGTTAAATATTTAGACGATGGTGGGGCCGAAAGGAGAGGAAAGATGTCGAGGATCAAGTGGTCTTTATTTAATCACGACTCCAATTTCATCCCCACATGATCATCATCCTCCCTTTTCATGCATTATTTTGCAAGCTAAGCAATCGCCTACGCTTCCTCCTAACGTTGCTTCCACTCTCTTCCTACTTTCCAGTTTCACTGACACCCATGTCAAAGTCAACGTCTTGTTTGACTTTTTCATCAATTTAGAAGAGAGAATTTATATTTGAATGAAACTAATGACCAAGAGTACAAGATGAATAGAGTTGGGGAGGGATTCAACGGTCCTGATCTCGTCAAAAAATGGGGTTGATCTAAGAGTTCCATCCTAAGTAGCCTGCTCTAGCAGTCACTGGATTAGATGGCTGTAATCTGGGTCGCTATGATGATGGATTAGAAACTCATCACTGCCGTTGGATACGCCGAAATATGAAGTTTGACTCAAGAGTGGATGATCTTGTGCATTCTGGACCTCCTTCTGTCGCCGGAGCTCCAAGACTTTCCGGTGGGAGTTGGAGTGCTTCGCTGAAACAAAAGTCGGGCTTGCGGCGGGTCGGTATTCGGTTACCAAGCGACCCGACTTGTATCGGACCCCACAAGCATTGCATAATGTTTTGGGCCCCATGGGCCCAGTCCTCCATTGTGGGGTCTTCTCCGAGCCGCAGTGGAGGCATTTCCGGCCGGAGCATTCCGAATTCGAGCACTCTCTCCTAGTCGTCCCCGCCGCCGCTTTCGGTGGCTTCGCTTCCGTAGGAGTGAGAAGGTGGAGGAGGCGCGTGGACCTGTCGCACGGAACGGTTCGGGCACGTTTGCTGCGGGCTTTACCGGGGAGAGGGCTTTTGTGGCTGAAAAAGGGGTCGCTTTTTGAGGTTTCGGAGGGCAGCGTATCCGATGATGAAGATGTTTCCGGCGTTTGAGGTTTCCCGGTGACGGTGGAGATGAAGTGCATGGATTGGAGATCGTTTTCAAGAGCTGAAAATGAGTCTTCCACGAAGTTTGACAGCCATTCCAGTTCCGCCAAGTCGTCGCACTGTTCAAAACAAGAACAAGTTTTCAAGAGTACTCTACAAAATTTGTGATTTTTCCATCTGGGTTTCAAATTTTTTTAGTAAATTTTCTGCATTACATCAAGAAAACGTGGATATTGACGAGGAAACAGTTTGAATTTTGTATAAATGACGAACTTGAGAATAATCGTTGAAAGTTTCGATTTCCTCAGCAGAAACGAAGATATTTACCGGAACGCAAAGCTCTCCGGAGAAGCTCCGAGAGCCGACGTAGCCTCCAAAATGATTCTCACAACCTGAAATAGACGAATTACAGCTTCCAATCGAAGTAACAGTCGACGAATCGTTAGAGTTTCCGGTCACATTGTCGAAAAAACAAGCATCGGCCGTAACCTCGTCCTCATTCGAGAAATTCAAGAGATCGTCGACGGTAAACTGCTCGCCGGGCTTCTGGTTCTCGCAAGAGACAAATTGCCCAGCTCCGCCGCCGTAGAAATCCCCGATCAAAAACTCCGGCATCTCCATCGGAAAGAAGAATTCGAAAGTGAAGAAAACTCAGAGAGACAGAACAGAAGAAGAGGAGGGGGAGAGGGGGCTTTTGAGGAGACGAAGGAAGGGCAAAACTGGAAATATCGCCATGTTCGTGCATCAGAGCCGATGAATATAATAAGGAAGATGACTTACCAGCCCAGTGAAGTTGGCATTATATAATTTCCCCCCTCTTTTTTTTTACACTTTTTCTCCTTTTCTGAGAAANTATAAATTTATTGTTATCTGTCTTGATTTTATTTGTATTTTTGGATTGTGGGATGCTATGTATTATTTAGAACCCAATAGATGGGTGTAATTTGTAATTAGATTTTACTTTAAATTAAAAATAAAGAAGGGAATTTACTTTTTTTTAAATATATTTAAATTAAGAAATGGATTTGGGTCCGAGAAGCACGTGAGAAAGATGGAAGGGGTGTCAGCCAGCATGTGAGAGGGTTCTCAAGTCGGAATCATTGGTCCGTCATACTGGTCAATTCCACGTGGGTCGAATCTTCTGTACTGCTCACCACCTTTCCTCCCTGTTTCCCACACGTGATTGGACACTCTTAATCGTTTGGGCTTCTGGGCTTCCTTGGTTTTGGAATAAGGCCCATTAATTTAAGTAAGCCCAATAGTCCTTTGTAGCTGAATCCTACTATCGTGGGCTCAGGTCAGCTTCCAGCTCAGTGGGCCCAGGCCCATAAATGTTAAGTTCATCTTCCAATTAAATATTTTTAATATATTTTAAATAAATAATTATTTATAATATTTATTGCACTGATAAAAATTTAACACGTCAGAAAATAAGCTAAAAACACGATGAAAATACTTTGTACGACAAAAAAGGTAAAATAAAATTCAAAATTCTCTTAGAACGTGAAGATAACGAAGGATAAAAGTCGATAAATTATGATCGTACGTATAATTACGCACGTAGATTTTGATCATTTGAACGATTCTTACGCGAGGGCGAGTAGTATTTCACTTAAGATTAGGAATTTGATTTCGTTATTGATTATTGAAAAGGGTTGGTCATCAAAGGTTTTGCTTTCACGTGTGGAACTTCTTCTTCCCACACGCTCCCCATGGCTTTAAACCCTCTTTTTTTCTTTTTCAATAATAATGCATGCAGTTTCCCTAGACTTCACGCAAGTTAACAGCGTAAAGGAGAGATAGAGGATTAAAAAACACACTACTAGTAATGGAAACAGACCTAAACAACACCCACTTAGAGCGTAGAGCTAGGGGTGGGCAAAACCGAACATGAATTATAAATTAGATTGAAACCGTGGATTTTCATTTGGTCTTGATTATAATTTTTAAAAAATTGTGAATTTTGATCAGATGCCGACCTTTAAGAGTAAAAAATTATGAAATCAAAACTGAGACCGTAGGTCAAATTGTTTTTTTTTTAAATCGAGTAAAACTGAATCAAAATCCTAATAAAGTCTGATGTAAATCCTAAAATTGGTTAAATCTGTCAAATTACTTAAAATTTGACACACATATGATAAAAAAAAATATTTTATTATTATATTTTAATTTTTAAATATAAAATAAAATTGAGTTAAAACTAATTGTCGATTTCAAAAATCTAATTCTAAATTCATTTCAAGATAAAATTGAACTGGACCAACTAGATCTCATGCATAGAACTTCCCAAAAAAAACATCAAACGACTACATCATCAGCTTAAGCTTGCGTTCAGTACGTGCACGTAGTTATCTGAGAGAGAGAGAGAGAGAGAGTCCAAGTTGGGCCTGGAGAGAAATGGTCACTGGTTTTAAATGCTATTTTTACGCTCTTCTTGAAGGCCCTGAATCTGCTTTATATTGTAGGCTAAACCAATAATTAACCAAGGCTTAAAATATTCAATCCATCACCTCCATCCAAAGGGATCTCTCTCTCTCTCCGATGAGCCTATTTATACCTCCCATGTCTAATGCAGCTTTGTCTCAAAACAGAAGCCTTCTCTCTCTCCCTAAAAACCTCTCGCTCTCACTCTCTAAAAATCCAACAAAGAAGAAGAGAAGAAGAAGAGAAAATGGACGAGAATTTGCAGGCGATGGCAAAGAGGTTATGGAGCATGGTACGGGTGGCGTACTTCATGCTCAGAAAAGGCATTTCAAAGAGTAAGTTAATCCTAGATCTCAACATGATGATGAAACGCGGCAAGATCGCCGGAAAAGCCCTCGGAAATCTCATGTTCCACCACCACCACCACCACCACTCTTACCCTCTCCCCACCGACTACGAATTCAGCTGCACCAATAGCCCTGCCTATCCCACCGGAAAGCGCCGCCGCCTCCCCCACTACAGTCACCGCTTCTTCACCTGCGCTCACTCTCCGGCAACCTTTCAAACCGACGCCGCCTCCGCAAATGCAATAAGGGCCGTGTTCGAAACGCTCAACTCCAGCGACTTGGTGGATGTCTCGCCGGCCCTTCCTGGATTCGGCCGGAGCCCTATGGTCCGGCAGCTAAGGATAACAGACTCTCCGTTTCCACTGCAAGACCCGGACGAGGATCGCCATATCGATAAAGCGGCGGAGGAATTCATAAGCAGGTTTTACAAACAACTTAGACAAGAGAAGGCGCAGCTCAGTCGCTGAACAAGATAGATCAAAGAGAGATACCCCTGCAGCCCTAATTACGTCGTACTATCTATCTTCCCGACTAAAATCCCGGCGAGCAGCGGCTGATTTTCATCGGTCAAGGGCGGCAATTAAAGAGAAGCTATGAATATTCTGAACGTATCGTAAATATCTGTTGCTGAAGAACTGCATGCTGTGAATATTCAGAAATAAGAGAATCACTCTTCCTAATTCTCGTCATCTTCTTTCTTGAATTTTATGCTACGATCAATTTTAAAAAACAGGAACGTCATTGAAAGATCCGACAGAAATCCGACCAAGACTTCGAAATCCGACCAAGACTTCGAAATTCCCAGGCTGACTTCGCGTTATATCAAACTCAAACAATTATCTTAGAGCGTAACAACAGCCTTGCAAAATCGAATACACAGTTCATTTATTAGTAATACAATGATTATTCTCCAATTTTTATTTTATTTTTATATTTTATTTTTATAGATAAATAAAAAATAATAGATAAATATAACATTATTCATATATATGTTCGGGCTTTTTTTACAGTCTTTAAAACAACCTCCACTACCATGTTTCCACAATAATAAAGCTGGTGTCCCTTTAACTAAATAAATTAATAATATTTTAACCTTTTCTTTTTCACCTTTTTTCCAATTATTTAATTTTCATGAAAAAGAAAGTGCATGTTAGCATCCAAAACCACGTACATTAAGTGCCACATCGAGTAATTTAACGATTGATCCATCTGACTTCGCATTACAATATCGTCTATTTTAAATAAAAATTAACATAAATTTGTTTTTAAACAAAAATAATTATATAAAATTAAGACGAAAATTAATTTGGTAAGCGATCTTCGTTTACAAGATCAATTTCAACGTATCCGGTGTCGTTTTAACTTAGCACTTTGCACAAAGAAAATGTGGACTACTAAACTTGGAGAAAATTAGGCAACAGCTTGAAACTTTTGCCTGCTGCTGGACACGTGTCAGGTTTTGAATACTGGCTCAATTATTGTATTTATTTTGCAGTCTTAATTCATAAGGAATTAAGTATTTGTACACGTGTCATTTCTCAATCAATGATTGGCCTCTCTACATTGAAAATTTGAAATTAATTTAATTAACTTCATGTGTTATTATAAAATTTCAAAGATATTATAAATCATATAATGTGTTTTCCATTTGATCGGATGTTCGTCGCAAATATTTCACTCTTCTACGCGACGAACGCTCGATCGGACATAAAACTTGTATATCGATGTCATTCTTCTAGACGATGAATATCTGATTAAATATAAAACATGTACATTAAAGAAATGATTTATTTGACTGACTATGATTTTAAATTATTGTAACATAAACGTATATTGCTAAGTGTCCGGTCACGTCTTTACATATTCAAATATTATGATATTTTCAGAAACATAAAATAATAATTACTAGTTCGATGATTTGTTCGACCAATTCATGCCTCGGTTTGCTTAGGTGTCGTCGTGCCATTTAATTTGAAGCAAGAACAAAAGATTAATGATAGATTAGCAGAAAATGCTCACGTTTGTGTTTATTTTTATAAAGGGTTTGATTGAAATTGTCTTGCAAATTAAGATTCAATGATTAAAAGTCGTATTTTATGCTTATTTGACACGTGTACATTGTGTTTTAGGTGTTTGATTGAAGTTGTCGTATAACGGTCGGATGTATTCATGGGTTAGAATCTTGCGATAAATTTCATAGATAGCATTGGCTTCGATTATCTCTAGAAATTTCCATTAGGGTTTCTATGATTGATATATCACGTAAATACCCTCTCTTAAGTTCTTCATGCTAGAAACCCTAATTCGACTATGTTATAAAAAAGAATTCGACTTCGAGATTGTTGTTTCCTTCATTTCTCGAGCTGAACTAACAAGGGCGTTGTCGTTGCGACAATGAGGAAATCTTGGTGTCGAAGGGGGATCATCGTACGTTTAGATTAAAGAGATCATTGTGTAAGTTATGAGTCCAAATTATTTGAAAAAAATTCAAAACTATAGTTCAAAACGGAACTTTCGTTCTTCGCATTTGAGTGATTTTAGCTTCGAAGATGGAAAATAATGGAGTAAAGCAAAGAGGGTATGGTTTTTGCCTTTCACTTTGAATCTTCTACTCGACTTAGATGTTTATCAGGTACCTAGAATTATGTATCGACCATGTAAAAAGTTACGATAAAAAAAATAATCGAACGTAATTACAGATTATGATATGAATATCAAGCTTATAATCAAGCGATCATATGATCAAACGAAATCACAGATGTTCTCGTTTAACATTTCATGTCAATCCATACACATGAATTTACAGTGATTCGATGGGTACCCACTAATTCCATCGTGCGATGTGAATTAGAGCTTTCTTAACAAACTTGCAATTAAATAAATAAAATGGTAACATTTTCTAGAAATTTTAATAATGTTACGAAAGTTTGTCATGAAAAAGACGTCGCCTGACCTCCAATAATTCAACTCGATTTCGGCCTCCCCCTCAATCGTTGCTTCCCCGATCTTCGGCAATTGTGATCATATGTTTAATTAATTGTTTAAAATAAAGTTGAACGTGACAAAAGCTTCGCAATAATTTTAAAATAAATATTAAACTAAGGTTTAGGTGTACAAAAGGATGTCTCGTGGGAGGGTAAGTGTGGTACAATATCTTGTACAGTGATGTAGAGTGCCATGTAGCATAGCGAATTCCAACCTTAAAAAAATAGAAAAAAATGTACGGAAAATATATTTTTATTTTCAAAATAATAAGATTTAAGTAAATTAATAAGATTCTGCAAGGTTAGAGAATGGGTAAAAGTGGAATAAAGAAGAAAGCCGGCGATGGTCCTGTCTTTTGGAGCAGGGGATTAAAGGTGCTTTTAAAAGGAAGTTACTTTTTTGGCCCTCCTCTTTCTTCTTTGACTCGTGGTAGCCGAAAAATGAAGGTATTATTTATAATACAATATGAAATCTTGCAATCTTTTCACGATGGATTATTGATTCTCTCTCTTCTATGATTGTTTATTTTAGGGTGGTATGAAATTTTAGACTATAGTACGTTTTAATGTACAAATAGTATCTTAATGTACGTTAATTCGTGCATGCGTAACACTCTAGTCAGTAAGTTTTTGAAGGACAATATAAAATTGTTCATTTTTTATCGAAACTCGCATGATTTTGATAGGGACGATGAACTTATCAATGAACATTTATTACTCTTTATCTCTATTATGTTGAATGCAACGGGACAAAAACACTCAAAAAACGATTGAAAAGTATTGTGAAACTCACGAACCCGTCAGGCCATGTTGTCTGATCTGTGCCAGAGCCTGCACGAATTTGTTTTTATGACATATTCAAAACGTGTTGTGCTAGTTTAAGACAAGAAATGCATGCATTCACAATCTTTGACAGTCGAGACGTCGTGAGGTCATCAAAATCTTTGTACATTTTAAAAGTGTTTTAAAATAGAATCAATTTTTCATATGATAATTATTGGTGTACAACATAATCCGTGTTAACCATTTTTAACAAAATTTAAGTATCGATTAATATGATTTATATATAATACACGACGTATGTAACTCGATGCCTGACTATCGAGGATTGTAAAAGAATAAGGATATCGAGTCCTCTAATCACGTGCGTATCGTTGATTAGATCGTTTGCGAATTACTTTTGAATAACGATACATTAAAAGGGTGGTCTTGAATCTTGATGACTAAGCCAAATTTAGGGTTCAAGAGTCGCTTACATGGGCCTAGACAATCATTTTGGGCCTTAACTTGACATCTTATCATGGGGGCCTTTTATTCGTTATCATATCGATAACATATCGCATAAATAAATAAAGAAATACTAGTAGAAAAAAGAGCTTATCGTTTTCGTTCAATAATTAAATCTTGTTTCGTAATTATATCGTTCAATTATTGATGATAATAGATTATCTTATTTTATATTTATTATTTTTTTTATCATCAATCATGACGCAAGTCTAACAATCATTACTTAAAAACCGTTGATATTGAACGGCTTTAGTTGGACAGTTAGTTGAGACACTTGAAAATTCGATACCAAATAAGTTTTCTGCTAAATTTGTTGACTGTTTCAAAGCAGACAATATTATATTTAGAGCATCAACAGATTCATTCTAAGATTCTCTTTTTCTTAGCCAATGAGATTCATTCTAAGATTCTTCGGTTCAATTAAAATAGTAGATATTAATGTTATATTTAATTTCTTGATATATTTTATAAGCATATTTATTGATGTATTAAATAAGAATTAAAATAATAAATATGGTAAATTACGCAATCATTTTGTGGATAATATAATAAGAATTAAAATTAATAATATTAAAAAATAAATACAGAAAAAGGGGAAAATCGGAGTTGAATTGAAGAGCAAGAGATTGAATGGCTAACCCTAATTTACTAAAAAGAGAGTGAGCTTTTGCATGATGGACTGCCTTAAATGGCGACGAAACCCTGGGCCCACCAACTTCCATATCACCCTCTCTCCGCCAAGGATCGAGTCGACGCCGATCGGACGAGTTTAATCGGAAACGAGTTATTTCTTCAAATATCAGTTTACGAACTCAAATGGCGTCTTCTGAGAGCTTCAATCGTCGCTTCTGAAAACCTCTGTTTCGAAAAGGATTGTGGTTTATGGGAGTGGTCCTGCTCTGTAATCTGTAAGAACAGCAGCAGGCTAGACAAAAAAGCTTCAAATTTCAGAGCTATGGCGGTGAATTATGGGCAAGTTCGAGAATTTGAAAACTCCACTCAAATCTAGTTTGGAAAGATAAAAATTGTGAAA
Source organism: Begonia fuchsioides (assembly GCA_003255005.1). NCBI lineage: Eukaryota > Viridiplantae > Streptophyta > Magnoliopsida > Cucurbitales > Begoniaceae > Begonia > Begonia fuchsioides. The sequence goes on from QAOC01013194.1 coordinate 305,397, forward strand.
CCGGTAGCTGGCCGCTGGACTGGCCGGAGGCGATATAATTATCGGTACTTCGACGGAGTTGCGATCTCTGTTTGCATTATTGTTGACCGGAGTTGTAATTAATTCGGGTCCACGAACTCTTCTTCTCGGAGAGTACATTTCATAGTTGCTTAATTATTTTTTTTCAGACCAATGGACCCTATCCTATTGTTTTTATGCAGACCAATGTTCGTCTCGAAGATGCTCGGAAGGGGATTTGGCTCGTCTACTCGAAGGTAGAATCGGTCGTGGATTAGCTACTTTGGTTTTCGAATCTCTGGACTGAACTCAATTTCGACCGGATTTCATTGCAGGGTTTGATCGTCTACTCAAGAAGGGATTCACTTCAGCAATTCAAGAAACCATGGGCTCATAACCATGAACCCGTCAAAGAACTGGTCGATGCTGTAAAGGTAACTATCTTGTCTCTTTTCTTGTTCGATATCCATTTGATTTTTCCTGTTTCAGCAAATCAAACCCACGATTTTGATCGGAACTTCTGGTGTGGGTAAAACGTTTACTCGAGAAGTTGTAGAGGCTATGGCCGCCATTAATGAGGTATTTCACCCTGCTCGCTGCGCAAATTTGCTTGCATTCCCCCGACAAGGTGATCTGATAATCTGGTGTTGAGTATTTGCAGAGACCTATAATTCTTTCTCTGTCCAATCCAACTTCACAGTCTGAATGTACAGCCGAAGAAGCTTATCAATGGAGCCAGGTACAGTAAATTTCATCATCAGTTTGCCGATGAACATTTTGCCGATAAAGATCAGTCTGTTTCGTTCAGGGTCGCGCCATTTTCGCCAGTGGAAGCCCCTTCGATCCGGTAGAGTATAATGGGAAGGTTTTCGCGCCTGGCCAGGTATCAGCTTTCCTTATTTTAATCGAATTCCGACAAACAATTCCCAATTTCCTACGTTTGTTCAGGCAAACAATGCTTACATATTTCCTGGATTTGGTTTGGGGCTTATCATGTCTGGGACGATCCGAGTTCACGAAGACATGCTTCTTGCAGCTTGTAAGTGAAAAAATGCACCGATTTCATCAACAGAGATCGAAGAAGAAGCCATTCGATTTCTACATTTGACAGTACTATGAATCATAATCGTTCTGTTACCTGTTTGCTGATGAATCTTAATCTTAGTTCTCTCGAATCTGTTTTCAGGCGATCCATGGACCGAGGAAGAGCATCGTCTCTTCTTAATTGGTCTCCAAAAGTTGGGGAAAGGCGATTGGCGTGGCATAGCTAAAACTTATGTAATGCACGAACTCCAACACAAGTGGCAAGTCATGCTCAGAAGAATTTTATTCGGCAGACCAACCCCACCCGAAGGAAGAGAAGATCAAGCCTCTTCGACATGGTTCCTGATGGGGTTCGTCTTCTTTCTTGTACCTCTTTATTTGGTTCGTTACTTTGTTGATATCTATCTTGGCTCGATTTTCGGCTCATTGGTCGATGATTTTATTCGATGCAGATCTCGGATCACCCGCCCGTGCCTGAAAATGAAGTTTCAATTCCTTCTCTGAAAAGCGAAAGTGAAGGTCCGAACTTTCTCTATGTTTTTTGGGCAACAAAGTATGCTGAAGCAAGTTTTGGCTCTGTTTTTTGAAGATCTGATGTGAAATGAAACGAGCAGATGAGCATTGAGTGAAGACAAAGTTCAAATTTTAATCTTTATTTTCTGACTTGGGTCGGTTGATTTATTCGGTTTCCTCCCGTGCGTAGAAGACAATGGTTTTGTGAGTTAATCGAACTTGCTACCAAGTTCGATTAACTCAGACTTGATCAGTTTGATGATGGCATGAATAATTTTTAAATTTAGTCAATCTTATGTATGTACAAAAATACATATTTTCACCTAAAATCTAAAAATAAAAAACATCGTATAAAATTTCAATATTATATCGAAGAGTAAAACTAAGAACAAAATGCACGAGTAAATGAGAACCGATACACAATTGCAATTAAATTTTAGTGGTAGCCACAATGACATATTTATTAATATTTTATAAGGTAAAAACCAAATATAAATCTGCATTTCAGGTAAATAAACCGATTCGGATATGAGTTTTGAAAAAAATAAAACTTAGACTTCGCAGACATATCTGTTTGAACCCAATTTTTTTTTTAATTAATCAAATCTTATTAGAATGATTTGAAATTTTTATCACAAATTTAAAACAATAAAAAATTTTAATTTAAAAAATTTTAATTTTTTTTCGACAATTGAATAATTTATTATAATTTTTTTTAAAATTTAAAATTTTTTTTTACACATTTACAGAACTATAAGACAATATGCCACGAAATTTTAGAATTTTTCAACAATTATATGATTTACTATAATTTGTTTAACACATAAACAAACAAATTTTATTAAAATTACGTACATCAATAAAAAGTCACCAAATTTTATGAAATGTTATCTTACAGTTATGTAAATATGTGACAAAAATTTTAAGAATTTTTATTGTTACATGTTATTTTAGTAAAATTTATTTATTTATATATTAAAAAATTACAGTATACCGTACAATTATCAAAAATATTTAAAAATTTCCAAATTAATATCTTTTATTGTTGTAAATGTAGTAAAAATTTTAAATCATTAGTATAAGATTTGCTTACCCAAATTAATTAAAAACAAAAAAATTAAAAATAAAAACGAGTCTGGATGCATCCTCGGACACAAGTTGCATCCGAGGATGCGTCCGCAAAGCTCAAATTTATTTATTTTTTCAAAACTCAGGCCATCCAAAACTCAGGTTAGTTTTTGGTTTTTTCTCTATTTTATAAATTAGAGTCTATAATAAAAAAGTACATCACCAGAATAAAAAAAAAGGTCATTCTTCATTTGCATTCGTAGTACGAAGATCAATAAACTTGCTCATTGAATGTACCTCAATATCTACTCTGGGAGAGACTCGGTGAGTCTGCGCATCAACGACATCTGTCCTTCAGAACCGGAGACTTCTCGAGGCGATGGATGCCCTGTCAGTTGCAACACCGATGATAAAAGCATAACACAAACAAATCGGAAAACGACACAATCAAGCCGAGACAATGATTAAAACATAACACACAAAAATCGAAAAAAGACTCAACAATCAAGATGAGACAATGATTAAAACATAACACAGAAATACGAAACAAAACTCGAACAATCAAGACGAGACACTCACCAGGCTTGTCGACACCTCACGGCTTCATGCCGCACGGCCCTCCTAGGATCATCTAAGGCCTTTGATACAGCTTCCAACACCTGAACATCATGCCAAAAGGAACATACGAATTCAGAAGGTTCTATACGACTATATTTTCACTTTTTGAAGATCCATACATGCAATCAGTCCTTAATAATATTCAAAATTGGACCTGTCGTCTCATGGGATATATCCTTGCATGGGGTAACTCAGAGACGGCAACAAGACACTGGATACCGGTCTCCCGAACAAGCTGAAATTACAAATTGAATTTCAAAGAGCACAAGAACACAATGATAATTATTTATAATCAGAAAAGAATAGCTACAAAATAAAATCATGAATTAGAGTTGATCTAATAGACTAATACCATCATATGAGGATATGGAATAAGTCCCGTGAGGCAATTAATGACTAAGTGTGCATTCTCGGCAATTGCTTCTTGTCCTGAAATAACAAGCGGAAACACATTATAACATCTAAATTAACTTGGTTTTAGAAATATTTTGAATTGTCCAAATGGGTATCCTTAACATTACTCCCTACCATTTTTATCTGTCAGTATTCCCGATAAGACAAGCAGAAGGCCATACACAATATCCTTATGCTGAATATCTCCACTAACTGTCGACAAGGCGTCCAGAAGCATGGGGACCAGCTGCAGAATTATTGGGATTCTTAATATACAAAATATGAACTATTTCAGATCATCATCAATATCTCCAAAGTAGAAAAATAATGATAAAAATTGAAGTTCACTTTGTCTGACTAGGAAAGACAGAAACTAACCTTCTTGGCATCGTTTATTATTACCGATATTGGGGTGGCAGTAACAACATGAGCAAATACCCGATACAACATACATCTGCACCATGAATATTCAAATTTTAACAACTATGCATCACTGTAATTTATTTCGTTATTCCTAACTCAAGTTTAATGGTAACAAGCCTGGTTGGATTTATAATAATGAACGAAAACAGAAAAGAACAATATTCAAGCTCAATAATGCATAAGAAACCAATGTTCAGTACACAGCCAGAACTTAAGAGCCAGCAGAAGAACAGCAATTAATGACCCGCTACACAGCAATTAATGACCCGCTACAGATAGGCAAAGCTTAAGAGGCATGAAACAGAAAGCACCAACAGAACTAATCAAACTTTATCTATTTTATTTGAAATTTGCAAAGGAAGGCGTGAGAATAATCATAAGAATAATTTTCAGATTGTTTCTTATAAGATATGTTTACAAAGACTACTATATATTCACATAAGAATTCTAAGAAAGGAAACAAATACTAGAAAACAAATCATACCACACATCGATGTCAATCAATTATAATTAGCCTCTAATATCCTTTATTCTACCAACATTGCCCCTCAAACTAGAATTTAAATGTTTTTCATTCCAAACTTGTTCACCGTCTAAAAATTTGGTCTATGAAGACTCTTTGTCAAAGCATTTGTCTACTCATTGTTGGAATATATGCTATGAACACAATTACACTATCAATCATTTCGTTGATGAAATAACTATCCATTTATTATATGTTTAGGAATATCCTGATTAATTGAACTATCAGCAATATTAGTTGTAGTTTTGTTATTACAATGAAGGGACAATGGAACATCACTAGAAATTTTTAACTTTTTGAGCAGTCTTCCAAAACCACACTCGACATATGCCATGAGCTAATGCTCAAGCAAACATTTGCACTACCCCATTTGATTGATATGTGCTCCACATTTTATTGATCGATGACATGTGCTACCCCATTTTATTGTGGAGTATGGGTACATGAACTTTGGTGGAGAATAGTATTGGTTGACAAAATCCGCTAAGAAAGTTTTGAAGTATTAACTTCCGGGCAGAAAAATATTCTTTATACGAAAAGTTCTTAAAAAAATTATTAACACCCTAAGCCTATATACTAAGATAGTTATAATCCTAATCTCATTTATTAAAGGATCTCATCTCATATATTAAGGGATAGAACCTCATCTCACTTATTAAGGGATCTCATTCCATATACTAAGGGATATAATCCAATTAAATGAGGGATTTGATTCTATTTACAACTCAACACTCCCCCTCAAGCTGGGGAATAGATGTTTTCCATTCCCAGCTTGAATATAAGATCATGAAAACTTAAACTATTCAATCCTTTTGTTAGAACATCAAACAATAGACATCTTAATAGAACATAGGACATCACACTAATCATTTTTTTTTTGGTTTTTTTAGTAAATATTTGTCAGTTTCTAGTTTTATCATGTTGTATAGGATTATGAGCAATGTTGATGACAACTTATTGTCACTATGAAGCTTCATGGGACCTTCTAGTTCAACTCCCAAATTGTCTAAAATAATGTTCAGCTATAGTACTTCACACAAATTTTGAGCAATGGCCCTAAATTCTGATCCGCAGATGACATTGCCACTACATCGTGCTTTTACTCCTCCATGATACCAAGTTACCTCCAAGAAAAGTACAATATCCTGTAATTGATCTCTTGTCCACTTCAGATCCTCTGTATCTGTGTAGGCTTCCAAAGCAAGGTTTTTATTCTTCTTGTATATGATTCTTTTGCCTGGATTTGACTTCAAATAGTCCAACACCAATATCGTAAGTTTGGGAATACCCATTTTCTACAAGACTAGCTTTATATCTTTCAAGTTATCCATTAGCCTTGTACTTTAGAGTGAAAATCCACTTAGAATCACCAATATTTTTTAATTTAGGCCTATCAACAATCGGCCATATTCTAGTCTTTTTCAATGCTCATCTCCTCTTCCATAGCATCTCTTCATTCCCTTTTTGACAATAATTCAGAAACAATGTAAGGTATAACAACAGTGTAAACTCACAATAAATTTTTGGTAGGCAGGTAATAGATGTTTAAGGGAGACAGTGGAATAGGGGATATAAAGTAGGTGAAAATGGGGAAGATGCCTCAATTTAACTATTCAATCACCATACTAACAACATGGGACAAGACATGAAAATAATTAGAAGAACTCATTTAATCGCAAAGAAAACATCAGCATCCCAGGAATATTGAATCTAAAAATCAGTTTCACAACAAAAAAAAAAAATCATTAATGCACTCAGTGAGTAAGGAGAAAGAAGAGGGTGCAATACCTAGATAATGAAGAGCAAGGCTTCTTTATTAAAGGCTGAAGGATTGGTATAATGATAGAAAAAAACCGCTGTTTGTAAAGTGGCCGCACTATGGCATGAAATTTACGATTTAAACATACATCAGAATCACTCATAAGGATATGAAATGCATCCGCAGCAGTTTTCATTACCGACAACTGAAAAGCCTGCAGATGTCTTTCTGATATACCCTCCTTTGATGGTGAACAACTATTAATTTTCGACAATAAGCAGTCCAGTAAAATCATGGCTACATCTTTTACTTTTTCATGGCCTCGCAAAAGTAACCCTTTTCCAATCCAAGCTAGCCCAACAATAGCATTAACTCTGAGTGAACTATTTGTCACCTCACCTAAACAAAAATCAGTAAGACTCATATAATGCCCACGACTAGTATCATTATCATTAGGTTGCCGATACTTAGTTCCAAAAATAATATCTATTGCTTCGTCCACCAAAAGTTCACTTCCTAACCCATTCTCTTCAGATTTAACACCCAATTTGTTAATTATTGAAGCCAAAGCCTGAGCAGAACAAACAGAGCCCTCAAGAACAGTTACAGTAAGTAAATGTAATATTACTCGCACATCTGAAATTCGGGTTTGTGGATGAATCACTATAATTATTGATGCAAATATTGCAAGAATCGATTCGTCTATGCAAGAGAAATTATCTTTTTGAAGTGCAAGATGTAACCCTTCCAGATGAAATGGCACACCGATAGAAGATGTTTCCAATAAAAATATCTTCCTTGTTGTCAGGACAGAGTAAGCTTTTTGAACTATTATGTTTTGTCTCTCTTCTGAAAAACTCTGAACAGAAAGCTTCAAAGCTGATGTAACGGCATCTAAAAGCATCTGAAATAAAAACCCTTGTAAATGCTACACCCTTGTAATTACTGAATTTGGCAATCTTTACAATTAACAATCGCCCAAACAAATCCAAAAGGGATTAGACCAGATAAAATGAAAGTTTGCTCACTTTTTCATGAACTAAAGAATTGCAAACGCTTGGGTTTTCAAACTGGTTCAACATTTTAATGGTAAACTGCAGCAAAAGATCTTGAAGACCCCCATTTTCCTGGATACTGAGATATTTATACACAACAGCAAATCAAAATTCGTCAATAATGGCTTATGAAGCATCTAAAAAAGAAAAAGACCAATTGAAAAAAAGGAAAGAAAATCAACAACTCTGAAAACAAGAGAAGCTCACTTTCATCACTTCCTCCGAGAATTTCTAATGGAATTCAAAACTTAAAACATAGTCATAAATGTATGTTATTATCCAAAGGTTAATTACATTATTAGGATTCTGATAAAGTCAGGGAAGTTATAAATTTTGTCTATAAATAAGAGTGGGTTATTATTATTGACTAATTAAGTATCAAATAAGTTTTTTTTATTGTTTTTTTATGATGAATTTAATTATTTATTTTTCATTAAAAATACTCTTTAAAAAATACATTTAATATTTTTAACATGTGTATTCAAGCAATTTTAGTTTCATTCAAATCGGAATTTGTCTGAACTATTTTCAAAAAATAGTTGGGCCGAAATTTCAGTTTAGATCAACCTAAACCTGATAGGTCAACCCAAAATGATAAATGGTCGACCGAAATGTCTAAAAATGTCAAGCCCTTGAAAGGCCGACCAAAATCACAAAAGAGCTGATTGAAAGTCCAAAAAAAGAATTTTCTCTCTAACGACTAGTCAAAAGGGTTGACCATAATGTACAAGGGTCGACCGAAAACCTCCTCGAAATCATAATTATAAATAGAAAAATGAAAGTTCAAAGAAACAAGAATTCGACCGAGAAAAAAATAACGCAGAAGCACTGCAAATTATTTATTCACACATAGAGAGATATCACTTGAAATTGATTTTTATTGAGTGAAATTGTGCGAATTGTAAAACTGTAACCCGGTTATTTCAAGTGAAATTATGAAATAAGGATGACATTTTTTTAAAAGAAAAGTAAAGTGAAATAAGAGTGACATCTTACGTAAAGAATGGTCATTATAAGGTTTGATTAACACCTGAAAGTTAATCACAGTTTTCTCGAGGTCGACAATAAAAGAATCTTCAAAGTCTGGACTTGGAGCGCCAACGTAGGAAAAAAATGACGTAGAAACACTGCAAATTTTTTATTCACACATAGAGGGATTTCACTTGAAATTGATTTTTATTAAGTGAAATTGTGCGAATTGAAAAACTGTAACCCGATTATTTCAAGTGAAAATTATGAAATAATGATGACATTTTTTGAAAAGAAAAGTAAAGTGAAATAAGAGTGCGTCTTACGTAAAGAATGACCATTATAAGGTTTGATTAACACCTGAAAGTCAATCCTAATTTTCTCGAGGTCGAGAATAAAAGAATCTTCAAAGTGTGGCCTTGGAGCGCGAACGTAAGCAAAGATTAGGTCAAACTACGTTACCAAATCAGTTGTATTTCTTTCTTTTTTTTAATTTATCGCATAATTCATTTAAAAAATTAAAATTATAAAAATCACTAAAAAAAACTAGTAAACTTAAATTAACCTCCTCTTGAAATCGATCCTACAATTATGGAGGTAAGGAAAAAGTAGGTTTGGTTTCAGAGATGGTCAACTGCTATTAAATGTACTCGGAAGGAATCAAGCTCTTCGAATTGCTTGTATCTTCTTATTCGATTTAATCAAACCTTGTTCTTTTTATTCTACTATTTTTTGTTGGATTATACAAGAGGGTTATACAGCATTTTATTAATTTTTTACATTGAAATGTACGAAAACTAACCCAATATTAGAGTTCAATTAAATTCTTCACAAGAAAATTAAAACTCATTTAAAGGAATATTATGAATCCAAAAAGCCTTAACAAATTGTTTAGGATCTTTCATGTGTAATAAACAAGCATGAAAATAAATGAAGCTTATTTAAAGGAATATTATGAATCCAAAAAGCCTTAAACAAACTGTTTAGGATCTTTCATGAGTAATAAACAAGCATGAAAACAAATGAAGCTTCAACATTTAGAACAGCCATATAATTCAAATATAAAGGAGGGAAATCATATACCGGGGGGGCACCTTCACAGTGTAGCACTCCAAAAGCTTTATAACTATATCAGCTGCATTTGAACTTCCTTCTATCTGCAAACAAACCTTAGATAACTTATATCCGATATAGGAAAACATAAGCACCTAATAAATAGATTTATGAGAAATGAAGAAAGTAAATGATAGCATAAACCTGGCAGTTCAATAATGCTTTTTAACCCTCTTTTTGTTTCTTTTTTGACATTGAAGAAAAGTTTACGTCAACAAAAAACATAGATGGCTGCAGGATAAGAAATCCATCCACAAGAAAAGAAAAGATAATTCATAAAGTCATTGGTATCTATTTAAAATTGGAAATGACAAAAAGCAAAATGACAGTTCTTAAAAATATTAAAACTCTAGATTTCCTTAAAACATGATTCTTTTTATTTCCTGTTTATGTTTTGACTCATCCCAGAACAGAACTTGGTATGCCTAAAATTACAACTCGTTATTTGGCTCGTGCTGGACTAACAAAAACATAAATCTGAAGGAGTTCATGATAAATTAGGAAAAAGGATAAATGGTCTATATAGAAATCACCTTATTTATATTAGAAAATATAGCCTCCTCTATCCCTTGAAAAGTTTTCAGCAAATAACTCAGCCTGCTGGTGCCAATGTCAGAGACCACTTCGAGTTTAATGATTAAAGGCATAGTTGAATCATTGAGTGATATCAACGAAACAATCTTTTCAATAACAACATTTTCATAGCTTAATGCTGCCTCGGACCCATCATATCTATCAACAAATGAACCAATATGCACTAATGCCTTTAAGGTCAATTTCCATAATAGTGTCACATTAAAATCCACTGTGATGATTGACATGAAAGCCAGTAGAATTTTCTCAAAAGTGGATTTTGATATAGGTGAAAAATCTCCAGGAAATGTTGCTAGAATCTGCAAGCCCTTCACTGCGCATGATATCAAGTCATAATCAACTTTGAAAACAAATACTATGATTCACAAACATAATTCAAAATGAATTTTAGTAGTACCATTTCGTGTGGTAGAGAGGAAGAGAGATAAAGACAAGAAAGGAAAAATTAACAGAAAAAAATGTTACGACCTAAAGATACATGGTAAAGCATTAAAAAGAAAGGCAATACATGTTATCATTGCCAGTACACAGAAAACAAAGGAAATAAAGTTATTGTGGGCCAGATGAAGAGACCAAAGACCTCGCACCAAATAAACCATCCTACAAGCAAGTGTTAGTTTCAATAGGAAAAGAAAATATAACTATCTACGCAGAGAACTTATCCCATAATTATTGGCATTAAAGAAGTTAGTCTGAAAGGACCTTGGATAAAAAAAAAAACTTTAAAAAGTATCCAACTAAACATGCGAGGACATCATTTAATTGTCCAAACTTCTAGAACAAATGAATATATTAAACGCCAGAAAGTAAAAAATACAAATTACTGAGATCATAGAGTCGATAAAAAATATTTTTTGAAAACATAATTTGACAGCTAATGTACCATAATCACAGAAGAATTAACATATCTTGACGGGATAAAAATTACCAGCAACACAGATTTCTGGGTCATGAGCATCTTGAATTGTGTTCATTTGAAGGATGGAACAAAAAGATTGGGTTAGTGAAGATGAACATGTCTGAAGCATAGAGTAACAAGTATCATCAAAGGATCTACATCTTGTATCTTCTTCTGATGCTGCAACCAAATCCCTGCTGGCAGAAAGGAGTTCAACACAGAGATAAAGAGCACCAAAATTTAATCTCCGAGGATAATCTTTGTCATCTGGAAGGTGATTCACAGATGAATCTCTTGTCAAAACCCCCAGCTCGTCCAGCAATATGGGAAAGAGTCTTTGAAATATTTTACTGCAAGAAGCTCTGGAAGCCTTGGCTAAAATGTATAGGATTCGGCCAACAATATATAATTTCAGCTTACTTTCCGAAGGAACTTCCTTGCAGTACATATAACTATTCATTGTGTTAAAAATCTCATTTATATTTTCATCAGAAAAAACTGCGCTTGACAACAAACTATCATTTTGCATAGCTAAATTTTGCAAGACTTTAAACGCTTCTTTTGTAATTTCATTCTCACTAAAACTAAAACCATCAATGGATTCTGATGTAAAAGACGATGCGGATTCTGATACAGAAGAGTATATTCCATCCTTCAGGGAAGCCCAAATAGCTCCATAATGTTTTGTCATTCTCTCTGCTCCATACTTTGGTATGCAGTCATTAAGATATTTCAATGAATCAACCTGCGGAAAGATAAGTTGTTGGTTGACAGATACAACAATTAAAAAGAACAAACCAATGCACAACAAGGTACATGGTTGACAAATCAAAGGACAAGATACTAAACAACAGTGCTACCAACCTTCGCCATGGGTAAAGAAGAAGATAACTTTTCAACAAGTAATGGAATAGAAAATGGTTCAAAAAGTGGAGTGGCAGAGAATGCTAACTGCACAAAAAAACTGCAGTCCAGTTAAAACTCAACCAGTAAATATAAAGTTGATGAGTATTCTAAATTACATAAAGGTGCAAAGAGACTTAACATTTCAAAACAGGGAGATCTTCAGATCTTATTTGTTTTAAGGATAAAGCTAAAAGAAATACCTGAAGTCAAGAATGTTTGACCCCTAATACTATAAACTTTTTTTTGTCAAAGACTCTGAAGTATCAACCGTGAGCCAATAAGGTCACGGTGTTAAAAAGATTATTATAATTAGCATGTGACCCCACATGAAGGTCTATTTTTTTAGATAATAGACCCATACTATTATCTCTCTCTCAAAAGAAGGGGACTTGTAATTCTCAAACTCCCTTCCTCTCAATATCCTCATTCACATCATTGAAAAATGTCTTCAGAGAATAAGATCCACAGATTTCCTTCGTGCACACTAGTGCATTGTTGAGGATAAACCGAACCGAGTATATTTCGGTTTTGGAAATTGAAACAGAACACATGAAAAAAAATTATATGAACAGAACCTAACTGAACCGAATATTTTGGATCGGTTTTGGTTCGGTTTCGGTTTTACTCGTTTCGTAAAATAATATATATGTTTTATAAATTTTATGCAACAATGTAATACAAAATGATATATTCTTAAGATTTAAAAGAAAAGAATTTAGTTAAGCAAAATATAAAATCAAGCTACTATATTAAATCTAATACACTCATATCATCTAATATCATTCACAAAAAATTTCACTAAACTTTAAGTTCAAGAAACATATGTTCATTATCTTGAAACATAACATTAACTAAGGAAAATATATAGAAACGAAGTGTGAAGTTTTAATTGGACATAATTAAGTGTTAGCTTAATGTATTTAACATAATAAAATAATAATTTATCAGTTTAGTTTTTGCCGGTTTTGAAGGAATTAAACCAAAACTGAACCAATAATTTCAGTTTTTCATATATAGAACCCATGTTTGGTTTTATATTAGTCAAAGCCGATCTGATCCGAACCGATTTACCGATTTTGGCTCGATTTACTGGTTCTGGTTTTGTTGTGCTCACCTCTAGATTTAACTTGGAAAATGTTAATAAGATTAGTGTTAACTTCTTGAAATCCTCAATTGTAACTTCTGGAACTACAACTGACACGTATAAAAGAAAAAAAAAAACAGCACAACTGGTGACAAACAAAACACACAAAACGAAACACAAGAGGCCTCCAACCTGGAAAACCCCATGAGTATCCGACTTGGAGTACACACTCTACAGAGTAGCGAAATATATTTTAACCAAGACAACCCAAACTATTCATCCGGGTAAAGGTCCCTCCCCTATAAACATTTCATCGTTCTCCAATTTTCACTTCCAACATAGTATATGCCAAGTTTTGCACATTACATTGACTTTAGGAATCTAAAGAGAGACGTAATTAAAATCTATTTCAAAGTGAAACTAAAGGTTCAAATTACTCCTTATACTTTTCAAGGAGAGCATTCACTAAAAAATTGCATCATTGTTGTAAAAGATATTTCGTATGTAAAATAAACCATAAACAATAGAATTTTCTTCAAGGACGACATTTATAACTTATAAGGACAACATTTATTGAACACCTCAATAAACTGAACTGGGAGTTAACTTCAATAGGATCGCAATTAAGTGAAGAGAAAGAAACTTACTATCACAAATGACAAAACCATAGAGGAAAGAGAAATTTAGGGATCATTTTCACAAATGATCATCCTTAATATGCTAAAACGTTGATGCATAGTCTTAAAAGTGAGACTAACTAAGATATAGTATACCATTAAAGCTTCTGCAAGGTCATCCCTCTTTATACTCCCATCCTCCTCTTTTACCTTAGCAGCGAGAAGATGAGAACAACATCAGGGAACAATGGAAAGAAAGAGCAGCTGGAAATAAAAAAAACTTTAACCCAGTGGTCACATCTCATCAAGATGACACTTTTGGCTATAGGTAACAAGAAGGTTGAAATATGAACGGAGAGGCCCTATAATAATATTCTACTATTTTTTATATATTTGATCAAAGATATATGAAAGAAAACATAGACAATAAGAACAGTTTGTATGAACTTACATGAGTAAAATGAATTGGAAAATAGCAGCTCAAAAGTTCAAAAAGGTCCCCTGCAAAATTTGCAAGTGTTCCTGATGGATCTGGAAATAATTTTGCCATGACTTCAACAATGTGAAATGTTAGCATCAAACAATGAGGATCCTTCTCCCCATCTATAGCTTCACAGATTCCATACACAAGGTCATCACCCTAGAACAGTGAACAAGGAATAAACACTTGATCAATAAAAATGCCCAAAAACACAGAAAGAAATATAAATAACCAAAAAACTTAATTAATAAGATTATTCATTTCTAACATTTCAAGGGTCCCAGGTTTTCTATGACTACAATAAAATAGCAGAAAGGTTATTTAATTTACAATCAAACCTGTTATGAGAAAGTGCATTGGCTTTGAGACATTATTCAATCTGTTTAATTGCTTCATAAAAAATAGATATCAGAAAGGGCTGAATTAAAAGACATACAAGTGAAGCAACTGCATCAGAATAGCTTTCCAACAGGCATACCAGAAATTGAAAACACAGCTGCATGCAAGAGCATTACGACAAGTAAAATCAGGCAGTGAAAATAATTTAGTAACAATAAATGTTGATAGTGTCTCCAGAACTTTGGCAGTAAATATATAGATTTACCATCCTGTCGTGCTGCCCCAAGGACTGGACTTGAATGTTTTGAATATGTGAATAAGCAACTGCCTTTGCATCACTCCAAGAGACTGTTCCTGCATTGCCTTTTCTCCTCGTTAGAGCCAGGCAACCAACAAGTGCACCACGTAAGGCTTTCCAATCTGCCTGATGAAGTGAAACATCATCTATACCGTCCAAAGATCAGACCATGACAAAAGTTGAGACTTCTATTGCCATAATTGTGCATTTTAAAAAGTTACCATAGAGTTCAAGGAAACTTGACAAAGTTACATCTTCTGAGGTGAGAAATGATGACATTGCTTAACACTTATGCATACTTCTTCAATCATACGAGCCAGAAGATTACCAGGAAAAAATATACTCACAACAATGCATCTTTAGTAGGGGCAATCGTAAAAATACTAAGATAATAGTTCTTGTAATAAGTGTTATCCAAATCTGAAGTTTAGAACTATAGTTTGTAGCTGGCTAAGTTGTAATTGCTCATGGTTAATTAAAAATAGTGTTCTTTTTCTAACAATTCAGTCCCCAACGCATCATACCACAAATCAGAACTCAGAACTAGAGGACAAAAACTCATAAGGACAATCAAGGGGATCCTAATAGAAAGGCAAACTTACCAGTCTATCCAAGAAAAACCTTATCAAAGTGTGGACAGTGGAAGCATCAAGTGGTTTTGATGAAAGACGTGCAAGCAACTCTCCAAGAAGGAGCATACCTGAGAAAGAAAACCAAATTTATGAAAAAATATGCACAATTTATGTTTTTTTACATTGAATTTGGAAATAAAAAATTCTCCAATAATGGAATTAAAGAGCCACTCATTATGAAACAAATTTATAAAATGAAAACAACACGCCATATTTATTACTGTGACAAAACAACCAAAATGAAGAGAAGCTCTGGTAACATTTTCTCAAACAAATGAATTGTTTCAGAGTATGGAAAAAATGTGAACATAAAAACAGACTTGTTGAGTAAAGAGATATGAACCTCTGCCCCTAATTATGTTATCCGTGGTAGTTAAGTACATGTCCATATCTCTCACCTAAATGGAAGATTCAATGAGTTAAAGCCAAATATTGAAGAAAACAAGTAAATATATCCATATGCAGATAAAAGTTTGAAAAATGAATTAGAGGAGGAAAACTAAAATAAAAATAAATAAATTAAAAACATACCAGAGTTTCCAATGTTAATACATCATTTTTCACAAGAGAAACAATGGCTTCCAAGCTTTCTGACTGCAATGCACATAAATTCAACACAAAATCATTATGAAATACCAAGATCATCCTTCATCGGAAAATAAAAACCTGTTGGTAGTAATATAAAAGATATAAAAAAAAGAAATAAAAGGTTAAACCTAATACATATAAAAACACACCTTAAAAAATTCCGGATTAAAAAATGATGAAAAGTTAAGTCTGTGAAATCTGATGCATAACGCTCATAAATTTCCAACAATTCAATATTGTAGCCAAAAAAAACCTCTCTTTATATCTACCATACTGAAAAGAATAATCACAACCAAACGTTGAGATTTCACAAACTAGTAAAGAGAAGAGGAAACTAAACATAGAAAATGTTTAAGAGAGGATCTGAAAATGTTTGAAAAATTCTACAGCCATGACAAGCGAGAAGAAGATTTCAATTGTATACTAAGCCTTAAGATGTAGTCCCTTTCCTCCATTACGATAATGAGGACCATTTTTTGGTAGCATTCGTTCGTTAACCAGCACATCGGTCACACACTTGACACTGGAACCATTTTCCTTGAATAGTAAAATGGAAAAACGGAAAAACTCCATAACGAACAAGCTGGAACTAAAACGAAAATTAGTACGATGTTATTGTCACGATTCCGCACAGTTCAACTACTCTGCTCGCTCAATGTTCCCCGGGGAGGCAAAAATTGCATCGAAGGTAAAGAAGGGGAAATAAAAACCTGATGAGAAGGAGAGCTTGAGCAATCGACAAACGATTCGATCCACTGCGTCAATCGACTCAAGTCCGCCATTTTCAAGAAGTGGAGAGGTTTTAGGGTTTAGACGAGAGTTGAAAAAGAGCCCGCTGTTATTGTCGTTTCAGAGAAAAACACGAACCACTTTATACATCGTTTCATGGAATATTGATTCACCGTTCTGGACTGGTACCTCCCTAACCACGACGCATCTGGTACGTCAACTCTTGTAGACTTGATGGTCATCGAGGTTTTAACCTATTCTGATTATAATTAATCAAATATAATTAACTATAAGATTAACTTATTATTTAACCTATTTTGAATATAATCAATCAAGTATAATTAATTATATGATTATCTTTAAGTCGATTTTTGAATAATTACATAGATTTAGAATTTATTTTTGGATATTATATTGAATTTTATTCGATTTTGATTTTTTTTACTAGTAGTCTTCATTTTTAAGTCACGATTTCTTATTCTCAACTATTAGAATCGGCTAATGAAACAAAAGTTTTTTTTTTAATTTAGGATTCGAACGGGACCAAAATTGACGATTTTGGTCATGTTTAATTCGATAGACAGTCGTTGTATAGTGCAATCGTATGCAGCAAATGACTCGACTCTATAGCAGTCATCCACAGCAAACGACTGCACCCTGCATCGATCGTTTGCTCCTCTGATTTCACCCATATATAAATCATTTGTGCTCTCATTTTTTCACATAGCTTGTAGTCAATTTCTGTCAAAATTTTCAAAGATGTGCATTTTAGGTCAATGAAGTGTCATAGACACCCCGACAACAGGGGTGAAAGTGAGATATTTTGACCATCTCGACCTTCAGACACCCGAGTTGATGCATGTGCGTCACCTTCCACAATAGCAGCTGAGTTTAGGGAGTTTCGCTCAATTACACAAGATAAGTTATTTCACAACGTTCATGTAGGATGAGTTATCATGCAACCAAACCCAATATTATTTGTAGCTTTCAAGTCTTTGGATATCAACCATATGATAAAATATATTGCGTTGCTTGAGTTTTATGAGCTACGAGAAACATTTGTTGAGCGGTTAGTGTGAATTTTTTACATTAACCTTGCGATTGATGGTTAGGTTAGCAGTGGGAGCACGTTCATTTTTGGCTCTCAACTGATGCGAGGCTATTGAGGGCAACCATAAAACTTCATCGGTATAATTGTCGTATGAGTTGAACGGCGTAGTCAATCTTCATATTGTATCGTCTGATGAAAATTTAAAATCGATATCGTATCATAAGCATGTCGTTATATGCTAGTTCATTATCTCTGTATGCTGGTTCGTATACTCAATTCATATTTGCTTCATTATATTATTATTTCATTGACATTCTTCAGCGTATATTGTGGCTAATTGTTCGAATTATTTATCATTTTTAAAATATAAAACTCTTTATTGTTACAAGAGATTTATAATTTTAACCTTAATTATATTATTACCTTCTTATTTTACAACATGTTGATGCAATAAATATAAAAATAATATTTAATTATAATAAAAAGTAGAATCTATTGGATTACTCATAAATTAATCTGATTTATAAATTATTAAAATAAAATTATATTGGGTCTATATTAGGGATGCTCTAAAAAATCCGTTTGAAACTAAGCATAAATTCTGGGGACTAATCGCTAAATCCTGATAAACAGTCAATTTCAGATAATTATGGTTTTGCAACCAAATTCATTTATATTTACATATGTGACCCTGACTTTAGGGACTGCTTTGAATAAAGCCGAAAAAACGTCCAGATCAAGCATCTGAGCCCCTTGACGTTAAAACAACGCGGCAGCCATCAATTGCGAAGCTAGAAACTTCCCCAAGTAATCGGACAACGGCGATGGCTGCCGAGAATTTCATCGAAATACGAGTCCCCCAACAAAAACACTACGCCGGAATTCATTTCCCGGTAATTCTATCTCCGTCGCTGTCTTTTCCTTCCTCTCCTGTTCTCTTATCAGAAGCCATTAAAAGCAGTAAAATCTTCCTCGATTCCGCGCTCCTCAATTCCGGAGCAGTCCTCTTCAGGAGGTTTCCGGTAAATACTGCCTCGGACTTCAACGATATCGTCGAGGCTTTTGGATTTGAAGAACTTCCATATATCGGCGGTGCAGCTCCTCGGACCAGGGTCGTCGGCCGAGTTTTTACGGCGAACGAGTCCCCACCGGACCAGAAGATTCCTTTCCATCACGAAATGGCTCAGGTATTCACCGCTTACTTCCTGATTCCGATACCATCGGTTTTCAACCATCAATCCTAAGCATTGATTAGACGAAAATTTTCTTCCACCTGGAATTGGTAATAAATAACGGAGGTGGTGATGTTGCAGGTGCCGGAGTTTCCCTCAAAATTGTTCTTCTTTTGCGAGGTCGAGCCAGCAAGTGAAGGAGAAACT
The DNA here is from genome assembly GCA_003255005.1 of Begonia fuchsioides. Lineage (NCBI taxonomy): Eukaryota > Viridiplantae > Streptophyta > Magnoliopsida > Cucurbitales > Begoniaceae > Begonia > Begonia fuchsioides. The sequence continues at coordinate 324,468 of QAOC01013194.1, forward strand.
CCTCTTGTTCTTAGCCACATCGTGTATGAAAGAATGAAAGAAAAACACCCAGAATTTGTCGAGAGATTGGAGGAACAGGGGCTGATCTACATTAGGGTATTGGGCGAAGGCGACGACCCCTCATCTCCAATTGGCCGTGGCTGGAAATCCACGTTCTTAACTGACGACAAGAGCGTAGCTGAGAAAAGGTTTGCCATCAAATTTCATTTCGCAACTCTAAATCTCTCTTACCCAGAATTGATCATTTGACATATCGATCTGGGTAGCAGTCGGAATCATAAATTGGCCAGGATTCAAGTCTCGTACATCAATTTCAATCTCTTTCATCGCCATAATCTGACGATTAATAGGTATATGAAGTCTGATTGATCGGAGAAATTACGAGTGTTTCAGGGCAGCTAAGTTGGGAATGAAGCTGGAATGGCTGGAAAATGGAGTGAGAACAGTGATGGGTCCAATCCCAGCAATCAAATACGATAAAAGCAGAGAACGGAAGATCTGGTTCAACAGCATGGTAGCTGCCTACACAGGCTGGGAAGATGCCCGGAATGATCCGGCAAAGGCAGTGATATTCGGGGACGGGAAGCCTTTACCGGTGGAGATCATCTACGATTGCCTGAGAATCCTGGAGGAGGAATCGGTGGGCATTCCATGGCAGAAAGGGGACGTTCTTCTGATAGACAACTGGGCTGTTCTTCACGCTCGCAGACCATTCGTGCCTCCTCGTCGTATATTAGCTTCTCTTTGCAAGTGATTTCCTGTTCTAGGCCACTCAGGATGTTTCATATGCTGTAGCTCTTCCTCCTCCGTCTGTCGTTTCGATCATTGAAACGCGGATTCAATCATCCTCTTATGAAATAAAAGCGACGCCTGAGTTGATCATAAATGCTAGAGTTTGGATTTTGATATTAAAATAGATTATTAATTCATGTAAGATTATTAAAATACGATTGTTTTTAACTCTTTTAAACTTATAATTTATCAATTTATACCTCTAAATTAAAATACTTATAAACAAACACTTTATCAAGAAATTTAAATTAATCAAACCTTTTTTTTACAATTTAATTCTATTTTTTAATTATTATATCTGTTGAATTGGAATAATCGAAAAACAATAAAATTTATCATGAAAAAATAATTAAAATTGATGGTAAGAATATACATAATAACATAAATTAATGTTAAGACATCGTTGATAATTTTTAAAGTTTAAATTGTCAATTAAAATTACATTCATATATTGAGATATTAGTTAATATAATTAAAAATTTAAAATGTCATTTGAAAAATATATTAATTAATATATTTGAAAAATTTTAAAGTGGCATATTTATATTTTTAAAATTTATATTTTAAAAATATTTATATTGGTTAAAAATAAATTATCATGACCTTTTTTTCAAAGACTATAATTTTCATAAAAAAGGCTAGAACTTTGATTCATAAGATTGAACGGTTACGACGCTCTACAGTTGATAGAAGATTGAGATTTGAGATCGATCCATTGTATTCACTCCAACCTTTTTTTTAGAGAGACAGAGACAGAAGAACAGGGATAAGAACTAGACATGATTTTGAGATCTGCACGTTTTTTATTGCAACAGTTGTGGATCACGCCTATGCCCACTTCTGTAGAATAAACAGAAAGCTTCAAACTCATTAATGGCGGAACCCTAAATAATTAAGATTATCTCTTCTTCCACTCTGAATAACAGTACTTACCCACCAACTCTTTGAGATGATGACGTTGGCCCAAAAAGATGCAATTTTTTATGGGAAATTTTATATCTTTTCTCGGAAGAAATCGAGGGTCGGGATTAAAACGACAGATCTGACCTACTTTTGAGAGTGGATGTCACGGTTTTAACTTCGATTACTAGTGTTCCTAATGACATGACAAATCACGTAGTTAATGAACGAAACAGGGAATTGATGGGTTAGTTGGCGTGTAAAGTGCAACAACGCACGAGTGGGTGCGCGTGTGTTAGCTTGTCGGGTGGACATGGAGAGAGAGAGAGAGGGAGGTCAGCAACTGTTCGCTTTTGATCATTTTCTTGAACGATGGATTATTGATATGAGTTTTATTGCGTGCATGGAAGTCTTATTTACCCTTTTTTTCTTCGATTTGGTCATTAGAAGGAAGAAAGAGAGAGAGAGAGAGAGCCTCTCTTTCTCTGGTTTGGATCATCGTCTTCGTCTTTGAATCCTCTGTTCAGGGCATGTCTCTTCCGGTGACGAAGATTATAGGTTGCTGTTTCTTTTGAATCCCGTCTTGTCTGTATTTCCTATCGTCCTTTCTGCGCTGTAAGATTCGCTCGAGTAATTGGAAGGTAATTGTCCAGTTTCTCATGATTGTTTTGTTATTTTGTGATTTTTTTTCATGCTTTAAAATTTCCCGGCAAGACAGATTGAAACAGAGGGAATCCATCAAGAGTTTCTGGTTGATTTGTTCATCTGGGTGTCTACGTTTGCTCACCGGCATGGAAATGGACGGATGTTCAGAGAAAGAGGGGGGTCGCCGGAAGTTTCTGGATTTGACGGCTAACGTCTGTTTCGATCAACGGAGCGGCCATGGCTGCGGGGAGGAGAAAAGGCTAGAGCTTAGACTTGGTCTTCCAGGTCAGGGATGGAGTAGTAATCAAGATTCGACCAGAAAAAGCAAAGAAAGAGATGAATCTTTTCTCTCTCTAGGCTATGGCTCCTCCATTTCTTCTGCGAACGTTATCATTAATTCATCGTCTTCCTCGCAGGAAAGGTACTCTTGTGGCAGAGGATATTTGCCTCGTCTCTGCTCTTTCTTTTTCTTTTCTGTCGCCGGAATTTACAGACTTTTCTTAACGTCTCCGATCGTTATTCAGAAGCGGTCTTGCTCCGGTGGTCGGATGGCCGCCGGTCCGCTCTTTCCGAAGAAATCTGACGACGACCAAGCCTGCTCCAGATTCAAGTGAAGTCGTTCCGACCAATGTCCTCTCCGGCGGAAAACTAGCCGAAGCTTGCAGAAAATATCAGTTTGTGAAAATCAACATGGATGGAGTCCCGATCGGAAGGAAAGTAGATCTCGCCGTCAACGACAGCTACGAAAAGCTTTCTTCCGCCGTCGACGAACTCTTCCGAGGTCTACTTCCAGGTTTTCTTCCTAATCCACTTCTATGACAGATCAGGATTAGCAGAATTTTCACTCAGAAAAATCGAAAATAATTCTTTTGAACTGAAATTTAAACAGTTCAGAAAATGATCAGTGGATTGATGGACGGAACCGGCGAATATACACTTGTCTACGAGGACAACGAAGGAGATCAACTGCTCGCCGGAGATGTTCCATGGCCGTATGAATCTCTTCACCTGAAAACCAGAAATCATAATCCTCTGTAAATTCTCAATTATTTCTCCATAATTCCATCGTCTTCTTCATTTGCAGGCTGTTTGTTTCTAATGTGAAGCGGCTGAGGGTGTTGAAAAGCTCCGAAATTGCAGTAACGAACGCCAGACCAAGGAAGATTCAAGCAGATGCGAAGAACAGATTAGAAGACTTCTTCTGAGAAATTAGTAAATCGGGGTCTGTTATGGTGATGATTAGTGGATTCTGTTTGTCTTTTGCGACAACCTTTGTTTTCATTCTAGTTTATAACACATGTTTCTGCAGATATAGCCGCCATTAATGAAAGCCTCGAGCTTTTTCAAAACACAAAACTATGGCATCCAAGAAAAAAGAACCTAAATTTCCCGACCTCAATCAATTCTCTCGGAAGAACATCTGTGCTGCTGAATTCGCCTGGCTTTACCCTGTTTGCCTGCATTTCAAAGATTGCCCACCATACCCAAAAACACAAACTGTCATCGAGTCAAAGAATTTACTATTTTTCTTCGCAAAACGCGCAGCTATTAGTCTTCTTAATCTTGTTCATCGTCGCTGGGTAGAGACATAGCTCACTTAACTAGATGATAGATTGACTACAAGATCCTAAGTTTAACGTATGTGCTGTTCTAGTATGATAATTGTTACTTCTAATGTTATGGTAGTTTCTTGGAATATTAAGTAAATGTCTTATCTCTGGGCTGTTGATTTAATCCCCTCATAAATTGTTCGACTTTGATTTAATCCCCTCACCAACTGTCCGACCGGAGTGTATGGAAAAGATTCTTGGTCAAGTTTGGGCTTACCTGGCAGCTACGAGCCCATTTTCTTGGTTTTGGGCCGGGTTTTGACTGGAGTCAGGCCGGGTTTCTGTTATTTTTTTGCCTGTTTCGATTAAGTCAGGGTTTTCTCTGTAACTTTTATGTTATTTAATTCGATTATTTCTTCATTTTCTCCACGAAATATTAAATATTTGGAGATTTAAATATGGACAATAAGGTCCAACTTTCAATCAGCAGCCATTGGATCGTAACTATATGTAATTACTACGGTAGACCCCACTTATTTTGCTAAAATCTTTTCGACCCCAGTATTTACCGAAATTGCAATCCAAACCTCTCAAAATGGCCCACTCTTCAATTTACGCGCTGCGGCGCTGCGCAGCTGCTTCGATCTCCACAAGAAGTCCATGAAATCTGGAAACACAAATTCGAACAAAACCCAGATTATTTTCGTAAATGTCACAGGAAAACCATGGCAGAGGGACTGCGCTTCTCTGATTTACAGCTCAAGAAGAAAAGGATGAGGATGTCTGGCCAAAAGAAAAGCTCCAAAAACAGCCTCTTTATTGCTAGATCTAAAGCCTTTAAATGCTTTTCTTCTTCGTATAAACTCCATGGACACGAGACTGAGACAGGATTCTGCAGAAATACGAGGCTTTAAATGAGTTGCAGAGGAACTCTGAATTCAGACAGAGTTTCTATAATTGTTCTCCAGCCTCGGAAAAGGGTGAGGATTGGGAGTTTTTTCTTCAAATTAGAGATGTAAACAATGGTAGAAAAAACCAGATCAGTAGTTGGTCGAGGAGTGCAGATCTGGTAACAAGAGATATAAACAACGGGGCTTTTCCTCTTTTGAAAAAACCCTCAGGAACTAGGTAAAAAACCAGCATTTAAGTGAAACCCACGGTAGAAAAAATGGAGATTTTCGAAAGATTTAAAATAGGATTGGAAAGCGACGTTGAAGCTCGTTTGGCATCTTTCGTTGCTTGTACACGTCTTCCGGAAAGGGAAAGAACAGAGCAAAAAGGGGGGAGGAGCTTTTCAAAAATGAAAAAAAAACCAGAGCTTTTTGCCTGGGTTTCTGGGTTTTAAAACTGGGGTTCATCTTTTTCAACAGAGAAAGGGAAGAAAAAGGGTAATGTCTTTTCCGATCCATCATTATTTACCGGCTTTTTCAAGCTTCTAGTCTTTCTGTAGTGCTTTTTGTTCACCAGGGCTGGGCTTCTTCCCCTATTGAATTCTAGGTTTTGAAATGATCTGCTGTCGTTTATGACATCATTTTGTCCTGTAATGGAGTGTTTTTTCACGAGGGTTTGGTCAGAAACATGGTTTTGAAACCAAAGATTGAATCTTTTTTATCCTTTTTTTAAGGTTTGAGATGCCTTGTGTTCTATAATTCTTGGCTCCACCTTCTTAGTTTTTGAGAGATCTTGCAGATCAACTCTGCTGCCCCTGGCTTCTTTTTTTAAGCTCCATTTCAAATTTCTGCTTGTCTTTTTTTAATTATTTCTTGACTGTGACACTCTTTCTCTCTCCACCCTTCTCTCTCTCTTGTTTTCTTTCGAAGGGGATGAAGATATATGCTTGCGAATGGCTACAGTTTTTGAATTTAAGCTCCGCTTGGATTTATTCCACTTTCTCTCTCTAGGTTTCGAGTGTTTAAAAGGATATTTTTGGAGCCTTTTCTGTTTGTTACTTGGCTAAACCCCATTTGGGTCTCTGAAACTTGCTTTTTCTCTCTGTTCATTCTGCAAATTCTGAAGGTTGAAATGGGGAAGGCGACGAGATGGTTCAAAGGGCTGCTGGGGATGAAAAAGGAGAAGCCCAAGCAACCGGAGAATTCGAAGACGAAAGCTTCCGGCGGCCGGAATCAGCTTCCGGTGACGGCGGCTCCGTCGTCGAATGTTTACGCTGCGGATGCTGCTTGGATGAGATCCTTCATTGCTGCGTCTGAGAAACACCAAAAGCAGCACGCAATCGCCGTCGCAGCGGCCACCGCGGCAGCCGCGGATGCCGCCGTGGCCGCAGCGCAGGCGGCCGTTGCCGTCGTCAGGCTGACGAGCAAAGGCGGAGGAGGAGCTCTGTTTCACGGAGGAAGAGAAAAGTGGGCTGCTGTCAAGATTCAAACAGTTTTCAGAAGCTATTTGGTAAATCCATTTCATCTTTATACTTTCTCGATTTCCACAGCTGCGAAAAAACTACAGCTTTTATCTTCTTTTTCAACTCTCATTCGTCGGACATTTCTCAATTTTCACTTCAATGTCTGCTCTGAAGAGATGAAACCAGTCTATCTTCTACTGTACAATTTAATGATACGGTACAACGATTTCCTCGGGTGGATGAAAATAGTACTTCGTTTTCTCTCTCTCTAGCGGCCATGTCCGGTCAATTTCTCTCTCTTAAGCTCCATCTTCTTCCTCTCTTTCACTGTTCCTGCAAAAAAAAATTGAATTTTCAAATTTAGATTTTGTCTGAACATGATGATGACGATAATGGAGTTTTCTGAGCTTCTTCAACGTTTTCCGGCAGAATTCTGAGATTAGTTTGTCTCTTCCTCTGTTTGTTTCTGTTCGTGTTAATTAGGTTTTGGGTTTCTCTAATTCAGGCTCGAAAGGCTCTACGAGCACTCAGAGGACTGGTAAAGATTCAGGCGCTGGTTCGTGGCTTTCTCGTCAGAAAACGAGCCACCGCAACTCTCCGTAGTATGCAAGCTCTGATCAGAGCTCAGGCCGCCGCTCGGTCGGAACGAGCTCGGCGGTCGTTCAATCACAACAATCGAGTTCTCCCCCAACTCCGATCGCGAAATTCAACGGTTAGTTTTCAGAACTCGAATTGATTGAACTGTGATGTTTATAAGTTTGAATTTGTGCTCTTATTTGACTTTGTTTGATCCTCAGGAAGAAACAAGATCCGAATTCCACAGCAAGAGGATTCCGGCGACTTATGAATCTCCGGTCGACGAAAGCCCTAAAATCGTCGAAATCGATACTTGCAGACCTAGATCGAGGTCTCGCCGGTTCACTCCGGTGTATTCCGAATTCGGAGAAGACATGCCTTTTCCGTTTCTGTATCCCGTTCCTCACCGGATCTCCGTTCTAGACTGCCGGCACATTCAGGATTTCGAATACTGCGTCATCGGCGACGACTACAAATTCTCCACCGCCCAGAGCACGCCGCGACTGGCAACCTCCAAGCGATCCAACGCTCCGTTGACGCCGTCGAAGAGCGTCTGCGGCGAAGCGTGCTTCCGGCCGTACATAAACTTCCCAAATTACATGGCGAACACAGAATCGTTCAACGCGAAGTTGCGATCTTACAGTGCTCCGAAGCAAAGACCGGAAACAGGGTTGAAGAAGAGACTCTCGCTGGACGAAATAATGGCGGGCAGAAACAGTCTGAGCAGCGTCAAAATGCAGCGGCCGTACTTCCAAATCCCGGAGTGATTCTCCGGCGAAAAGATTGAATTAGTTCGATACTAGCAATTGAATCGAGCATGCGTCGTATTGATTTCTCATCAATCAAATGAAATTCAAGATCTTAGATTCAATTTTCGTAAACTTTTTCAGAATAAATATAAATAATTATTTTATTTATAATATATTAATTATATTTTAATTAAATTAATTATCGTACTTCGAGAGTTTTGAACTTCAAACATGAGAGAAGAGACGTTAAGAAACGGCTAAGGTGATTAATTAAGGTTTTCCCCCTAATTAACCGGTATGTCCCTTCCTAATCAAACACTGATTACCCTTAATTACTTTAATCAATTTGAATTGTGCCCCCCCATAACTACTCAGAATATGCTTACGTCACCCATAATTTAATAATACATTTGAAAAAATAATAAAAAACAAATTTTAAATTAAATTAATCAAAGATCGTGGTCGACTCATTTATTTAATAGTAGTAATCTTAGTGATGATTAATAATTAATTTTTATTAATAACTCTATAATTTAATATTTTTTATTAATTATTAACTTTTGTTGTAGTAATCTTAGTGGTGATTAATTAATTAATTTAATAGCAGCACCTTTGAATAGTAGTCTCTCTCTTCTCGGTTAATATTATTATTTTTAAATATTTAATTATCATTAGATAGCTTAATCAATAATCAAAGCTTAAGCCCATTCCCAAGCGTGACTGACCGATCAGCATGCCGTGAGACATTATTCTGCCCATTACAAATTTAACCGGACCTGAAATTTGGTCTGGTTTTACTAGGCCGGATGAGGAAATCGGTCTGGTTTTTCTTAGTTTAAGTTCATTTGCAGTTGTACCGGCAACGGAGGAAGCCGACCGGAGCTCATATAACCCGCACCTTCTCTGCTCCGATCGAAGATATTTGACGGAGAATTACTCGACACTTTCTTGGAGATTTGACTGTGTGATTTCTGGGTATGAATCCCACCGCCATACCTCTTGCAGGCCTTCAAGTTTTTCGCGTATGGCTTCTCCCTTTTCGCTAGGTCTTCTAGGGTTTTTACCCTCGACAGAGATGTAAACGACTGTGATTTTCCTTCGTAGAACCTCGAAAGTCCTCTCCTGCACAGTTCGTAATCGATCGATCAACAACCATCGAATCTGAGAGAACCATAAATAACAGAGAATTCACTGCTTACTTGATTGGGAGATTGGCCATGAGCTCCGAGAATTCAAAGAGAGGTCCACCAGGCGAGAATGAAGACGCGTCATCTAAAAAATCTAACGAAGAAGACGACGATGGTCCATCAGAAATAGCAGAGGAAGAAACACCCCGAGAGGAGGAAGAAGACGATGTGACGTGGCCTTGTTCATCTTCCATCATCGTCGCACCTTGAGCAGCCTGATATATGATTTTTGCAGATGAAGAAGAAGAATCAAATACACGACAGTAAATCGAAAAGGGTGACGATAAGGCAGAGAGAGAGAGAGAGAGAAATGCCCTATTTATTCCCAAGATTCCATGCTGGTTGTCTAAGTGTTCGTCCTAAGATTCCATGTTATCTTCTAAAAAGGGTTCCAATGAGTTTGACCACTCCCACGCTGGTTGGTCTGCATTTGAACATTAAAAAGATAAGCTCAAATGATTTTAAGACCTCCATTTCAAGGCCCCATCTCTATGCTTTACCTTTCATGCCATTGTTGTCACGTAATTTCTCTTTCGACCTACAAATTCTTGTCATTTTTTAGCAATTTCGAACACATTTACTCAGTCTAATCAGCTCTTGCAACTTGAAACTGCAAAAAAATCGTAAATTTAGAAAGTTCTTTTTACATTTTCTAAGTTTGAAATTTGGGAACGACTCGAATCGTCAGTGCATTTTGACATTGATTCAATATGTTCGGTTAGTCGGGCAAGACTTGACGAGTAAACTATAGTGGGGACACAAAACAATGTCCAATTGTTGTCACACTCAATGGTGGTTTTGTTCTTCGAAATTCCTTATCGATCGTTTCGAAACGCGAATTAAGTAACTTTGACTGCGTTAATAGACGACCAAACTATGTTTAAAAAATTTAATCGAACTTTCTTACTATTGTCTTCGGCAAAAATGCCTGTTTGTTTCGTTTTTCACGTACATTGAGTTCGTCGGGGANCAAAAAAATCGTAAATTTAGAAAGTTCTTTTTACGTTTTCTAAGGTTGAAATTCGGAACGACTCGAATCGTCAGTGCATTTTGACATTGATTCAATATGTTCAGCTAGTCGGGCAAGACTTGACGAGTAAACTATAGTGGGGACACAAAAAAATGTCCAATTGTTGTCACACTCAATGGTGGTTTTGTTCTTCGAAATTCTTTATTGATCATTTCGAAACGCGAATTAAGTAACTTTGACTGCGTTAATAGACGACCAAACTATGTCAAAAATATTTAATCGAACTTTCTTACTATTTTCTTCGGCAAAATTGCCTGTTTGTTTCGTTTTTCACGTACATTGAGTTCGCCGGGGAACCTTCATGAATCACACAAATTGAAAACCTTAACTAGGAATGGTCACAAGCTCATCAGTTTTCCACATTTAAAAGAAGATAAAATATAAAAGTCAAAGTAAGAACGACAAATCTGGCTGGCGAAAAAGCAGAGATTCTTGGTGCAACGCCGAGGATGTTTCCATTGCCCAGTTTCGCTGTTCTTCGCACCAATTTCTCGTTCCCCACTCCAAATATAGCAAAGATCGAAGATAAACAATGGAAGTCCTAATCAAAACTATCAAATGGAATCGCTAAAATAGGATATCCATTAAACTTTTCGGACGGGAATCAGAATCTTGTTCGATCCATCTCCCATCTTTTTTGCTTTTTTTCTGCCCAGATTTTTCAACTCTTGTTCCCTCCGGCGTATCGCAGCTCCAGCCATGGCTGGAAGCTATGAAAAGAGCTACCCAACTAGCTTTATTAGCCTTTTGCCATCGAACGAGATCACCCAGTTAGAATGAACAGACATTAAAGCTTTACACATCGCCTCTTTTCTACTCATTCAATGCGTCTGAAATCACTTTCTGCAACTGTAAGTTCTCCGCCCTAAATTTCTAGAATGAAACAGAGCGAGTTTTTCTCGTAATCTGAGTTGGGTGATTGGTTTTTTCTTACTAGCCAACTTCTGTAATTTTTCTTCGTTGCCTAGGTTTTACTCGAAGGGGCTTTCTTGTTGTTTTGATCACGGGTTTTGATTTTATTTTTATTTTTCTAAATAAATATTTTCATTCGTGTGCTCTCTCGGCTAACTTGCTTCTGGGTCTTCCTTTTTGGGGTATTTTAATCTCCATTTCCTTCGTCTTGATTAGGGTATTTACCCCCTTTCTTATTTACGATCTTCATCTGGATTACGTGTTTTTCCATTCAGATGGAGGACGAAGAAGAGGAAGACCTGTGATCTGGTTTGATCGCAGTTCCGATAGATTTCATCACAGCTACGAGACTTTTCTTCCATCGCGATGGAAGAGAAGTGGAATATAAAGCCATTGTTGTTGAAATTTGGGGTTGCTTTAGCTCTTTCTTTTGCTGGTTTCATCTACGCTCGATCGAAATCCAGGAATATTAAACGATCGTCGCCTCCTTCATCTCCATCTTCTTCAGGTCAGAAACGAGATAGATAATTTTTGATGCAGATATGCCAATTTTTTTTTTGTGCAGATTAACGTTTTACTTTTGTTGTTTCTGGTTTAGACCATGGGAATAAAGTTGATTTAGGAAGAATAAGAACTCGCTCTCAATACAATATTCAATCTACAAAGACGACATCACCTTCCAATTTGGTTCTAATTTCAGAGGATGGACATGTAAGTTATGAATTTCTATTTCGAGGTATCTGCAAATGTTTTTTTGGATTAAAGAGTTTTTGTTTTGATGATTGAACACCCTTTTGTTGACAATTTTTGGGTTGTTCTTCGTAGGAAGAGATATGCACGCCGAAGGGTAGTGTCAACGGCTCTGGTTTTTCTCCGAAGAAAGAAGCCGAAACTCGAAGATCCATCATAGAAATTCCGAAAGCATTCGTCACTGTCGAAAAAGATGAGTATGAACATGAAATTCGACATCTGAGGAACATGGTGGGAATGCTTCGAGAAAGAGAGCGGATTCTAGAGGTCCAATTGCTCGTGTATTACGGTCTTAAAGAGCAAGAAACATCTGTGATGGAACTTCAAAATCGATTAAAGATTAATTGCATGGAGTCTAAGCTTTTTGTTCTGAAGATCGAATCAATACAGGCCAACAATCAAAGATTAGAAGCGCAGGTCTCAGATCATGCGAAAATAGTGTCCGACTTGGAGGCTGCAAGAGCTAAAATCAAGGTTTTGAAGAAGAAACTAAGTTCTGAGGCTGAACAGAACAAAGAACTGATCTTAAATCTACAGAAAAGATATATGAAGTTGCAGGAGGATGAGCGTAAATCCGGAGATCATTTTCCGAATTTTCAAATGAAGATGAGAAGATTGAAGGAGCTCGAGACCAAAGTGGAAGAGCTAAGAAACTCGAATATGAAATTGCAGCTTGAAAATTCCGATCTCGGCAGGAGATTGGAGGCTACCCAACTCCTTACCAATTCTGTTTTGGAAAACTTCGAGGTATTGTTTTGCTTATGTAGAATTTTTGATAGTTTGATTTTGAATAAGTGTAAGATTTTAATGCATGTGATCCCTAAAAAAATTGAATTTTTTAGGGTAATTATTAATGCACAGTCCAAAACTAAGGGTATTTTTTAACTGATACATTAAAATTTTAATTGTATTAATTAATACTTTAAAGTATTAAAACATTTTCAATTGACACCTTAAACTTTTAAGTTTTATCAACAGACACATTAACATTTAATTTTTGCTATTATGTATCTTTTTACATTCAATTTAAATTTTTTCATTTTAATTTTTCTTTTTGGATCATCTTAATAAAAAATATATAGTAATTTTAAAAAATTAAAATTAAATTATAAAAAGAGGATTAATTAAATTAAATCTAACGGTAATGTGTTGGTTGATAATTTTTTAAACTTAGAAGTGTTAATCGATAAATTAAAAGTTTAAGGTATCAGTTGAAAAACATTTATAACTTCAAGGCGTCCATTGATAATTTGATTTTATAATTTGATGTTTTTGTTTCTATCAGGCAGAAGCTTCAAAAGAAGAGGGCGAGAGATTGAGACAAGAGAATGTAGACTTTTCGAAGAAAATCGAACAACTACAAGCCGATCGATGCACAGACGTTGAAGAGTTGGTCTATATACGATGGATGAACGCTTGTTTACGATACGAGCTGAGAAATTACCTGCCTCCAGCCGGGAAAATGGTGGCCCGAGACTTGAGCAAAACGCTCAGTCCAAAATCGGAAGAAAAGGCAAAGCAACTCATTCTAGAATATGCAAACACAGAAGGGATTGTAGAAAAGAACATAAACATACTGGACTTTGATTCTGATCCATGGTCATCGTCCCAAGCTTCGTATCTTACCGATTCCGGAGAAGGCGATGATACTTCCATCGATTATTCGTCTGCATTGAAAGCCAACAACACGAACAAAACAAAATTTATCGGCAAACTTAGACGACTTATATGGGGAAAAGACACTCACCATGGCCATGGCCATAGCCAAGCTCTGTCAGCAGAGAAATCAGGATCAATGCAAGAAATAGAATCTCCACTTTGCGGTTCGACCATTTCGGCCCAAAACGAAAGCAGTCTTAGATTCAGAACTCCATCTCGAAATTCGTCGAGGCGATCTTTGGATTTGCTTAGATTGAGTAGTCTCGGGGAAGAAAATAGAAAAAATAACGATGATAGCTCATCGACGTACAAGAGATTCGTATTGGGTCGACAAGGCTCGGGTGATTTGGCAATGGTTTCTTCTCGGTCTGATCCGGCCATGGCTGCTAGTGAAAAGCTTGAACTTATGAAATATGCAGAAGTTTTCAAAGATTCTGGCGGAGGTAAATCAAAATCTCATAAAAACTCGGCATCTTTTAGATCCTTTTAGCATAGAATTATACAGTCATGGCTTCAAGATTCCCTGTTCATATATGATATATATGCATAGATTTTCATCACAGAAATTATACTTTGTAGTCGTTGTGTACACTGTTTATGAGTAGGAGGAGCCTCTGTTGTACAAAAGTAGCCTTTATTTAGTGATCTTATACAAATTATCGATTTTACTGATGTATATAAGTATTGTCCAAATTATCGATGAAATAGGTAGTTAAATTGATGAATTTCTGTGAAATAAGACATGCTCAGTTGGCTTCGTATACAGATGTTTATCTTGGACTGAAAAGTGATTCTGAACTGATCGAATTGTACGAGGCTTTCTCGGTTTTTATCGACTCTTTTCTTCTCTTTATCTTTGGCTCGAGCCATCTCCAAGGATTCCACGAGCTCGGCCAGAACATGGCTCATGTCCGGGCGTTCAAATGCAGTTGGCAGCGTGCATGACATTGCTCTTTCGATGACCAATGATTAAAAATATTTTTATTTTCTTATGTTTATTTTTAAATATATTTATTGTATTNAATATTAAAATAATATATAAATAAATAAATTTTTAATCAAGAAGATCAGCCATGAGTATATGAAAAACTCAAGATCATTGGGGTACCCATAAATGGACTCTTCAAGCTTAAAACATCAATCATTCCAAGACATTCACTAGTTTGATACTTACTAGGAAGCTCTCTGAGATTGTAGAGGATAGTAGCCACATAAAAGAAGAACCCAGGTTCCAGAAACAAAACCCTATTAGATTGGGGCTTCATGTCGGCCATGATCGGCTCAGCCAGCGCTGTCCGACGAGAAAAAGTGCCGCTCGAAGCAGAGCAAAGACCAAAAAGGCATAGACAAACTTTAATATTAATTACTTACAACTTTGACTATTGAACCCCCATAAACAACTGTAAATCTGAATTAAATTAATCGCGGACTCGTTTATTCTACGTTTCTGTTCAAATTGCAGACGGGACTGGAAGAATAAGAACAAAATATGAGATTTGTTGGGATCGTTGGAAGACTGTCCATGAAAAGACTTTTCGGGCAACGTGACCACAGAGGAAGAAGACGAAGCCAGGCCCAAGCGAACATGGTTCGAGTTCAGCAAGGACGACTTGTCTCCTGCTTGAACGAGAACGTCAAGCATATTTGTATATATTTTTATTGATGCTTTTTGTTGAACTATTGTTTAAATAAATATATGAAATGTTCGATTATTCTCTACTCATAAATTTCAATTTTGTTTTGTTTTGACCGTATTTGATATCTGTACTTCAAAAACGAAACTGCATGGAGAGAGAGAGAGAGAGAGAGAGAGAGAGAGAGTTGGAATTCAAGCTTCATTATTTATTCATTATTTTGATCGAGGAAACACAAGCTGACCAGTATTGCCCATTCAGGGTCGTTTTATTTGTTAAATAATATATTCACGAGAAGATGAACTACGCGTCTCTGTTGACATAAGGCGGAGAGAGTATCGATCACGGCGATCCATTTTCCGACGATTCTTCGATCGGAGTAGCACAGCAGTCGCAGCAGGAGTTGGGCGGCGGCGGAGAGCAACAGACACAAGCCGGACAAATCGGCCCATCATCAACTGCAAAAAAATTACAGCGATGAACAAAACCCAGATATAAAAATTCAATTTCTGGTGAGTACAAAGATTCAGGATGGGTGATCATATATTGTAGATACCTTGGAGGGGAACTCGAGCTGCGTTGCATGTCGAGATCGGAGCAAGAACAATGGCGAAAACAAAGACGGCCACCAGAATAGATTTCACTGTAGTAGCTGAAACCATGGCTGCAAAATGTGATGGTATACTCAAAGAGCCGATCGCTGAACCCTATTTATAATGTTTTTGTGCCCTAAAAAGTCAGAATTTGCCGGAATATTTGAACATAAACCCTAATCCGTATTAGTTCTTCTTAGGTGGGCGGCTTGAATTTGTATCTGGGTTCGCAATTTCTTAGAGAAATTCGGGAGAAAATGAAGGGATAGAGTTATTGAAACCATGTTAGTCAATTTTCGTCGAAGGTATTAGGTTATGTACTTTGACTTTCTCGAACACCCTATTTGAACTTAAACTAGGGTTAGAGATCACATTTTGTTCATGGATATTTTTATCTGAATTTAAATATGTGATTACAAATTAGAACCTATTAATTTTAAAGAAGTAAGT
>QAOC01013215.1:0-95996 GCA_003255005.1 Begonia fuchsioides
ACAATGACTATATTTTCATCAGTTGATGTAAGATGGTTCGGTTTAAGACTACTTGGCTGCATTCAAGGAGTTAGTTTCAAACATGAAGACTAGGGGATGAAAGTACGATGAGGAAGATCTGAGATTTATTCTATTATGCTCATTGCCCGCTTCATTTGATACTTTCAAAGATATGATTCTATACTGTAGGAAGAATCAAGTGGAGGGTAAAAGTCTAGGAAGATATGATGAAACTATAGGTTATGCATTGAATGTGTTCGAGAGAAACGATTCATGTGTGCAGTCTTCAACATGTTCAGATGTACTTCATTGCGACGACTATGATATTTCAATGATGCCTTGGAAGAGGAGGGGATGCAATTTCTTCTCAAGTTTGTTTTTAAAGTTTAAGTAAAAGACCTAAACTCGATCTGTATCAGATGTTGAGCTGGCCTAGAAGGGGCCTTTATTGAAGATGAGGTATGAAGATTGTTAGAGTTCAGTGTTTTGGGAAGATACAGTGAAACTATAGGTTATGCATTGAATGTGTTTGAAGGAAACGATTCATGTGTGCAATCTTCAGCATATTCAGGTGTAGTTCGTTACGACGACTCTGATGTTTCAGTGATGCCATGGAAGAGGTGGGATACGATTTCTTTTCAAGTTTGTCTTTCAAGTTTAAGAAAAAGACTTAAACTTGATCGGTATCAGATCATGTGCTAGTGTGGGAGGCGCCTTCATGGAAGAGAAGCTACGAAGATTATTAGAGTTTAGTGCTCTAGGTGAAATGGTGAAACTATAGGTTAGGCAATGAATGTGTTTGAGGGAAACGGTTCATGTGTGGAGTTTTCAACATGTTCACATGTAGTTGGTTGCGACGACTTTGATATTTTAATCATACATTGGAAGAGGAGGAGGGATGCAATTTCTTCTCAAGTTTGTTTTTAAAGTTTAAGTAAAGACCTAAACTTGATCGGTATCTGATGTTGAGCTGGCCTAGAAGGGGCCTTTATTGAAGATGAGGTATAAAGATTGTTAGAGCTCAGTGTTTTTGGAAGATATGGTGAAACTAAAGGTTATGCATTGATGTCTTTGAAGGAAACGATTCATGTGTGGAGTCTTCAGTATATTCAAATGTAGTTTGTTACGACGACTCTTATATTTCAATGATGCCTTGTAAGAGGATGTGATGCAATTTCTTTTCAAGTTCGTCTTTCAAGTTTAAGCAAAAGACTTAAACTTGATTGGTATCAGATGTTGTGCTAGTCTAAGAGGGGCCTTTATGGAAGAGAAGGTATGAAGATTATTAGAGTTCAATGTTGACATGCCTCGAGTTCCCCTTCCTCAAGGTGCCATCACCTGAAGCCCAGCCAAATAATTTTCTAATTTGTTTGTTTATTTTACAGGGAACATATCTAATGGAATATCATTTATGGAGCCCTCTCCTAATGATCAAGAGCAACCCAAGCATCTTATTTCATGGATGGATCAAGGAGAAAAAGTAAAGAGCACCCGAGAAGATAGCATGGCGCACCCGGCTTCTAGCATTGCATGGCCCATGAGGTATTATTCGTTTACAAACTTTTTTTTTAGTTTAAGCTCATTTCATGCTCAATTTCATGCACATGGGAATGTCATGGATATGACATGAGTTTTATGGGTTTCTTATGGGTTTTATGGGTTTCTTATGAGTTTTATTGGTTTTTACTTTTTGATTAGCAGCCAACTCTCTCCCTTTACGTTGAGGAAGTTTATTTTCCTCCATGTGATGTTATTTAGCTTCTAAGAAGTCTCAACAATTAGTTTCCCTATTTTTTTTTTCAAGATGAATGTAGTCACTCAGCTTGGGTTGATTCATTCAACCGAATGTGGCTATAATTTCAGCTTACTTAGGTCTAAAAATACCTCACTTGAAGATAGTTGTAATCAGTTTTGTGATATTAAAAATTAAAGTGCATTGGCATTTCTTTGAAATTCATTTCCTAAGCTCCCTTCCGATCGAACTCCGGTGAGTCATATTCGGACGTCCAAGAAGAACCTTCAATTCAACTTACTTCCGAGCTAGTAAGTTGTGTTTTTCTTGCTGTTTTCCATCATCCTTGCTAGGATGAAAGGTTAGTAGCAAGTTCCATTTAGCTCTTCTCTCCATTTCGTGATCATTATCCTCCATCAAACTCTCAGAAAATCAGCCATAAATTCCTCATCCCGGAGCACATTCTGACCTCCATAAAATCAGCCAACCTTCACAAGAACCGTCCTTCCATTTCGATTTCTTGTCATTTGGTATCAGAGCTTAAAATCTATTCCCACACTTTCATTTCTACTTTGGTTATCTTGATACACTTGTAATTAAGTGATGATGACTCGAAGTGGAGCTCACACCAAAACAATCGAGCAACCATTCTACAAAACCACCTTTCTACCACACCAATCCATCAAGTAGCTGAATCTAGTTACCAAGAAAAAATTGATGAAATTAATAAGAAGCTGAAGATATTAGTGCAAAGGTTGGATGCTAATCCACCCCCTATGAGAGTTCCTCCAACCCCAGCTCCAAAGAGAAAACTCAGAGGTGGCTTATTTGCTTCAAAACGTCCAGCTATCGATGAATCCGAGGGAGACTATGTTGTGCATGAGCATTTCAACCATGATGATTACATGAGAAAATTAAGGTATCAATCCCTTCCTTTAATGGTTCTTGCACTAGGGATACATTTCTAGATTGGGTTGAGAAAGTTGTTAAGATCTTCGATTGTTATAATTATTCCGAACGGATGAAAATAAGATTAGTCTTATTGGAATTAATCGGTTATGCTATTCTTTGGTGGGATAACTTAAGATCTCAAAGAAGGCGTGAAGATGATGATGAAGTTCTCTCTTGGAGAGCTTTGAAGATGTTGATGAGAAGAAGATTTGTTCTGAGCCATTACAAGCAAGAGCTCTTTCTACAACTTCAATCACTAAGACAAGTTAACCTTTCGGTTGAAGATTATTTAACAGAGTTTGAAACTCTTAGAATACGTTGTGATCTTAATGAAACTAAAGAGAAAATTATAGCAAGGTTTCTAAGAGCCTTAAATAAAGAAATCAAAGATATAGTGGAGTTGAAACCACTAGATTCAATGAATGTCGTCATACAACTTGCCATGAAAGTGGAGCAGCAAGTAAAGAGAAAAGGTAAAGGTGTTTTCAATCGGTACACCCCTAAACCTAACAATTCTTAAAAACTTTCAGCAAATGTGGAAGATAAATCTACATCTACCAAGTCGTGGCCTCAAAAGATAGAAGGAGAAGTTAAGGCGGTTGTAGACAACGCTCAGCCTAGAGCACAAGAAATCAAATGTTTCAAATTTCTCGGTTTAGACCACATTGCTTCATAATGCCCGAACAAAAGGGTAATGACCCTAAGGGAGGGCACTAATGGGGTAGAAAGTGAAGATGAAGCTGTAGAAGAGATAGAAAAGGAGCAAGAGAATGAAGTAGAGACTTGTTTTGCTCAAGATGGTGTCTTGCTTATGGTGATTTGTCGGGTATTGACTTCACATACGCTCTTATTATTGATGGAGGTAGTTGCATGAATGTAGCCTCTCATGACCTTGTAGACAAATTGGGGCTTGAAACTATGGCTCATCTGAGCCCTTACAAATTGAGGTGGCTGAATAATGAAGAAGGCATCAAAGTGACTAAGCAAGTGCAATGTGAGTTCTTTATTGGGGGCTACAAGGACAAGGTATTATGTGATGTGATACCTATGAGTGCTAGCCACCCATTATGGGGTGTCGGCTACTTTCAGTGTTCAAGACTTGTTTCCTTACATTGGGGAAGTAATAGATGATTTGGAGGAAGAGGTTCAGCCTCTAGATTTGAGGACAAATCCTCAAACACCCCGGGAGGATGACATGCCTCGGGTTCCCCTACCTCAAGGTGCCATCAGCCGAAGCCGAGCCAAAGGATTTCCTAATTTATTTGTTCATTTGACAGGGAACATATCTAATGAAATATCATTTATGGAGCCCTCTCCTAATGATCAAGACAACCCAAACATCTTATTTCATGGATTGATCAAGGAGAAGAAGTAAAGTGTACCCGAGAAGATATTGCACCTTAGAAGATAGCATTTTGCCCACCTGATTTCTAGTATTGGATGACCCATGCAGTATTATTCATTTACTAACTTTGTTTTTAGTTTAAGCTCATTTCATGCTTAATTTCATGCACATGGGAATGACATGGATATGACATGAGTTTTATGGGTTTCTTATGGGTTTTATGAGTTTCTTATGGGTTTTATGGATTTCTTATGAGTTTTATTGGTTTTTACTTTTTGATTAGCAGCCAACTCTCTCCCTTCACGTTGAGGAAGTTTATTTTACTCAATATGATGTTAGTTAGCTGCTAAGAAGTCTCTAGAATTAGTTTTGCTTCTTTTTTATTTTCAAGATGAATGTAGTCACTAAGTTTTGGTTGATTCATTCAATCAAATGTGGCTATAATTTCAGCTTACTTAGAGTTTAAAAATACCTCACTTGAAGATAGTTGTAACCAACTTTGTGATATTGAAAATTAGAGTGCATTAGCGTTTCTTTGGAATTCATTTCCTTAGCTCCCTTCCGATCGAACTCCGGTGAGTCATATTCGGGCGTCCAAGAACCTTCAATTCAGCTTACTTTTGAGTTAGTAAGTTGAGTTTTTCTTGCTGCTTTCCATCATCCTTGCAAGGATGAAAGGTTAGTAGCAAGTTTCATTTAGCTCTTCCCTCCATTTCGTGATCATTATCCTCCATCAAACTCTCACCAAAATCAGCCATAAATTCCCCATCCTGGAACACATTCCGACCTCCACAAAATCAGCCAACCTTCACCAAAATCGTCCTTCCATTTCAATTTCGTGTCAAATGTTCTAGGGTGAAATGGTGAAACTATAGGTTATGCAATGAATGTGTCTAAGGGAAACGATTCATGTGTAGAGTTTTCAACATGTTCAGATGTAGTTCATTGCGACGACTCTGATATTTTAGTAATGCCTTAGAGGAGGAGGAGGAGGAGGAGGAGGGGAAGCAATTTCTTCTCAAGTTTGTCATTCAAGTTTAGGCAAAAGACTTAAACCTAATCAGTATGAAGTGCTGAGCTAGCCTGGAAGAAGACATATGGAGAACGTACTTCAGTGCTCTGGGAGATATGGTGAAACTATAGGCTATGTGTTGAATGTGACTAAGGGAAACACTTCATGCGTAGAGTCTTTAGCATGTTCATATGTAGTTCATTGTGACAACTCTGATCTTTTAGTGATGCCTTGGAGGAGTAGGGAATGAAATTTCTTCTCAAGTTTGTCTTTGAAGTTTAAGCAAAAGACTTAAACTTGATCAATATCCGATGCTAAGCTGGCCTAGGAGGACCCTTCATTGAAAATGAGGTATGGAGATTGTCATAGTATTACTGGGCGATATGGTGAAACTATAGGTTATGCATTGAATGTGTTCGAGGGAAACAATTCATGTGCGGAGTCTACAACATGTTCAGGTATAGTTTGTTGCGATTACTCTGATATTTTAGTAATGCCTTGGAGGAGTATAGATGTAATTTCTTCTCAAGTTTGTCTTTTAAGTTTAAGCAAAAGACTTAAATTTCATCGGTATCAGATGTTGAGCCGGCCTTGGAGAGGCCATTATGGAAGAGGAGGTATGGAGATTGTTAGAGTTCAGTGTTCTGGGGAGATATGGTGAAACAATAGGTTATGCATTGAATGTGTCCGAGGGAAATGATTCATTTGATGAGTCTTCAACATGTTTAGATGTAGTTAGTTGCGACGAATCTGATATTTGAGTGATCCCTAGAGGAGGGGATGCGATTTCTTCTCAAGTTTGTCTTTCAAGTTTAAGCAAAAGACTTAAACTTGATCAGTATCAAACGCTAAGTTTGCCGAGAGGGGCCTCTATGGAAGAGGAGATATGGAGATGGTTAGAGTTCAATGTTTTTTGGGGATATGGTGAAACATAGATTATGCATTGAATGTGTTCGAGGGAAATGATTCACGTGTGGAGTCTTCAGCATGTTCAAATGTAGTTTGTTGCGATGACTTTCATATTTCAGTGATGCCTTGGAGGAGGAGGGGATGCGATTTTTTCTCAAGTTTGTCTATCAAGTTTAGGCAAAAGACTTAAACTTGATCGATATCGGATGCTGAGCTGGCCTGGGAGGGGCCTTTATGGAAGTGGAGGTATGAAGAATGTTAGAGTTTAGTGTTCTTCATTTATTTTTGGTTGGGCCAGGTAGCTCGTTGAATCTTTAATTGTGGAATTCGTGTCAACGTGGAGATTATTAGAATTATGTGATTTGGATTCCAGATGGCCTGGGTAGCCCCATATATTCAATATAGAGTTCTAGGTTTATTTCTTATATATTGATGCTTGAGTTGCAAAATTCATTGTACCTTGATATCTTTATTAGTGAATTTCTCTTTCGCCCATGATTTTTTCCTATTTTGGGTTTCCACGTAAATCTTAGCGTCCACGTTATTCTGTATTATTTTTCCTTTTCTCGATTATTGACATTTGATTTTCAATACATCCTTATGCAATATTGTTTGATTTGAAGGAAATTTTTTCTTCAATTTGATCAAAAATAGGTTGTAGCATGTAAAAAATAAATCTTTACCTAATAGGATTTTTGAATTGTATTGACTTAATAGCATTTTTTAATCGAATTTAATCTTTCCTTATTGCATTCATATTATGTAAAATTTAATAATAAAAACTTGTAAGATTTATCAACAATTAATTGATAGTTTTTAGGATCTTTCAATTTTAACTATCTTAAATATTGAGAGTTTACACAATAATATACAGTAAAATCTTGTCATTGGTCGTGTAGTCCATCCTTTATTCAAGTCTATTNTTTTAAAGAATGTTTTAAACAAAATTTGAGACATTCAATTTACAAAAGGTTAGTTTATTTATTGAAATCTTTCACTGTAAAGTACACCCTCCTTTGAACATCCGATACAGATACACTTCCTTCTCTTCGGACGTCTGAACCCACTAAAATCTTATAAATTCTCATTTTTTGTCATTTTACCACAACTGATTTGATAGAAAATGCAAATGAAGTCGTGGAAAGCATATGAGAGACGTCCAAAAATAGAGGGATACCGATGAGAGACATTGATGAGGTCGTGCACGTGTGCCACTACCACCAGTGACATCTAATTCTAAAAAGTTTTGATCACCTACGCAAGAGAAGGTATTTCACGACATGTTTGTGTGTCGGGCTGTGATATTACTCAGACTAGTTATATTCACAGCTTTTGAGGGCATGGGGATAAGGTGTATGGTTGAGGATGTTAGATTGCTTGGTTTTTGGGAGCTATATGACCTATCTGCAAAGCAGTTAGTGCAACTTTTTATGGTAATCTCATTGTAGATTTTGAGAGTAGACGTGAGAGAATGTTTTTGCCGAGATGTAACAATTACACAAGAAATATCAACCGTGTAATAGGAAATGTAGACGACTCGAATAATGATGAGGGAAAGATGCATCATAATTCTAGTCAACTTGCATATTTATTGTGGGTGGAGACAGAGCTTCATGCACAACATTGTGAACTAGTAACAATATGGATTTATATATTATGTATATGATTTATACAATAGTAACGTTTAACCCGTGCTATTTAGCGTTGCGCCACATGGCTAGAAGTACATGACACGTGGGTAGATGGGCCATGCAGATCCCTCAGAGAAGCATCAGCTGCCCCCCTATGGCTTTTGATATGGACTTGATTTTTCACGTCAGCCAGACCTTCTGGATTTGAGTCAGATGTCGACTCCTTCATATACTAAGATGATGAGCCCTTCATATAGTCAAATTTCAGGGCTTTCATATAGTCAGACGTCGGGACCTTCATATAGTCAAATATTGGGACCTTCATACTTGCATCTACCACCCATGCAAGATCCATCATTGGCGTTCATGCTAGAGCAAATGAGCCTCTATCATACCCAACAAATGCAGAGGATGAATGACTATCATTCTTAGCAGATGAAGATGATTGATGACTATCACACTTATGCGATATAGAAGATTGATAGCTTAGAGCACACAGTGAATGAGATGTGGCGCACGATAGATACAACTATGCTCTTTAAGGTTTTTCTTTTTGATCAGCGACCTACAAAGCCTCCCCATGATTTGAGTGACTTCTAGTAGTGTTCTTTTTCTTTAATTTGATTGTATTACAATTTTTCATTATAATCTCTCTTTGTTTGTTTCGTATTTACTTGTGTTTTTGTTCATGTAATATGTCTTATTTCATAAAAAAAAATCAATTTTGTGAAGCTCATCTCAGCCACGCTACACACTTGTGGCGAGGTTTTGGATTTAGGGCGAGTTCTGGCATTGGAGCGGTTTGTTTTTTTTGGGACCCTTGTGTAGCAATATTGAATCCCATGAACATTTTATCATCTATGTCTGATCTTCCTGGTGCTGAGGTGGATGTTCTCCCGATACATGATTTCTTGTTATGTCCACTCCAACCATATGTGCCACAATGGACCGTCCTAGTTTTTTGACTTAATGAGGCTACTCCATTAGGGGCTCATCCATGTCTTTGATTCTTTTATTCTTGGGCCATCCCGGTTTACTTCTGTTTTTGGAGGCATTAAAGTTCTACATCCATGCACAACAGGGCACTCGCATAGAATGAATACATACTTATATACGTATCCCGATAGTAGAATCGGTCAACATATGTATCTATTGGCGATCGCATCCACTGCATACACGAGAAGATGTAATTATATCATCTTTGAAGCATCTTCTCGTGTCTTTTTACAATACGAATTACAATAAATTTTCTTATCATCTCCAACATTTTTGTTATACGTTTGTCTCGAGCTGGAAGGATGAGGTTGTCAAATTAGTCGAAGATTATTCAAGCTCATTTTGGAATTGATGAGAAAGTAAGTGCTATCGTGTTTTCACAGTGATGACCCATAAATAATAAGCTGCCAAGGTATTATGGCGAGTCAATCTTATCATTACTCTTTCTTACCCATTTTGAGTGGTGGCATGTGCCGCTTTGCACAAAAAATCTTTGTAGATCAAGCCACAAAAAGATTGCTTAAAATTAGCATATAAATATATGATACAAAATCGATAATGAACATTCAACAATATATCATGAACTGAATTGACAAGCTCCTGCATGTAGAGAACTTCTATAATTTTTTATGTCTGTAAATTTATCATCAACTAGGACATAATAGCTTTTGTTTGTTTGATAAGATAGTCCAATCAGCACCTCGCGTGTTGCATGAGAAATCATTTTCATGAATATCCACACTCAGACTTCACTAATGCAAATGCAACAGGATAGAGACCGTCTTCAAAGTTAACTCTGACTTTCACCAATAGATGACCTAAGAAAAAGTCTACAAGAACTCCGACACAAAGTGAATAATATTGTACTGAGAGCGTCTGAGAACGTTACAAATGATATCAAATATTCACCCTAACTTGAAGTATGCCAACTCTGCCAATGAGGACTTGAGACTCTTTTTTAGTGGGGTTGATTGTGCCGACACACCCAATGAAGGTGAAGATAACCTAATATATTGTTGATTATGAGAGTCTAACCATATTAGTAAGGTTGCACAGTCCCAAGAACAAATTTATGAAGCCTCCGATGAGTCAGATAATTTTATATAGTAAGCACTAAGAGACATTAAAAATAATATCATAGCCTCGTCCTAACTTGAAATGTGCCGATGAGGATGTGATACGCTCAAGGAAGGGAGAAAGACACAAAACTATCAACCAAGGAAGGTAGTCGAGAAAGGAGAGGGGGAGGCGGAACCTAAGATGGAGGAGGGGCTATGGAGAGTGCAACCTTACTCAAATGTCCACTTGAATGTGGGTGAAGGTGTTCAGCAAGACTTAGTTTTTCTTAACACGGAAGGAAAGAAAAACCAAGGAGAAACTCTTGGGAGATCTCCAGATATTACTCATCAGAGTTCACCAAATATATTTTATATTATTTTAAGTTGAGTTTTGAATGAATTGAATCAGTTTGGAATGAATTTTGAGTTTACATCAAGTTTTATTTATTTTTTGTTGATATTTATCCAATTTTGAACTTTTTTTACCAACAATTCTGTTTTGGTTTTACGATTAAGAATTGAGAGCAAAGCTATATTAAAATTGACAATTTCAATATGAACCAAGGTCTGGTTCAGTTTTTCTACCTCTAGTTATGAAGACAAGTACAACTTAATATGTTGTTGATTGTGAGGGTCTAAGGCATACCAGGTTGTGATGAATAATATCACTATCATTTGATAGAATAAAATTCATAATGTATCTAAGTAGTGGTCTCATCTCTATCCAATATAATGTGTTTGAAGGTAAGCTATGAACAAATATGTGAATACTCCTATTCAAAGCAAATATTATTGTATACAAGCACATGAAACGTTATAGAAACAAACCAAAAATTGGAACTTTGATAGGACTTTTTGTTTTAACCAAATTGATTTTCACGCGAGTCCACAATTCGTTTGGTCAATCAAAGATTCAAGGTAAAATAAAACCGATTTTGGTTCCATCCACATTTTGGCTCTGATTTTGCTTGCCACTAGTCTGTTCTTGGCTTAGTCTTATTAGTGTTTTGCCCTAATAATACAATCCTTTAGCCTCTACTTCGCGTGCTTCGGTCGAGCCGAACGCAAGACAAATCCAATCTTATTCTCCTCGCTCACCTCTCGGTTACCGCAGCCGGCCGCTCTCCGTACTCGTCATCAAGCTCGTCCATCAATCTTTGGTCTTAGTGACGGAGCTTTCAAGCTTTCCTCTCTTCAACCCTATTCCCTCTCGAGCTTGCATTCCAATTCAAGTAGATTCGCCGAGCACTCTCCGACTTCAGATTGAAGATAAATCTGATAGAATTTGGGAATCATATATCATCAGCACCAAAACAGAACCGACCTTTGTGTACCCTTTCAAATGCCCCCTACCCAAATTATTTAACCATCTCTAACTTGTGTTCGAACTCCGGAGAACTGTAGCTCCAGGGAAATTTGTGAACCAACGTATGTTTTTTGCTCGAGTATTCCTGTGACAGACGGTTTTTTTAATTTTTCTTACTTAAGTCTTTCTTTTTCTTTGTTAGGGGGAAAATGTCGCCGCTAGGAAAGAGAAAGAAGAAAAGAGTGATCGAGAAACGTAATACATTTGAGGAGACAAGTAGCGTCGCAGATGCCCAGCCTACTGGTGTCTTTTCCCCTTCTTTTGTTTTACTTTTTTTATTTATTTTCTTGATTATTGGAAATGAACCTCAAGTTTATTATGATGAGAGCCCAGTTTCTGTTTAAGAATTTCCCGAGAGTGATTCAGATAGTCTTCTGTATTTTTCTTCAATCGCTTGATCATAAGTGAGTGAATCTTTTCGCTGAATGTAGAGATGTAAAATAATCATTTCGAAATGGAAGGAGAGAATGAGAGGAGAAGCCCACAAGGAATAACGAAGACTAGTACTTTTTATAACTATTGTCCAATGAAGTTCTCATTGAATTGCAGTTGATGGATACATAACACTCTTACGAATTATTTTTCTCACAGGTAAATTAAAAAGAAGTAGAAAAAATAAAAAGGAACATGGATCTCAGGATGAGGTGGATCACCCCTCTCTTGAAATTGAAAGAATATCGAAAGGGACTCAAAGTATGGCTGCTAAATTAAATAATTGGTTTTTGTTGTTGTGCCTATTAACTATTGACTGACCAGATATTAATGGACTTTATTTTATTTGTCTAGATAAGTTGAAGAAACCTACTAAGAAGAAAAGGAAGGATCAGAATTTGCCAGAAGGTTTGAGATCATTGGAAAAGAATGAAAATATAGATAAGAATGACGTTTATAATATCTCTTCTGGGGATGAGGATGCTTCAAAAGGAATGAAAAGTATGCAATCAAAATTCAACCATAGTTTATGGTGTTGACTCCAGTACTCTAGTCTTCTCATATTAATTTAGAAATGATATTTAGAATCTATCTCAGATTAAAAGTTATTTCGATATTTCATGTTGCTGCTTACTATCTGTTTGTTTTGGTAACTTTTGATTTTGACATACAATAATTCTGTGACATGTTGCAATACAAATTCGAGGGCTCTTAATAGCTAAATAAAAGGAAAATCAAAGAAGATTAGATAAGGTGGACTTTGTATCTTTTTCTGATTCATGCTTGTCAGATTATGAATTGTTTATAATCTGCATGCCAATTTGTAGTACTTCTAGTGGTAGGATGTACATGCTGGGAAAGCTTGCAAATTTGTAAGCAAATTGTTACCTCAAGAGCTGGTCTATAGTGTTTGCAGAGATTTCAATGAATTGCCTAGCTTTGTCATAGTAGTGGAAATGTAAGAAACATTGTACTAGAATATAGGATTTGAAGTACATCTTCTTTGGTGGTATAGTCTTTTTTTGGTGACTTTTGGTCTTTGATTAAACAATTAATTTGATGAACTGTAGAATGGCTCAATGACTATCATCAAAGTAGGCCAGGTTTGAAGGTCTTGCAAGAAAGAATCGATGACTTTTTATGCACACACGAGGCTCAAATTGAACAGGTAGTCTCCTCTCTTGGTGATCAGTGCACGCATCAAGCCGCTTACCTTTAATGAGTTCTTAATTTATTTTTACTAGTCTTACAAAAAATTAGTTGAATATAGGGTTGGGCAAAACCCGCTGAACCGGCCAGGCCGGGTTGGCGTTGTATAGAGAAAATAAAGAACACGGTTTTATACTGCAGTTCACGGTCGGTTCATGGTTTTACATTCAACTTGAATCTGGATAATAATCTTTCTTGTTCTTCCTTTTCAAAGCTTAGGATTTTATCTATTTCTCTTCACGTGTCTCTAAAATATTTACTGGCAAATGATTTTTAATTCTATAATCTGCAGTTCACGTGTCTCTAAAAAAATTTACATTTTCTGAGCTAATAGATAAATCAACTCCATAAATTCTCTTCAATTAAGTTTGCATTTGTTTATTTATTGATATTTTTTATTTATTTATGTGGAACTATCAGAGAAGAAAGGAAATGGAGGATCAAGCTAAAGCAGATGGATGGACTGTTGTTGTACGGAGCAAGGGAAGGAAAAAGGCCACAGACGTCGAAAGTGGAACCAGCGTAGGTTTTGTTGCTCAAGCTGCGGCAGAGCATAATATGGCAAAAAAGAAGAAGAAAGAAGTTGGCTCAAATTTCTACAGATTTCAGAGGAGAGAAGCTCAAAGGAATGGTATGGTTACTGATAATCATGTTCATTATATCTTGTGTTATAGTTCATTTTTTTTATCAAAGTTTCAACCCATTTTTATGTCTTCTTTGAGAGAAGATTAGTTTTACTATATAGTAAGACCGGCTTCACGCCCAAGTTCCTACATTTTTAAGTTATCTGCTAACATATTGCTTTTTTACTGGTCATTTATTTTATATACACAGCAATTAGTGCATTAAACAATGGAAAAATATGACGCGACTTCAAGCTTTAGAGGCAGTAGAACAAGAATGATGATATGCACTTCAATTTGATCTTCATTAGTTACTTAAAGTTACTACTTTTGTGAAGATTATTTTTTACCGTTCTTCTATCCAAGTGTCCACAAACTTTGAAAATATAGAAAGCAAGAAGAAACTGAACTCAAGACAATACAAATTACAATGTCATTCTTAGAGTTGATATATGTTACGACCTACATAATCATCAAATTTTACATGTTTATTATCTTATTAAAAATGCAGAGATAATGATGCTTCAAAGTAAATTCGAGGAAGACAGAAAGCGGATACAGCAACTGAGAGCTGCTCGGAAGTTTCGACCCTACTAAAGTCTGCTGTCTGCTCAAAGAAACTCCTTGACGAAGTTGGTAATTGCTTTTCATATCAGTAACAACCTTTGGTGTTTGAACATACTAGTTGATAATTTAACTAAAATGCAGTAAGTTGCACGTTTATCATGTTGAGAAAATCATGGGGACAAGATTTCGGCTTTGTCTGAATAGTTGAGCAGTTCGTTATTTGTCTCTATTCTGTAATTGTTGAGGAAAACACTCTCCTCGCTTCATTTTTGGTCATCATATTAGGTTCCATGTCGTCGTATTTTTGTTCTGGATCATATTCAACACATTTCATTGCATTAAATTTTTTGTAAGCCTCAATTTAAACCTCAACCGAGGTTTATTATTGATTCTTGCTTAAAAAAAAGAACCCTGTTTTGAAGATTAAAAGGAAGTTTCTGAAAAATTTGGTCCGAGCATAGAAGTTAGGGAGGGGAAAGTCCTGATCGGTTTGGTTTTAAGATGAATTCGGACCAAAACTGTGAAATATGGTATGGTTTTCATTTATCCCGGTCATGATCTAATATTTTAAAAAAAATAAAATATATTTTATTGTATTTAAGTCGATTTTACAGTGTTTGGATTAGATTTAGAACCATTTTTTTATTTTATATCAGATTTTATTTGATATTTAGTTTATTTTTATGTGGTTTTGTGTTGGATTTTATCTAATTGCAGATTTTTTAGAGTCACGATTTGGTTCTGATTTTATAATTTTTAAGAATCAATATAAGAACTAAACTAAAATTGTCAATCCCTATTTGATTTTGTCCACTCCTACATAGAAGAGGCTTCTATTTAACAAGCAAGAGCTGTCTTATGTTAATCTCATGTTTCACGTTTGACATCAAAATGAACTCTTGTGGGTTCGGTTCCAACAACCGATGAGCCACCTTTTACGTTCACCATCTTCCAATTGAAAATAGTCTATAATACCGTTGTGCAAGTTCACTGTTTGACCATCTAGTGTTGCGTTGGTTTTGATTTCCTCTAAATAAAATCAATTTGGTGGAACTCAATGCTTCTTTTTGCTTGTGAAGACATTTTAGCCTGAACTGGATTCAAAATGGAATTCCCATATAACCAGCATAGGATATCTCTTGCTTTTACACCGGTTTAAGGTAAAAAAGAAAAAAGAGACATCTTAATATTGGAAATATACGATAAATTACACCAAAGTTTAGCCCATGCAAGTCATTTAAACCGAACTCAATAGTTTCTCACCAGTGAAACTCCAAATTGCTCTTATTACTTCATACCATCCACACTTGCGAGGATGGAACTCAATTTCAATTTAAACCAACGTAAGCAGAAAATGTCTTAAGCTTACGTAGATATATAGACTTGGTTTAGTTCATATATAGATTTTTAAGCTCACACTAATTACTCACCATCACTAGGAAAGAATCCTTCAGTTTATTACATATAAACTTCTTCCTCTAGTTTTTTATTGAGAAAAGTCATTTTCACGTCTANAGTATTTCGGACCATTTGAGTTCATACCTAAACTACAAATATCTGAACGTATGATTTTTAATAATTTTTAACTCCTCTTTGCATCTTTTTTAAACTTGTTGATCTATTTTCCCTTAATGCAATCCAAACAAATGTCAAAATCAGTGAAATCTAAAGTACAAAGTACTTTATTATTCACTAATCTCTTAATTCTATGAATGGAGATGTGTTCCAATCTTTGTTGCCACAACATAGAAGAATTTTTATCTATAACACTTCATTTTAAACCACTTTGAACATGCATAACATTGTGGTTAATATCATTTTAGTGCATAAACTTCGAAGGAAGTATGTAACACTTTGCAAAAAGTGTTCAAAAGTTTTGATTGAGTTAAACAAATAAATCTTAAAACTCTACAAAGCGAGTTGGAGGCCATGAAGATGAAGGAGTCGAAAGATGTATCTAGCTACGTTACTCGTGTGCAAATGGTGAAAAACCAACTCAAACAAGATGAAAAAACTCTCACAGATGCAAGAGTTGTGGAGAAAATTCTCTGATCATTGACAAATGATTTTGAGAATGTTGTATGTGCAATCGAGGAGTCAAAGAATTTGAAAGAAATGTCTATTGTTAAACTCACAGGATCTCTTAAAGCGCATGAACAACGGAAGTAGAAAAAAAACAAGAAGTCTTGGAAGAGACTTTACAAACAAAGATGATTGTCAAAGAAGCCTTACCACCGAGAAAGAGGACGTGGTCGTGCCGATCATAGTTCCGATTATAGTAGAGGTCGCGGAAATAAAATGAAGAGAGAGACTAACGAGCGAACAAAAATTAGCGTGGACGAGGTAACAGTCATAGAAGAAGCGGTCGATTAAATCATCCAAATATCAAATGTTACCATTGAAGTAAATATGACCATCATGCAAATGATTGCAAATCTAGTCATTAAAGATAAGAACAAAGATAATGACGTTCTCATGATAGCCTATGGACGCACCACTCGAAATAAAAAAATAGTGCAGTACCTCGACATCGGTATTAGTAATCATATGTGTAAGTACAAACATCTCTTTATTGATATGCAACAGACAGAAGATGAACATATGTCTTTTTGAGATACATCAAATATCCAAGTCAAAGGCTAAGGAAAAATATTTTTTTCCCAAAATTATAGAAAAAAGGTAGTATGGAAGATGTCTATTGTGTTACGAACTTGAAGAGTAATATTCTTAGTATGAGATAATTGTTGGAAAAAAGATGTTCAATTTTCATGAAAGATCAGATATTACACTGGAAGGATAAATATTTTCGATTACCGGCACATGTGGAGATGACAATATCATGAGACGAGTAAGAATATTGATGTTTATTTTCATTTTATTAGTGAACATATAAAATATAGAGAAGTGAAAATGATTTACGCCGCAAGTCATGATCAAATAGCGAATATTTTTACAAAACCTCTCAACGTCTTTTTTTAAAACTTGAACAAGATGACTAGAATGACCGATCAAAAAGGTTTGAGTTTAAGAGAGGAATTTGTTGAGCACTAAACTAAATGAAATTAAATGATAAAAAAATCTCATTTTTAGGCAGATTTTGACTAACTTTTAGAAGAGCAAATGATCACTAAATTTAATTGTTACCTATGAATTTTTATGGCTCTGATGTCTAATTTTCAATGATTCAAGTTTCAGATAATTTTGAACAGTGTGGAAGAAGTTATAACCATTTTAGTAATGAAAAGTCAAAAATTATTACGAGAGTTTAAAAATAAAGAGTCAAAAATTACTACTTCTATTTATTAGGGTTTTACGGTGATTGATTTAGAGAGAAGGATAGAAGCCAAATTGTCTTTCAAATCAAAATGTATTACAATGTTATTACTGTGTATTTATATAGAAGAGTATTCTAGAATGTGACACATGTAACAGAATAATTGAATGCATTATAACTAACTAATAGAACATCTTTTTTATAATAACATATATTCATTATATCTCTAATACTATTTATTTTATTTTTAATATTTTTTAAGTCATTTTCGTACTATATATAGTGTCTGAACGAAATAAAAATGATAATAATAGTCCATGTTTTCTCTACAATCTTTTTGTTTTTTATCCTCTCTTAAAACTTGATTTTTCAAATTTTAATTTATTCAATATAAACATCAGTCCTGATAAAAGTTGTAAAATAAATTGTCATAAATAAACTATGAACCATAAGAAATAATACAAAAGTTTTATAACATCACATAATGCAAAAGCAGGCTCCTTACCTCGTTGCCCAAACTTAAGCTGATGCGAAGATTTAAAGTCTAAAATTTACTTTTTAGGGTACCTTTGTAACATCCCTCTTTTTTTTGACATAAAATTTTTCGATTTTGGAAAGGCGTTTGACTTTAAATTCTTTTCGTAAAACTCAGCGGAAGCATTTGGATAAAATTATGAAAAACCCATCATTTATTCAAGTCAAACATAACATCATACATATAAAACATATTTATAAAACGTTTAGTAATCATGTTTATAAACATTATTCGAAACTAAACACTCAAAAATACATCAAAACATCTCTTGACATCTCCACGGGTCGGCACTTAAAGATTCAAGCTTCCCGCACCGGATTTGCCCACTCCACGGCGTGATTATCACATCAAACAGGGAGGGCTAAGCCTCTCACCTTCATCTTCATCACCTACATCACAAAGCATAACCTATGAGCCTAAAGCTCACTAAGAAATCTCATGAGCTTACATGTCTAACATGCTCGTGCTTTCGTAAAAACATATAATTTATTTCGTTCTGTATCGTTCTCGTTTACTTGACCTGGCTTTCTACCCCATGACCGCCCTGACCACAGACCCCACCAGGTAGCCCCCAGGCCCCTCGACCCGGAAGGTCAGGCCCTCTCGACCCGAATTTCACTCTTGTGCCCTCATCAAAAGCTCCACCCCGTGGTTCCACCAAGGTCCATCACATTTTCGGGTACCACCCTGTGACATCACATAGCCCTCTCGACCAAGTTTACCACCCCGTGGCTTCATCCCATTGTTTCAGCTTTACATACATTAATGCATCGAATGCCGGAGACGTCTCATACCATCCTGACATCCGGTTGGGTGACATTTTGAAAACATGCATGAAAAATGTTTTCGTTCTTTTCTTAAAACATGATGCATGAGCATGATCATGGGCATACATTTGCATGACATATTAAAAATAACTCAATCATATGCAAACGTACAATAAGCAAGCGTCTCTCAATAACATAAATGACATTCATAGACTTTCTTAGCATAATTATACTCATAAAGCAATTTATGTCAACGATGCCCCAATCAAGCCCAAATTGTTTAGGTCCGTGTACGGTGCGATACACCCCAACAGAATATTATCTTTATACTTATAATTATTAATTAAATAGATTACTCATACTTAACTTCATTCTTTGTGATGTAGTCCCCTAAGGGGCCAAAGACATGCAAGGATTTACTTACTTGATCTCCTTAGCTTAGGCTTAGTATTCTGAGTTCTTAAGGATCCAATGAGCTTGCTTATATACCTTAACATCATAAAATAAAATAATATAAGCAAAACTCGTAATACCCTATTTTACTAGAAACTTTTGGCATTCATAACTTTTGTTACAGAACTTTTATCAAAACACTTAAGATACCAAATTCATACTTAAGATGTTTAATTCATTTCTTCAGAAGACATTGTGATCAGATTCTCACGTAAAAGCATCATAAATTCTACATCTTTAAAATCGGGTGTAACATGACTGTCTTAGTTCATACCTTGTTTTTACCTCAACTTCTGATATATAAAACTTTTGCTACACTAATCGGATCAGAACGCATAAGG
The DNA here is from genome assembly GCA_003255005.1 of Begonia fuchsioides. Lineage (NCBI taxonomy): Eukaryota > Viridiplantae > Streptophyta > Magnoliopsida > Cucurbitales > Begoniaceae > Begonia > Begonia fuchsioides. The sequence goes on from QAOC01013215.1 coordinate 19,202, forward strand.
TACAAATCTAAACCTTAGAATGTTGGATACACTTCATTAGAAGAGATCATGACCAAATTATAACTCAAAGACTTCATAAATTTTTAGAAAACCCGAGAGTTTCAAGGGATGACCCCTTTTAAAATTTTCATAACTTTCGTTGCACAACTTAGATTTCAATAATTCAAAAACTAATCTTTTCCTTATTGAGTCTAGTAACCTTTTATAAGACTTAAACTTCAAATTATGAGTTGAACATAATCAAATATACGAAATACCCAACATCGCTCAAAATCAATAATTCTATAGTCCGGTTTTCCTTCACCAACTTCAAATAACCATAACTTTCTCTCTAGAAGTTAAATAGAAATGATCTACCTATCAATCTTCTTATCTAGACATTTACTACAACTTTGTAGAAGAATACTTTGTCCGTTATGCTCTTCTAAGGCATGATATGATTGAAACACAGAAACTACTCAGTTACCACATTTCAACCCGACATTTGTTGTTGTAGTTTCATCTACTAGTCTATTAAATTCCATTAGAATAAATTAACTCCATGTGAAGACCCTAAAACATCATAATTACGTAAATAACAATATTATTTCCGATTCGTCTCCATATTCATCTTTTCTTAGCACATTTCATTCTTTAACCATAAAACATTATATTCATATAATCTTATTTTACATCAAAAAGTTGGTTGTTACAATCCACCCTCCTTATTTAAAATTTTGTCCTCAAAATTTGCATGTCAGATAACTCGGGATAATCCCTTTCTATGTCTTCTTGTCGTTCCCAAGTAGCTTACTCCATCAAGTTGTTCTTCCATAGTACCTTAACCAAAGGAATCTTCTTGTTTCTTAGTTCCTTGATCCTTGCATCAAGTATCCTTGTTGGTCTTTCATCATAGGTTAAGGTCGGCTTAATCTCAATGTTACTCGGTTCGACCAATTGCTCGGGATCCCGCATGCACTTTCTTAACACGGATACATGAAATACATTATGGATTCCATGCATAGTTAACGGCAAATCCAGCTCATAAGCTGTCATCCCAATCCTCTTCACTATCTTGAAGGGGCCAATTAATCTTGGAGCAAGTTTTCCTTTCTTACCGAACCGTTTAACACCCTTGAATGATGAAACTTTGAGGAAAACTTCATCTCCGACATTAAATTTCAATTCCCTTCTTCTTTGATCTGCATAGCTCTTTTGTCGGCTTTGAGCTATTTTGATCCTTTCTCGAATCACTCTTATTTGGTCTTTGATTTGTTGTATGATCTCAGAACCATAGAATTGGGCTTCTCCGACTTCGTCCCAGTATAAGGGCGATCTACCCTTTCGGCCATACAAAGCTTCGTAGGGTGCCATACCGATCGTGGATTGGTAGTTGTTGTTGTACGTGAATTCCACTAAAGGTAGGAGCTTGCTCCATGTCAATTGGTATTCCAATACGCACGCCCTTAATATATCCTCGAGGATCTGAATTGTTCTCTCTGTTTGGCCGTCGGTTTGGGGATGAAATGTCGTGCTTAAGCTTAACTCAGTCCTCATTGCCTTCTGTAGGCTTCTCCAAAACTTGGAAGTAAACTTCAGATCTCTATCTGAAATTATGGATACTGGAACTCTGTGCAGCCTTACAATTTCTTGGATATACAACTCTGCATATTTGTCCATACCCGAGCTTAGTTTGATCAATAAGAAATGGGCCGACTTTGTAAGTCTGTCCACCACAACCCATATAGTATCATGACCTTTGGTTGTAGTGGGCAATCCCATCACGAAGTCCATCGCTATATGTTCTCATTTCCATTATGGAATCGGTAAACTTTGCAACGTTCCAGCAGGCCTCTGATGCTTAGCTTTGACTTGCTGGCATACAAGGCATAATTCTACGTGCTTCATCACGTCCTCCTTCATGCCTGGCCACCAATAGTATTGCCTCAAGTCGTGATACATCTTGGTGTTTCCCGGATGCATCGAAAATATAGAAGAGTGAGCCTCATTTAAGATGTCCTTTCGTAGGGTCGAACTTTCTGGCACGTACCATCTATTCTTGTATTTTAGTGTGCCGTCCTTCGAGTAGTGTAACTCAGAAGAAATCAACTCCTTGCCTAGAGCATACTTCTTGTATAGAGGATAATTGTAACGACCTAATTCCAGAGCCACCGCTTACTTGCTTTTCTTACTTACTTACTTACTTACTCACTCACTTCGGTGACCTGAGAACCCGTCCGTTACTTTTTTCTTACTTACTTACTTACATTACTTTGGTGGAAAAACTTTTTTACTTTAATTTCTAAAAACTACTATCTTTAGTTCATAAAACAGTTTACAAGGAAATCGTCAAATGATAAAAAACAAACAAACACCAATCAAACTCAAACACTTGGGCCGGTGCACGGTGTGATACACCCCAGACCCCAGACAGAGTATTCTTCTTCCAATTATTCATAATCGTAACCAACATTCATAAAGAAAAATCTTAAACACTTTCATTTTAAAATCATAATTCTTAAAATAAACGAGGGTTGTTACAATCATCTTGTTGGGTTTCTCTAATTCTCTCTAGAATATTAGGCTTAATCGTCAATTCCATAAGTGTAGAAGTTAGGTCATTTACTATCTCAAGTTCAAACCCTTTCATTTCCTCTTGTAGTCGTACCGACATTGCCGTTAGTGTGGGATGCATCGCCATTGAATTCCTACTAAGGGCGTCAGCGACCACATTGACCTTTCCAGGATGATATTTGATCTCGAAATCGTAATCTTTCACAAATTCGAACCACCTACTTTGCCTCATATTTAATTCTTTTTGGGAGAACAAATACTTCAAACTTTTATGGTCGGAGAAGATCTCGCAAGATTGGCCATAAAGATAATGTTTCCAAACCTTTAAAGCGAAAACTACCGCAGCAAGCTCCAAATCGTGCGTAGGGTAGTTTTGCTCGTAACTCTTCAACTGTCTTGAGGCGTAGGCAATTACCTTCCCATCCTGCATCAAGACGCAGCCCAATCCAACTTTGGATGCGTCGCAATATATGCTGTATTTTCCTTCTTCGGTCGGAAGAGTCAATATTGGGGTCGATGTCAATCTTTGTTTCAACTCTTGAAAACTCTTTTCGCATTCATCGGACCACCAAAATTTCATATTTTTCTTGGTCAAGCGGTTCAATGGAATTGTAATCTTAGAGAACCCTTCAATGAATCTTCTGTAGTAACCAGCTAAACCAAGGAAACTTCGTACTTCGCCAATGTTCCTTGGCTGCGACCATTCCATAACGGCTTGCACCTTTGCTGGATCCACTGAAATTCATTCCTTAGATATGACGTGTCCAAGAAAGTTGACCCGATCTAACCAAAATTCACACTTGGAGAACTTTGCATACAATTTATGCATCTTCAAGGTAGAAAGAACCACCTCCAAGTGCTCGACATGTTCTTCTTCTGACTTCGAATACACCAAAATATCATCAATGAATACAATTACAAATTTATCAAAGAACTCTTTGAACACTCGGTTCATCATGTCCATGAAAGTTGCCGGTGCATTAGTCAATCCGAAGGACATCACAAGGAACTCGTAATGTCCATATCTCGTTCGAAAAGCTGTCTTCGAGAGATCCTATGCTTTAATCTTCAACTAATAATAACCCGACCGCAAGTCAATTTTGGAGAACACTTGTGCACTTGTCAATTGATCAAAGAGATCGTCGATTCTCGGCAAGGGGTACTTGTTCTTCACGGTTAACTTGTTCAGCTCCCGATAATCAATACACATTCTTAAGGATCCATCATTCTTCTTAACAAATATTACAGGAGCTCCCCATGGCGAGAAACTAGGGCGTACAAAGCCCTTGTCGACAAAATCTTCTAATCGCACCTTTAATTCTTTCAATTCTGCTGGAGCCATTCTATACTGATTTTTTTACACTAGCTCGGCTCCAGGATACATGTCAATGACAAATTCAATTTCCCGATCAGGAGGCAAACCCAGAAGATCATCCAAGAATACCTCAGGAAATTTTTGAACCACCTGAATATCTTGCAATTTCAACTTAGGTTGTTCTTGCACATTGATTATACTCGCCAAATATCCCTCACATCCGGATTTTAATAATTGTTGTGTCTTAATGCACGACACCATCGACATTCTCCTAATTTTCCTCATGGCTTGCAAGGAGTGCTCTTCCATGTCTGATGGCTGAAAATTGATTATTCTAGTCCGGCAGTTTATATTAGCAAAATTCCGAAATAGCCAATCCATTCCCAATATCACGTCATAACCCTATCCATAATAATGAAGTCTGCATATAGGTCTCGATCGTTGACCGTGACCATGCAATCCGATAATACCAAATTCAAACATAATCGCTCGCCAGACGGTAACATCACATCATAGCAATGCTCAGCCACCATTGGTGAAAAATTCAATTTAATCATGAATGTAGATGACATGAATGAATGAGTGGCACCAGAATCAATCAAGACATATGCATGTACACCATTAATTAGAAGTGTACCAGATACCACCGTTGGCTGCTCCATGTCTTCGAGCTCTATCATGGAAAACACTCGAGGTTTAACTTTGGGCTGCTCCTTGTTTTGAGGACAATCTCGCATAAGGTGTCTTGGTTCCTTACATTTGTAGCAGCACCTGGAGCCCGCCATGCATTCTCCAAGGTTCCATTTCCCGAATTTTGGGCATGAATTACTTTGAGAAGATCCATGTACACGTTTTCCTTTGTTGTTGCCCGACTGATCTTCACCTGATCGTTTCATTCCACTTTGAGGCTGCCAACCTTTGCCTTGCTGTTGAGGTTGCACTAGCTTAACAAACTTTTTCTGAGATTCCCTGTATCTTTGGAACCTCATCTCGACTTCCTCAATTTCCAAGGCCTTGGCTACCGTTGTAACTAGTGCTCTCGGTGCTGGCCATCTTTACGCCTCGATACATCTCCAGTCTGTGAATTGATATACCTTCAGTTCATCATCCGCTACAAGATGTGGAGCGAACCTTGACAAAGCCTCAAACCGTCGAATATACTCCCCCACGGTTCCAGTTTGGCGGAGGTGTACAAACTCCACCATTTTGGCAGTTCAAACAGTTCGACTGAAATATTTAGTATTGAAAGCTTCCTTGAATTCATTCCACGTTATCTCACTTGTATCTTTGGAAGCTTTGACAGTGTCCCACCAAAATCTTGCGTCACTCTCCATCATAAAAGTGGCACAAATTACCTTATCTTTTCCTTCTACCTTCACATATTCAAGTAAATCTTCTAGCTTTTTGATCCACTATTCTGCTATAGCTGGATCATTAAGGCGATTGAACCTCTCACAACTGAGCTCACTGTGATTGTTCCTTCGTTCTCCTCCTTGACCTTCTCTTGCCCGGTACTCTTCTAGGTATTGTGATTGGCACTCCACTAAGCCCACCAATCTATCAATTACACTTTCATTCTCTTGGCTAGTGCCCTCATCCATGGATCCCGTAATTCTTGACATTGCTTATTTAATCATAGCAATTAGCAAACAATACACATAAACAATCACAATCAAACAAAGCAATTTCAAACATACTTACAGTGGATGAAGCGTCTCCATGCGAAAGCTTGCATCGTAAAGTAGTCTACAGAATCGATTTTAAAACCCGGTGGGCTCTGATAGACTGATAGACTGTAAGCAATTTCAAACATAATTTTTTTTTTATTTTTGAAAGGCGTTTGACTTTAAATTCTTTTCGTAAAACTCAGCGGAAGCATTTGGATAAAATTGTGAAAAACTCATCATTTATTCAAGTCAAACATAAGATCATACATATAAAACATATTTATAAAACATTTAGATAATCATGTTTATAAACATTGTTTGAAACTAAACACTCCAAAATACATCAAAACATATCTTGACATCTCCACGGGTCCGCACTTAACGATTCAAGCTTCCCGCACCGGATTAGCCCCTCCACGGCATGATTATCACATCAAACAGGGAGGGCTAAGCCCCTCACCTTCATCTTCATCACCTACATCACAAAGCATAACCTATGAGCCTAAAGCTCAGTAAGAAATCTCATGAGCTTACATGCCTAACATGCTCGTGCTTTCGTAAAAACATACAATTCATTTCGTTCTTTATCGTTCTCGTTTACTTGACCTGGCTTTCCACTCCGTGACCGCCCTTACCATAGACCCTACCAGATAGCCCCCAGGCCCTCTCGACGAGGAAAGCACAGGCCCTCTTGTTAGGCCTTGAAAAGACCTAATATTTAACGAGATTTTATTGATAAATTGCTTGTGATCATATAATGTTTTATTCAAAAATCAGATGTTTAGGAAAATATCGCATAAATTCCGCAACATCGCAACAACATCTAAAAACGCAGATTTTACGTGATTTTCAACAATATTTCTAGATTTTGTATTTTCACAATATTTTGGTCAGATGCAGTTGCCAAGTTTAAAGATGGATTGCAGGCAAGAAAGAAGCTGGAAGATCACGAAATTAAGGAGAAAATCTCAACCGAATAACCAATTTTCAAATTTGGAAACAAGAATATCCTCGAAGATTTGGAAATCTTTCCAAATCTCAAACCAGCTGCAAATCTCAACAAACTTCAATATATCTCGAGGCTGAGACTTCTATAAATATCAACCGGAGTACAACGAAGATGGTGAGCTAGAATTAGAGAACAAGCTTGCGATCGAGCCCAGATGTAAATCCGAGGAGGAGGTTGGTGACGGCGATCACGGCGGCGAGGGAACGGAGCTGTGAGAACAACGGTTTCCGACGGCGAGGACCAAAATTCTCTCACTTTGCTTTTCGTTTTAACTTTCATTTATTTTACAAGTCTTGACAGGATAAGTTATTGAGTTGTTTAGTTTTAATTAAAGTTTGAATTTTCCGTATGTTGATTTGCTTTAAGTCAATCATAGTTAATTCTTTCTGAGGTTAATTCTAATTCTCGATTTGACCACCACTTTACTTTTCTTGCACTTTACTTTTCTACAATTTACTTTTTGCATATTAGATTAGATAAAAACTCAATCAAATGAAGAAAAACCTGTTCTTTATTCTTTAATTATTTTTGTTAATATTTAAATTAAGATTTTTAGTTTATTTCTTTTACTTTGCAATTTATTCTCTTAATTGAAAGTTGACTTGTCCTCATGGGATCGATATTTTTATTACTATAGTTGCGACACGTGCACTTGCGTTAATTTGCGATTACGTTTACGCGCAACACCTCTCAACTCGAAAAGCTCAGGCCCTCTTGACCCGACTTTAACCCGTGTGCCCTGATCAAAAGCTCCACCCCGTGGTTCCACCAAGGTCCATCACATTTTTGGGTACCAACCCGTGGAGTCACCTAGCCCTCTCGACCAAGCTTACCACCCCGTGGTTCCATCCCATTGTTTCAGCTTTACAAACATTAATGCATCGAATGCCGGAGACGTCCCATACTATCCCGACATCCGATTGGGTGACATTTTGAAAACATGCATGAAAAACATTTTCGTTCTTTTCTTAAAACATGATGCATGAGCATGATCATGGGCATACTATGCATGACATATTAAAAATAACTCAATCATATGCAAACGTACAATAAGCAAGCGTCTCTCAATAACATGAATGACATTCATAGACTTTGTTAGCATAATTATACTCATAAAGCAATTTACACATCAAACATCAAACATCAAACAATGTCAACCATGCCCCAATCAAGCTCAAATTGTTTGGGTCGGTGTACGGTGTGATACACCCCAACAGAATATTATCATTAATATACTTATAATTATTAATTAAATAGATTACTCATACTTAACATCATTCGTTGTGATGTAGTCCCTTAAGGGCCCAAAGACATGCAAGGATTTACTTCATCTCCTTAGCTTAGGCTTAGTATTCTGAGTCCCTAAGGATCCAATGAGCTTGCTTATATACCTTAACATCATAAAATAAAATAATATAAGCAAAACTCGTAATACCATATTTTACCAAAAACTTTTGGCATTCATAACTTTTGCTACAGAACTTTGATCAAAACAATTAAGGTACCAAATTCATACTTAAGATGTCTACTACATTTCTTCAGAAGACGTTGTGATCATATTCTCACGTAAAAGCATCATAAATTCTACATCTTTAAAATTGGGTATAACATGACTGTATTAGTTCATACCCTATTTTTACTTCAACTTCTAATATATACAAATTTCGTTACACTAATTGGATCAGAACTCATAAGGTACCACTCTAAACCTTAGAATGTTGGCTACACTTCATTAGAAGAGATCATGACCAAATTGTAACTCAAAGACTTTGTAAAATTTATATTTCCGAAACTGGGTAACATGACTTATAAAGTGTATACCCATAAACTATATTCACAATTTCATGTATTCTTAACCATGTAACGTAAATTTCATCCCTTATAAGTCGTTACAGCACCAAAATGAACATCTTAAAGGTATTTCTTGGTACATTAGGGCTTGAGTCGTAGGTTTTTCCTTCTCTTGCACTTCTAGCTCTTAAACACCAAAATTTCTTGCACAAAACACTAAAACCTCACACTTTTGTCACAAATCCTACTTTTCTCACACGAATTTGGAGAGGATTTAGAGAGAAAAGAGATCTGCAAGAGAGAGCAGAGAGAGAGAGCTGAAGGCCGGGATGGCTAATAGCTGAAGACTCCAACAAATTTTATCCCTTTGGAAGGTGAGTCATGTTCAAGCATGAGGTGTGACCATTCAAGCTCATCACCTCTTCATGCATGAGGTGTCACCATCCTTTCCACATGACACTTTCCTATTGGCCCATCCTTAGTTAATCATGGATTTACTTTCCTAAAATTTCATTGAAAAGTTAATACTTCAGCAATAAGATGTCGACCTCTCATTCAAGGTGTCGACCCTTAATAAAACCCGAGAGTTTCAAGGGATGACCCCTTTTAAAATTTTCATAACTTTCGTTTCACAACTCAAATTTCAATAATTAAAAAACTAATCTTTTTCTTATTGAGTCTAGTGTAACTTTGTAGAAGACTTAAACCTCAAATTATGAGTTGAACATAATCAAATATACAAAATACCGAACATTGCTCAAAATCAATAATTCTATAGTCCAGTTTTCCTTCACCAATTTCAAATAGACGTAACTTTCTCTCCAGAAGTTAAATAGAAATGATCTACCTATCAATCTTCTTATCTAGACGTCTACTACAACTTTGTAGAAGAACACTTTGTCCGTTATGCTCTTCTAAGGCATGATATGATTGAAACACAGAAACTATTCAGTTACCACATTTCAACCCGACATTTGTTACCAACCATTGAGTTCTAAGGTCCATAACTTTCTCTATACCTTTCCAATTCAAAAAATTCTTGTTGTTGTAGTTCCATCTACTAGTCTATTAAATTTCATTAGAAGAAATCAACTTCATGTGAAGACCCTAAAACTTCATAATTAAGTAAATAACAATATTATTTCCGATTCATCTCCATATTCATCTTTTCTTAGCACATTTCATTTTTTAACCATAAAACATTATATTCATATAATCTTATTTTACATCAAAAAGTTAGTTGTTACAACCTTAGTCACTAAAACCAAGAGCACAAGCGCCCGAGCTTGGGGTGGGGGGCAAATATCAAAAAGAAGGAGATGCATGTGTAGCATCTAATACATGTGCATGAGACAATATTGTAGTATATCTTACCATGTTGAGTTTTATAATATAATAATAATATTTTTTGGATCCATAAGAAATAATAATATTTTGACTCTCTCATATTACACAACAGCCATGGAGGCCCCAAGAGTTTCACTAATGTTTTTTTTGGTCAAAAAGTAGATTAAAATCAATTGTTAATTACATCAATAGATTGAAAAATAAATTAAAATCTAATTTATATTGCTTCATAGATGAATATTTCTTTTATAGAACACTTGACACTTAGAAGGCTTATAATGCAAGCAACTCTCACATAATTTAAACAGTCTAAATCAAAGAATTTGAACAACTAGGCCTGAGGAATCAGAGTATCTGCCCAATATCAGTTTCTGTTTACACAAATTTACTAATATAATCTTATATATAAACACTGAAATTCTAATCCAAACAGGCAATCAAAGAGCAATAAAAGTAGGGGACATGTTGAACAGCTTCCCAAGAAATGTACTTTTCAACTGGCTGAGCTCGAATGGGTTGTTGTTCCTCCTCTTTGGAGGCTGCTCTCTTTCCATCCGAAGGCAGCCCTTCCTCAGCCTCACATTCTCCTCCTTGAGCAAATCAACTGTGAAACTCAGCTGCCTTATCACTTCCTTCTTCTCTTCATCTTTCTGCGCCAGCTGCTCTGTTTGAGCTCTCTTCTCTTCCTTCAGCCTCTCCACTTCTTCTCTCAGTTTTCTCATTTCCTCCATCATGTCGGCTTCTTTGGGTTCTTCTCCTCTCTTCCGTTCATTCTCGAGCTGGATTTCTTCTTCTTCCTCCTCCTCCTCCTCGGGATTGTCGACTTCTGATAGTGCACAATCCTCGAGATCGCTTGTCTCGGAACATGTTTCATAGTTTTGATCTGTCTTGCTTGTTAACTTGACTGGTTGATGCTTTGTTGCTGAGAATGAATCCTCGAGATCGCTTGTCTCGGAACGTGTTTCATAGTTTTGATCTGCCTTGCTTGTTAACTTGACTGGTTGCTGGTTTGTTGCTGAGAATGGAGATCCCAATGTGCTGATGAGGCGGCTTCCTGATTCAGATTTTAGTTGATCGTATTTCGCAGCTAGTAATCGATGAGTTCGATAAAAGTCTTCTACCATGCTGATGAGTTCCGGTCTTTTCTTGTAATACATCTCAGCACGTTTAGCAAAGGAATCTGCATCATGCTCTATTAGGTTTAGCATGGCCTCTGTCTTTAGTTCTAGCTCTGCCATATTAGAAGACAAGCAGACAAACTATGTTAGAACACTCGTGGATAGATCTTAGACCTGTTAAGTATGAAGAAGTTTCCCTTAAACTCAGAGATCAAACCAGGATCTTTATAGACTGTAAGTAGAATGATCTAAGAGACTAAAGCTTGTTCATCTTAATTTATCAAGGCACTACAATCTGAACAAGATTATAAATCCTATGAATGAACAAGTTTATCATCATAACTTCATACAATTCCATTAGATCCACAGTGTGTCAGACCCTAATTAAACAGCTTAAATGTTACAATTCAATGACTATAATTCTCTTAGATCCCGAACGAAAAATCCGCAGTGTGACAAGTTTTAGGAAGAAAAGTACAGATTTTTTTGGATTAGACTGATAGTCGGAGACCGCAGCCCCTGCTGTATCGACATATAATGCTTTAAGCATACAAATTGGGTATGAATGAATAACAATTCTAAGCTTTTACAAACCATTCTTCTAACGAGTTATCTCAATTTTTGTTTATTATACAAAGACGATTTCACGTCAGTTAAGGGAGAAAAGGAAAGATTTACCTGCAAGTGTGGATTGGAGCCATGGCGTTCGCCTTGTAGTGTCATGACTGTCAAGCAACCACCAACTGGACGCTTGTTTCACCATCGTCACTCTTTTGACCTTCTCAATTCCATTTTTTTCAGAAAATCAAAACTAATTACTCTAATTCGTGCAAATAAATATTATAATAAAAGAATCGAAGCAAATAGTCGGAAGTACGAGATGAAATTTTACGAGTTCAGGCAAAAAGCCGTCTAATTTTTATTTTTATTTTTTTCAAACTGCTAAAATTAGTGTTCTAGTTCAAGACGAAAAACAGGTCTACGACTGCTGATTTCACAGGCACATTGAGAGAGAGGGAGAGAGAGAATGACGCCATAGTTATGAGCATGAAGAAGCATTTATTTGGTCATATAAAATCATAAGCGAAGAGAAGAGAAAACGTAGCGGAGAGGGGATTGGAATACCTGGTTGTCTTCGTCTTCTCTCTCTCTCTCTCTCTGCGCAGAAGAACTCGCAGACTGGATGGCTTCTTGAATTTGATCTGCTTCTGCTACAGTAATGGCAGAAGTATAGTGATTTCACCCAATCATCTGCCGCCACGTGTTTGTTACGGCCATTAGAATTACATTCCACGAGGCTCGCGGTAGATTCCATATTTCAAATGTTTTCAAAAGTCTATTCTATCCCAGATTGGCAGACACGAGAAATAAAATCTAGGAGAGCGGAGCGAGGGCAAAAAAGTAATGTTAGATATGGAGAAGCAGATGCCATAAAACGAGTGCATTGCCATAAAAAGCGTGCGTAACGGTCGAAAGCTTTTTTTAATTATGTATAGATCTTACAAAATTAAATTTTTTAGTTATTTATTATTTTATGAAAAATCTCAGATATAGTTTATCTTCGTAAAAATATCCAAAAAGATTTATTTCATTTTTTAGAGGATTTAAAATCATAACTAGATCTTCTATAAAGGGATTTGATGAACATTAAAAATAGATTTTTGACAATTGAAAATATTCAATTACCAAATATTCGTAAAGAGACTTGGCTCGTCATTCTCTAATTTCTCTGTTTTGCCCACAAAACGCGACATCTGCTACTCGAAATTGATATCGGAGATCAATAATAGTGAAGACTAAAAATCTCATTTTGGAAATCCTAATCTCCAGCCACAGGTGACTGATGAAAGCCACAAAATCACTAAAGGCAAATGAGCCAATTCAAGACATAAAAAACACAGAATCGATCTCGACTTAGGTTTCACATTTCAACAAAAACACTGCAAGTAGTACATTTGATCCGTTTGAAGTTTTCATTGAACTTGAAAAATAATAAAATATTTTTTCCTCGATCTTAACTTGTACTTGCCACATAGAGGGATACCTAAATAATCAGAGTATCGACCCAATTCTTGCTATGAGACCACATGCTATTTAATTGTGGAACAACTAAAATATTCTTCAAGGTTCTTTTTCTCCAAGTTTTGGAAACCCCATTTTAAAAAAGTACTTTCAGAAAACCATCCAATGAAAACAACCAAGAAATAGACTGTACAAACACACAATTTGAATCATCAAAATCATACCAAATGGGAGCAGGTTCTCTAAATTCAATGCCTCAAGGGACAAAATGGGTGAGAATGATTCCCCGGCAGGAGTTTGAAACTCATGAATGAAAGAAATGTTCATTGGAGTTTGCTCCATGTACTAAATTCAACCTGTCTGTGACATTTCAGATGACTTTTACCGACAAATGTGAAAATCAAACACAAATGCACATGCACAGTCAATGAAACCAAAATCATTAATTGTTTGGTCAATTTTCTTGGCAAAGTTAAAATCGGTATTAGTTGCCCTAAAGGGCATCAAAACATGTTGCGCCTCAATGGAAGTGAAACAATCAGTCTCCTATATTTTATATTTTTCACGTGTTACGTCTTGAAAAAACATAAATACAATAATCTTTTCCTTAAATAATTGTTAATAATTGAATAAAAATATGGTAAAAGACAACAAAATCCAAAAAAACTGAAATGAAAAAACGATTTGAGGATTGATCCCTAATGGAGAACATGGTTGTTGCCAAAATTTAAGTTTTCATTTATAATAAATGAGATTAATCTATCATTTACATAATTCACTGTTTCTAATCAGTATGTTCATTCATATACACACACACAGAGGGAGAGAGATAGCACGCACCAAATAGCTTACAAAAAACAGAAGAAATGGCAGAATCAGTTTCAAGACCCAATTACCGAACCTGCAGCCAAAGAAAAAATATAACAGCCAATTAGGTCACCAATTGAAAGGCAAGCAGAAATCATTGCTATTTCTAAAGTTTGGGAGCGAAACACAAAATCCCCACGATGTTTTTTGATCATCCATAATCGAAGATAGAAACTAAAAACCATCCCTCTTCATGTGTAACCTATAAAGACCAGATCAGATCTTCTTCCCCAAAACTAGCTTTGACAAAAGGAGATTCTCTTTTAAAATTCAAGATTATTTGAAATTCAAAATTCTCTCTTGAATGGAAGAGAGAATGGAGTATCTCGATTGATTTTCCATCTTAAACAATTAATTCTAACTAGTGGAGGTGGAAAAATGAGTAATTTACCCGAGATTGCCTACAGAAGTTAAATGCATGACTTGCCCTCCATCAGGTAAATCTTGACTTCTATATGTTACAAAATTTGGCTGATTATGTCTACATTCTAACCACTGCCAAGAAAAGATGATAAGTTATCAGGGAAGATATGAAGAACAGTCATTCGTGACCCATAATATAGAAAGGAAGAGAACTATATATATATATATATATACCTGTAGTGGAATTATTGGGATCATCCGAGTGTATTTTTTTTGTGATGTAATTCTCCATTTATTTATAAAACAAAAAGAATAATTATTGTTACAACAGGTGCTGATAAAAGATCATCTGCAAAAATAAATAAAATCGTAATCAGTGTCTGGAGACAAGTAAAATAAAAAACAAGAATCAACGGAGAAACCACCCTCAAATGAATTTATCAAAAAAAGGATCAGGATCTTTCTAAAAAGGGTATCTTCAAATTGCTTTTTGAGACATTTTAATTCATGCAGCAGCAATCTACCAAGGAGATAAGAAGAAACATTATTTACCAGTCTTGAACGATCATCCCAGCAAATTATAAAAAGTTCCAACATTATTTCCATTGAAGCTTTTTAAGAATCACCAAATCGGATGTCGCAATAAAGAGTTATATTTTCTCGCCTAGAACCACCAAAGCTTTTTCCGACTTCATGTAGGAACTACACCCAGGGCAGAAAGCCGATCTTGCAATAAAAAGTTATATTCTCTGGCCTACAATTGCAAGTATGTACAGGCCGATCCATAGGATGACGAAATCCAGGAGCGCCTTTCATATACCAAGAATTTGCATCAAATAACTTTCTTGAAGTTAAATTCAAAGTTTCAACGCAGCACTCATTTTAACGGCCTATAGATTCCATCGCAAGCCGTACCAAATGTAGTAGCCCATCCACATCATGGAAGTTAAAATCAAGAGCCCTTTTAAAAACCAATACATTATCACCTATTTTTGCTCCTTCGCTAGCAGCAGCAAATGCAATCCATGATTTCCTAGATGCTTCCATCGCAAAATTAACATCCTGTGCCTGCAAATCATTTATTGGGATTTCCTAAGTATACTTTCACAAAGCATTGTGTTGCTCATGGAAAACAATTTGAAGTCATATTTGTGAATACCATACACTGAGAGAAAGACTTGTCATTTGGGTATTAAGACTATTCTCATGACCAGCTACACATGAAACACTCTCTGGCAATAGCCCTATAGCATACCACTACAAATAGAAATCTTACATAATTGAGAAGCCGCACAAAGCTGGGACGATTTTTAGCAGTAATGACATGACTTCCAGCAACTTGGGGTGAGGAAACATCCTTAAGTAAGGTAGTCTTGTCCACTGTTGTAGGGTTGTTCAAATTATCAACGTCAGATGAAGAAGAAGATGGTGACTCACCTATAAATTTATAGCATAGGATAGATATAAGAAAACTATCATTTTTAGTCCTTTCCATTTCACATACAAGTGGATCAGAAAATGAAGCTCAGGTAAGTGCACTCGCACCATAAAATAAGGCTTCAATTAAATTATCATAGATAGCAGCTCATGTCATCCAATAATTTTTTTCATATTGAAAATGAAATGTAAGAACAAAAACGATTAAATTTGCCTTTAGATAATATTTCTTGCAAATAATAACAATTTTCATTCTCTGTTTAAAGAGGCTCATATCATCTTTTTCCATCCAAGCAAAGATAATATATATATATATATATATATATATATATATATATATATATACAGACACACATACATATACATATATGAATTCTAAAGTCTCGAAGAAAAAAGAGCAAAAAAGAGATACAGATGATTAAAGGAAAATAGACCAAGCCCACAACACAGTATTGGCTATGCAGTGTAATTACCGGGAGGAACAATTTGCAAAGCTGTCTGCAGTTCATGTCGATCTCTACTTGCATTGTTATGCGAAGAATAAACAACCCTCATATAAGCCACTTCCATGCACTTGTATGCCAAAGCAGCAGCAGCCATATCTTTGGATTTCTCATATTCAATGGCGCAAAACCTACATATACAGTGTCAGATTACCCATCAAAAGATTCAGACTAAGAAAGGATCAAGCACTTAATTTGCTCTATGTTTGTCTCAACATTATAGCCAATATAAAGATCTTTCGAAAATAGGTATAGTCAGTTATATCATAATACCTACTGCAATTCAAGAGCTTTTTTACAATTTAATCCTCATTGACTATGTTTTCGTTATGTGACGAGTGGCAAGAGCAACCATAAGAAGCAAAGAGACAATTGCAGAAAAATCAGAACTTTGTGTTGAAACAATCAATTGACCTTTTGGATTAAGGCAGAGAAACTTTCAAATCTATAAACAAGACAAGAAAATGACAATAAAATGAAGAACGAGTAAAAAAACAGCAGTGTGCAATGAAGGCACATAATATCAATTCGCACTGAATAGATTCTCAAAGCAATGACAACATAATGACTTTTCTTAAATAATGTAGCGTGCTTACAAAATCCAGCTCAACCCCCAACACTCGAGCTAAAAAATTATGAAATAAAACAAATTTCAAAGAGGAAACAACATTAGCCGAATACTTCTCCATGGACAAAAGTTTATATGAATATTGAATCAGAAACATAATCCATGTATATATTTGTCTATCTACATATATATATATATATATATATATATATATGGTATTCATTGACTTACTCGCATAGTTTGGCAGTGCTACTATATATTTGCATCGACTGAATCATCTCACTTTGTTTAGATCCGTTGTTGCAGGACTCCAATAAAGAAGCCCCATCAAGAAACTTAAGGGCAGCCTCAAAGTACATCACTGTTCCTTCATGATTTGACCCAGAATTCTGGAATACTTTTTTTTATCAGCATCAAGATAAAGAAATAGCAGAAACAATTAGTTTATATATGAGCAACATGAGAACCTTGAGACGATCAGCCAAGTGTTTTAGATCCTTAGCTTCTTTCAGTGCATTAGTAGCTGCCTGATTGGAGAAATCCCTTTTTGCTGGACTTGGATTGTCACTGGCTTTACGGCTATTTGGAGTTGGATGTCTTGTGCTATGAACTCCATTCTTATGATCAGCTTTTTTAGTCTGCTTTTGGCTCTTCAAAACACCATTAGATTCAGAGGCATCTCCTCGAAATATATCCACTGTATTTCCTCTTTTCATTCCACTAATTGGTCTGGGACAAACGATTGTCGTCTCATTTTGACTTTCACCAGTGTTATGCAATGGTAACGACTGTCCTTGCCCATTTTCTTCCATTTCTACTAGATCTGTTCTTGCCAGAAGGTTCTTATTCGATGAATTTTCACCATTGCATCCTTGCAACTGATTCTGTTTTGAATTAACCATTTCATCCTTTCTATAAGCAGCCACATTTACTCTAACATCTAGAAATTCACGCTCCTCCAGATTCAGCTGAGTTTCACCATTCTCATCAGACACTATTTTGGTAGAATATTTTTCCACATTTTTGTTCTCAGCTTTTTCAGGTCGGACCCCAAGCTTCTTGGATTCGTTTTTACCACCACCCTTCGGCTCAAAAGGAGATAAACTTTGTTGCAGCTCATTTAGAGAATTCAGAGTGTTAATTTTATCCTTGTAATTGTTAGGATTAGAGCTCCTACTCTCGTCCTTTAGGCATGAAATTGAGCCCTTTCCAGATCTGATTTGATGAAACTCATTAGTCTGAAAGTGGGTGTTCTTTTGTGTTCTAGACTGATTACTTCCACCATCCTCAGCCCCATTAGAACATCTAACAGGACTATTGATAGCAAAGAAAACAACATCCTCAGAGACATCCTTTCCCGCAAGGTTCCGACATGCATGAAGATTATTTTGATTTGAAATTCTCATTGGTGATGAAGAAACAGATTCTACTGGTGAGCCTTTCACATCATAACTGGATTTTGTTTTGCATGAACCAGAAACATTAGAAGAACTGGAGGTTGCTGCAACAGAAGCATGTGCAGAGAAGATGTCCCTCTTTAATGAATCAAAATCATCTAAGCTCCTTTGCTGATGCTCCATTTGATTACCTTTCTCCTTATGTCTGACACTTCCCTTAATGGTACTGGATTCTTTTCCTTCAGACTTGATTATTTTAGCATTCTTTTCCTTCATACAGTCACTCTCATCTAACTCTTTTGAAAAATTATTGGTTTCCAGAGATTCCTTCACTTTCCTCTTTTTTATCATATCTTTGCCATCACAGTCTCCAGCATTCGGCGGTCCATTATTTACAGAAAATAAAGCTTCATGATCTGCATTCCTAGTTAAAGCTAGCTGCCTTTTCTTTGACTCATTCTTTGAGTGCTTAGAAGATTGATCAGTTTGTCTGTGATGTTCTTTTCCCCATGATGTATTCAGATCTGCAGTTCTTGACCCATGGCCTAATTTTATGATAGTCCCATTATGATTTGATGTACGATCATTAGTCATACCTTTGCTCTTGGTTTTTTTTGAACGTTTAGAGACATCTTGTTCCAGATCTCTTTTGCCTATCATTTTAATAACCTTGGAGTCCTCTGCACAAATAATTAAACAAAAAGTTAATTAATTTATCTGCTATAATAAAATCATGAATCCATATTCCCAAGGCAATTACTTCCACTGGAATGGAAATGAAGACCTTTCTGATTTGCTTTGTGCTTACTTTTATGTTTCTCCGTAGGCGTGTAAATGGATTTTAAATGCGGATAGCTATTTTCACTTCCAAATGGTGACTGGTTCATATCGTTTAAGCTTCTACTTTTCGTTGATGTCTGAAATTTCTTCTTTGTCGAATTCGACATTTGAGAAGCTCCTCCTTCTTTAACCATTCCAGCAGTAATTTCTTTTGCGCCACTTTTCTTCTTTCCTCCATTGGGAATGGAATGAAAATCATAATTTGGAATGTTTTGAACAAGGTTTTGAACATCCCCGTTTCCTTGCGTTACAATTGCATGGGCAGCTGCTTGGCGCTTTGCAATTAGAGCTTTTGTTGTTTCCTCCTCGCTGAAACTACATCGATTCATTCCAGGCCTACATTTTTGCAATAAGGTCGACAAGTTTAACAGACACTGGCAGAAAGGACCAAGATAACAAAGCATACTACATAACTTCAACTGATTAATTCACTGCTACAGCCAATAACATGCCTAACTACTGACTAGATTCTTCAAATAATTAAATACCATGAAAAAAAAAAGAAATAGTTTTGGGATAAAACTAAAAGAAACAGAACTTACAGCCAGTCAAGCATGTTGCAAACCCACTTCTCAGGTAGATTTTTTGGATATATACCGAACGGAAGAAGTCTCCATTTCTGGCACTTATCACAACAGACCCAAAAATCTTCTAAAGCAACAGAATCCGTTGTGTATAGAGCACCATCCAAAATAGGTCCATTTCCACTTCGCCGAGCTACATTTGAAGATGTTGTGGCATTTCCAACTAACTCCAATGGCTTATCATTTTCATCAGCATTTGTTCTCAATTTCAATGAACCATTAGCTACAGCTATCCCATTCTTAATCAGGTCAGAGTTCTTTGAACGTTCCTCAGAAGACATTTCCAAACAATCTACCTCATTTACTTCTTCATCTAATTCCCCAAAGAAATCCCTATACCGATCTTTGTTTTTGTCCAAGTCCCTTTGTTCTTTGAGGTAACCCGACTCAAATTCAGATTGCACATTCACAACTTTAGCACGATTACTAACTTTGGATTCTTGAGAAAAATTGATCCTCAAACTTTCACTTGTTCCATTTCCAGCAAAGGTGCCATGATTGGGACTGCCTTTCAACTTATTTTTAACCTCAGGATGTGCAATCTCTTTTACAGGGGTAAATGTAATGTTGTCATGCTCCTTGGAAGTGGCTCTCTCACTAGGATCCTTCCTGAGAGGATTTGTGAGCTCGTTGTGCTTGGATTTTTTCCCTTTAGAGTTGGGATTGCCAGATTCAAAAGTTTTCCCTTCCTTTTGATAACCACCTGTCTTAGGAAACGGAAAGGTTGTGATTTCATCGATAGGACTATTGTTTTTATCCTCCCAATCTTTAGTTGCATGATCATTCTTCTGCTTCCTGCCATCTCGGACAGATGTCAGTTCCATAAGATCCTCTTCCACGATAACATCATTGACTTTTCCTAATGAATCTCCTGGGCTTCCTGTACCATTTATTTGCTCGCTTGTACCAGAGCATAGATTTGATAGAATTGGACGCTTCAATGCATTTGAGACAAGCTCCTTGCAGGCCACGATGTCGATGTCTGGCTTCTTTTTTGGAATAACCATACCCTTATCCTGAAAAGCCTTATTGTTTTGATTCTTTGATTCAAATGACATATCATCACCCTTTGTTTGATTTAGTTTCTTCTCTAGAGAAATTTTTCCAGAGCTCCTAGAAACCTCATTCTCACTTCCCAATGCATCGCTTGAGTGCCTCTCCTTTAAATTGAGGTGAATAAGGTCATCAGAAAGAGGTGATAAAATTGGATCCCCTTCAATGGGAATGGATGTCATAATCTGATGCAGGACATAAACGAAACCAACAAAGCCCAGTCACAAACCACATAAAATAGAATGAATTTAAATACTCTAAGACGATACTCCCTCACCTGAAGAATGCTGGTAGGAGACTCAAATGGGTTATGTGGCCATTTCTGACACACCCCTTCACTGCCTGATGGAGCGTCATCCAAAGATGATGATGGGGAAATATCAAGTCCAAGGCCAGTGTAGATTGCAGCATTTTTACAAGTCGACAAGTTATCAGAACCCACCTTGATTCGGACCTTCAAGGTTTTCTGATCAGATGAACGGTTGCTTTTCTTTTTTCCAGATCCATGCTTACGAGATTCATCATGGATAAAAGACTCATGGACTTCTTGTTTCATAGATCCATTACCAGTTGGCCCTTTTGTCATAGGGGTGGCTGAACAACTACTTGAGGATCCAAATCTCCCAGATTGTGGTATAAATGAAGAAACTATTGAATTCTGACAATCCCCCTGTTCACATCGAAGAACAGCTTTAGATGTTCAAAGTTCTCCAATCATCCAAAATGGTTCATTGTGTTCATGTGCATATATAATGATCATTTACGCCATGTTTGGATAATCAAAAAAGGCTCCATGTTTATTAGGCACTTACTGTATTTAAGCCAAGTTGCAAATTACTAGGAGATCTAAGGACACTTTGATTTTGAACTTTTGGCAGAGTTCTTGGGTGTGAACAAACTGGAGACCGATGATAAGTAGGTAAAAATGAACCATACCCACCAAATTTTGCACCTGCAGTACATATCAAAGTCGATGCCATTAATTTATTTCAGTTCGGAAAAATGGTAATAGACCAAAGACCCATATACCATAACTGTCTCAGCTTACCCAAGTTTTCTGCAGAGACCCCACCCTCAAAATCCTTCTGAAAGTGTCCCAAAACATCTTTAAGCTTCTCATCCTGAATGATACAATCAGAGTACATCAAACAAGGAAAAGATAAGGAGACCCAATAATACTAGAGTGAACGTGTAATAATATTAGACTTGAAAATGAGAATTTACTTATATACATGTTTATCTAACATAGATTGTGAAATTTGTAGTTAACTCAATACAACAATGTTCATCATTAAAAAGAACTCAAACTAGAACCTAAACTACAAGCCTGAGATTCACTATCGAAACATTCACATATTGCAGTTCTAAAACTTCTTTGACTATGATGACAAAGTCCTTATAGCATAAATTGCTTTCAACTTGTGATCATTTAATTGTTTAAAAAATTCCACATTCCTCCATTCACTTGAATTAATCACTAGAATTCATATGACCTCCATAGTCATACTGATAGTAAAAGCTTCTGAAAAAACAAATACAATCTTCGTAAAGGAAATAAAAGAGACCTGAATGACTCAGTAAAAGTCTAAGGAGCTCAGGCTATGTCTCTAAATAAAAAACAAGATCAAGAAGCAACTGAAAAGTAACTTTAGAAAAACAAAAAAATTATTCTAATTTTGTAACTGAAGTAAGTGAATTCGGTCATGTAAATTAAGTTAGACGCAGGGCAAAAGAATATTGAAAACTAAGAACAATCTATAAACTCAAGATCGGATCTACTACAAGAACCAGGTACGAACAGAATTCAGCAGTTTTAAACAAAAAATTGAGATGGAATCCACAAATACGAAGATGAAAATTCTTACGATGTAAGAGAGGGCGACATCTGGATCGACTCTCCCGTCAGAATCTTCATTATCTTGATAGGAGTAAGCCTCACCTTCTTCAAGCTCAGAGTCCTCCATCTTTCCCCCAACACCACTAATGCCCAACCGAAACCCTAGCCCTTTACTCACATCCTTATTTCTCACAGAAATCATCCACCGGAAACGAAAAAATTTCCAAGTACATCGAAAACTAAGACTCAATTCATAAACTCTCTCCGACCCGTTCGCAGAAGCGAATTCAATCAAAACCCACTGACGATTTCTACTAGAATAATCGTAATAAATGCCGATCACCAACGAACTACGCTCGAGGGAAAGGAAAAAAAAAACCCCAATTCTCTATGAAAATCTAGGGAGTCAATCTTCAAACGGTGCTTTTGCAGAAACAAATCCGTCAGATATTCTCGAGGAAAAACAAGCGGCTTTGGATCTCCCTCGTCCAATTTCGATCCTCCAGCTGAAAAACGATTAGAACAAGATTCTCTCTCCGCCCGGTTTTTGGGTGTCGACAGCAGCCGCGTTTTTTATTCAATTATAACTATTCTATTTAATTCTCAGCAGAGGAAATTGGTTTGAATCAATGCTAGGTAGTAACCCAAACTCTTGACCCGTAACTCAAACTATGCTTTCGTTAACATGCATGCTCGTGCCCATGCATACATGCATGTTCGTGTTAACGTTTGCAATTTTTTTATCATAAGATATTGGATCTTGGACAGCTCGTCGATTTCTTTTAGACTCCTAAGATGTTGACTACTTTGTCTCTATCTTTTAGTGTGGTTTACTCGAGTTTGTTCTTGTGTGACACTCAATTTTTACTGAGTTGATTANCCCATGCATACATGCATGTTCGTGTTAACGTTTGCAATTTTTTTATCATAAGATATTGGATCTTGGACAACTCAGTCGATTTCTTTTAGACTCATGAGATGTTGACTACTTTGTCTCTATCTTTTAGTGTGGTTTACTCGAGTTTGTTCTTGTGTGACACTCAGTTTTCACTGAGTTGATTAGGTGTAAAAAGTCTAAAAATATTTTATGTACATAATCACTTTTATATAAGATACGTACATTAGGACTACACAAGCTAGTTTGTAATTGATAAATGGACATATTTTACTATTTTATTATTCATGCATCATTTCATCACATTTATTTTCAGAATTATAAACATAAACTTTGACACTCACTTCATAGAACCCTCATTCTGTATACTTCATGGAGGGTGTTATTCAAATTTGGACGTCTTCAAAGGATTTTATCTGTTTATTATCTTTTCCTCTTTGTGGTGAGAATTGTAGCTCTTTGAATATCTTTGCGATCGGGTTGTAATCCAATATAATCTTCTGCATTATGAAGAAGATTAAATTGCTTATTATCATGCTTGGATAGAAGTTAATATCACCGTCACCAAGTCTTTGAAATAAACAAAGGTCTCCTCTAGAAATAAGACACCGGCTGGGATTTTCCACATAAGCACAGCCGCCTGCCTTAACACATCTATTGCGGCTGCCTTTTCTCTAGTAAAATCGCAGGAAGATAGACCCATTATTGAGGACCAGCTACCCGGTATAAGGCACTAACCCTATAATATTGAGTTTTGATTCGTTATTTTTGGCATTATATCATTTGGGTTAGAAAGCACATTGAATGACTTGATTTAGTATCTTGTATAAGTTCACTATAATAGTATGCATCATCTGATATAGGGAACTTAATATATTCAAAAGCATTTCCTCACAATGTTTTACATGATCGAATATGAGAAAATCTTATCATTAGAAATCCTGCTATTTACTTGGCATGAGGTTCACTTGAATAAGGCATCCAAGATTCCACAGTTTCATATGCATCTAGCATCGTAAGATCTGGTCCAAATTTGTACTGCAATTGAATGCCAAAATACAGTAGATGACACAACATCGAAAAGAAGAGAGAAACAAAACCAATTAGGAGCACGAGACCAAAACCTAAAATGTGAGAGGGAGAGAGAGAGAGATTTACAAGAACAATTAACGAAACCTCACAAGTACCTGAGGATCTATAGGAACACCAGGTTTCTGAAGCACCTCCAATGCCTTCAATGATTTGCCTTGCTAGCATCCAGAAGTGTAGCTACATAAAACAAGGGAACTAAGTTATCTAGAAGAAATGCATTTGGTTCCCATTGTACTTCCAAAACAAGAAAAGAAAAAGATAAAATAAAATAAAAAATCGACCTCAAGCTTTAAAATAAAACCTAAAGTAAAAGAAAACTAACAGCAAGTTAGATTGAATAGAGGTACCCAAGAAACACTTGAGTTTTTATTTTTACTTAATCTTGGTTGTCTAGACCCATTTACATCCATTTGAACTATACGGTGGTGCCAAAAGTTACATCATAGTACCCGAGAAACTTAATCCAACAGTGCACAAAGGAAGCCTTATAATCTAGAAAAGTCATACATTGCCCAAGTATAGTTCAGTAATCCATAGAGAATGCTGAGTATTAAAACTCAATGAATAAGGGTAATAAAAATTCATTAATTTTTTATATCAGATTTTAACTGAGTTTTAGAAAAGCAAAAAGTTGCCAAATTTAACGTGTGACCTATGAATTTCTATGCTTCAGATGTCTAGTTTCTATTGATTAAAGTTTCTGGTCATTCCAAGCATTGTGGAAGAAGTTATAGTTATTTTAGTAACGAAATATCAAAAAAATTATTATGAGAGCTTTTATAAATAAATAGTATAAGAGTTACTATTTAATTTAATTTTGTTTTTAATATTATTTATGTCACTTTGTATTATAAATAGTGACTGATTGAAATGAAAAGAAGACAAGAGTCAACTAGTTATTCTCTCTTCCATATTTTTTATTCTTCTCTCCTTCAGAAATTCGATTTTTCCAAATTCTGATTTCTTTCAAGGAAACCATTGTTATTTGGCATTTGTCATCCTTAGCAAGGTTATCAAGTTTTCGCCATAGAAATGTTCCTAAAGCATCCTGCAGAAGGAGGTTTAAAAATAAATCAAATGATAAACTTATCCCAGGGGAAATTAAGCACGGGGGTGCATAAATGTGTTACTTCATCTGCACTACTTCAACCAAATGTTAGCACTAAAGTTGAAAGACTGCCAGCATTATAGTTTTGCCAAAAGCTTACTTCCCAGTTTGGACAGAGATTCTGTCTGCCCATCAAATTCATTTTACATATGCTAATGTTATCCTTCTTAATTTGATGAGATTGATAGGTGTTATGTACTCTCTAGGATCCTCTCTATCTCCTGTATTCAACATTTTTTTATAATTTACTGTACAACATGTTTATAGCAGAAATATGAAAGGATGCAGAGTTTATAGCAGAAATATGAAAGCGGTCACATAGGTGGCCTTTTCATAGAAAATACAACATGTTTAAACTTCATTGCCAACAAGAGGTTAGATATGGAAAATTTTATTTATTACGATGACTAAAATTTTATCCAGAAAGAAAAAAATATTAGATTCAACTTGCCTTCCAATTATCTATACAAAACCTAATTAGGAAAAAGTTATTTATTACGATGGATGGCACCTTTTAGTTTTAGTCTTGGATTAACCACGAGAATTAACTATAATCTCATACTATTCTCTCTCTATATATATATATATATGAATAAATACCTTCACTCCAAAATCAAAGCTATTACATCAACCAAAAATGGTAGTCGGAAGAGAGCCCTTCAATGTGCGGGAAAAGATGACTACTTTTGCTAAGCAGATATTAATTGAAAGCCTACTTATGCTAAAATACAAACAAAGATGACTAGTGAAACAAATGAAACTCAAGTTACATTGGATCAAAAAGAAGAAAAATATCATAAATTTTGCTGGAGACATAAAAGGTGGGGACTTGAAAAGATGATCATTTTAGTTATTATCATCCATGTGTTTATGTCTCACAAAAATCTTTTAAATCTCTTTGTAAAGGTGTTGTTAATGAATTTCATCTTAAACACAATCTTCTATGTAGTCATTGGAGTTTTTAAGTGACGTTAAGCTAGAATGTTATGATTGTAGAGCATCAATACTAAATTTAAATAATAAGAAAATCACATTTAACCTGTTTTATCATTATTATTTTTTACATCTATCTTTGTAGCATCGATATTTAACTTGAAATATAATTCAAAATCTATTTAGTGGGATCAATAATTAACTTTTATTTCATTGCATATTTCAAGTAATGTGTCATAATTTTTATAGTGAAAAATAATAGTGATAAGTTTTTGACATTGTTACACAAAAAATAATACTTTAGTTTACATTTTCATATATATCACATATATAATTATCTACTAATAGGATCAATATTTTTTTCTCATCGAGAAAAATAAAATAGAAATATTGTTATAATATATTACTTTTTATTGGATAAATTAAATTAAAATATATGTTAGTCAAATTAACACAACTTACATTGTATTTCTTATTTAAAGACATGTGAGTTTGAATTTCATAGTGAAAAATATTTTTAACAAGTTGTTAAGGTCATTGCCTAAAAAATCAATACATTACTTGCTTTTATTATTAATCTCACTTAAATTTGTTTTATTATATATTTTAATGGCATACTTTCATTATTGTTATAAATGTAACTATTCCCTAATGGTATCAATATTTTTCTTTTCATTCTTAAAGTAATGTAAACTAACAATATTGTCACTCACCATACAATACTTTATATTTATCAAATAAATTTAGAATTTATATTTATGAGACTGATACTTAACTTACATTTTATTGCTATACTTAACTTACTTTAGTTTCATGGTGAAAAATATTACTAATAAGTTTAAAGAATTGTGTGGATCTTGTTCTATAATTAATATATATGTATATATATATATATATAAGTGTAAATAAAAATCTCTCTAATTTTGTATTGTTAGTCATCTGCATATACTCTTTTCATAGCATCTTCAAAGTTATTGTTCTCATAATTGAAAAATATTTGTGTAAAACTAGTACAAGTTTTATTTTTTCTTTCAATTTTCTTTATTGTGCAGCAAAATTTTGAAATCAAGCATCCTCCCAGGTCAATAGAATGATCAACTTTTTCTTTCTTTTGACAAACTCGAACTGATTCATCGACACTCTAAAACTGAAATGCTGAATTTAATATGGAACAACATGATTTGTCATCTCACTTTGTTTTATTATTTTTCTAAAAGATCATATTGATTATATTAAGACATATGCAAGGAATATTTTACACATTTTTGGAGTGAATTAAATATTACTTATAAGTCTATAGCGTCGTTGTAAAGAAAATCAATACATTACTTGTTTGTGTTATAGATCTCACCCATATTTTTACTATTAGACAGTTCAATATTTAAGATAAATCAGAACTAAAATTGTGAAACAAGTTATGATTTTGCATTTGTCTCAATGTTATTTCTTATAAATGTGTAAACTAAAAATATTGTGACAATCTATCTTCATAGAATTGATGCTTAACTTGAATATAATTCAAAATTTGTTTTGTGGGATCAATAAGTAACTTTCATTTTAATACATATTTAAAGAATGTGTCATTGTTTTTCATAGTAAAAATATTAGCAATAAGTTTTTGACGTTGTTGCACAGAAAAATAAAACATTTATTGGCATTTTCTATAAATCTCACCAAATTTTCCATTATAATAAACATTTATTATACACTTTCATATATATTTATATATATAATTATTTACTAATAAGATTGATATTTGTTTCTCATCAAGTAATATAAACTAGAAATATTGTTATAATATATTACTGTATAATTGGATTATTAATATAAAATATATTTTAGTCACATTAACACTTCTCATATATTGTGTTAATTATTGAAAGATATGCCCTCTTAAGTTTCATAGTGAAAAATATTACTAAGAAGTTGTTAGTGTTGTTGCTAAAAAAATCAATACCTTACTTGCTTTTGTTATTAATCACACTTCAATTTTGTTATCATACGGTTTAATGACACAGTTTCATGTTATACATGTAATTATTTCCTAATTGTAGTATGATTTTTCTTTTGATTCTTTAAGTAATGTAACTAACAATATAGACACTCATGATATATTACTTTTTATTTGGTAACTAAATTTAAAAATTATATTTATGAGATTGATACTTAACTTTAATTTATTACTACTTTAAATACATGTGTCTTGTGTTTTATGATGAAAAATATTAGTAACAAGTTGTTGACGTCTTTGTCAAGAAAATAATATATTACTTGTTTGTGTTATAGATCTCACCCAAATCGTCCACCATTATATCTAGAACTGTAAAACATGTTATGATTCCTAATTTATCTTGATCGTGCTAGATATTTAATATATGTGTGTGTATATGTATATATGTATATATATATATATGTTTGTGAGTGTATGTAAATAAAAAATTCTCTTTTATTTTATGTGGTTATATTTTGTATTGTTAGTCATTCATATATACTATCTTTTCAAAGTATCGTCTTTAACGTTCTTGTTCTCATAATTTAAGAGCAAAATTTGTGTAAGCGAGGTGCAATCTCTTGTTTTCGTTTTCTTCGTAGTATAACAAAGATTTTAAATGGACCATCATTCCACCGTAATACAATGTCAAGGCTTTTCAAAACGTAATTCATTGTAGTAAATGCATTGTCAAGTTATTATTTTTTACTTTTTAGTTTCGTTTCTTTCTTTCTACAAACCTAGATCGATTTCTCGATACAACGGAAATGATAAGTGAAATTTAACCTATGTAGGCCCATCTTTTTTTTTCACTTTGAATAAAAGCATCCAATACTATACAAAAATAAGACTTGTTGAATCTCTTTGTTTTTTTATTTTTTTTCAAGAATCAAATTCATTATATTAAAGCATATACAAGAAATATGCTCTGCATTATTGGAGTGATTAGAATTGATAATTAATTAGCCATTTATATAGTGAAAATTGTAAATAATTGATAACAATCTCTTATATATATATATATATATATATATATATATATATTCTTATGAATGATAATGCAAATAAAACTATTATTATTAATCAATTTATTATCCTCAAGGTTCCCTAGAAACCTTAGTAATTATAATATTTTTCACACAATCAAAAGTTTGATGACTAAGCATCTTCTTTTTTCTCGCCATGGGGTTATAACTTGCTATACTTGTTTTCTTCTGCAATACTACTTGGACTTCAATTCTGCCATTAAAATCAACAAAGATATTGCTTACCACGCATTTGGACAAAAAAGAGAACCAATTATTTTTACTTTTTTCCCATAGTCATTTTACTTAATTCCTATAGAATTTCTCATAATCAAGAGCGATAATTTTTACAAGTTATTTTTAAATATCAAATTCCAGGTCGAAAGTGTAATCTTAGAAAAATTATTTTTTTTTCGCTTGTCAATCTACCAACCTTGTGGCTCAAGAACATGAGTTTGCTGTCAATTGTCTCTACTGGTGGAATCTTTTGTTTTATGAACAAATACTTTAAAGGGAGTTAGACTTTCTAGCAGAAGAAAATTACTTCAATTTTCTAGAATTCCTACTACTCTCAACTTACATGCTTTTGCTTTGGAGCTCACTTTGTTTTCTGATCATTGAGCACTTCCATGAGAGACAAAATTATTTTCCCCGAGGTACGTGCATTCACTCCTAAATCTTTAAATTCTCTTACATGCTTGGCTTTAAGCACAATTTGTTACATAGCTATTGGAGTGATCGTGTATTTAGTGTTTTGCAAAAGAAGTTCAAAATCAAGTGACGCTAGACATACCTACCCATGCAATCATCTAAAAAATAGCCATTTAATTTAGTGTGACCATAGGCTAAGTATGCACTCATAATCACTCATTTTTTATTTTATCAAACTTATCTACACCAAGTCCTCAATATTAGACCCATTCGATTTCTCATGTGGGCTCTTCTACTGGCCACCATGACCCATATAGTTGCTCGTGTGGGATCTTATATTTGCCACTACAATATATCACTTTGTCTCTCATACACAACTCCTCATATAATCAAATTTAGGAAGAAAATTTTACTCGAGTAATGATTCTACGTGACTTGGGAAGAAATATTAATTTTAAAAGCCTTGACGTGACACACGAAATTTGTTAGAGGATGGATTGTAGCAAATATGACTTTTGTGAGAAATGTTATACCTCATAAATGCACATGTAATAAATTGAGCTAAAATTTTATGACATTCATAGGGTGACAAATGAACAAATTAAATACACTCAAAAGTGTGTATCTCTAGGCACTAAGGATGTGTATCATGAAGACGATAATGTAGATAGTCAAAGTCTAGAATACTAGAAGAGAGTCAATTAATTAAAATATTACGGTACATACAGCTTTGACTCATGGTGGAACAAAAGATTTAAGTAATAACATACGAGTAACATCTCAAAGATGACGATCTTTTCATTCAGCTACACTGTTTTGCTATGGTGTATAAAAACGATATCATTGAGAAATGATTACTTTTTGTTTGAGAACGTTTTGAAAGTTGTGACATATATTTACCTTTTAAATCAGAACGAAGTATTTTGATAGAACAAGAAACTTGAATTTCTACTTATTGACTATTCGATAAGACTATGAAAAGAGCAAGATGAATTGGTCATTTGGATAGTGTTTACTTATTGACTATTCGATAAGTTTTTATTATTTTTATGATGAATTTAATCATTCATTTTTTATTTAAAATACACTTTAAAAAAAGTATTTAATATTTCTAACATATGTATTCATGGGCTTTTAATTTTGTCCAAATCGGAGTTCGTTTGCTCTGTTTTTGGAAAATGCAGGTGCTAAAATTATAGTCTACGTCGATCGAAACTTCCTAGAAAATTCGATTGACACTCGAAAGTCAATTATAGGTTTCTCGATGTCTAGAATAAAAGAATCTTCAAGGTGTGACCTTGGAGTGCGAACGACTCATGAACGACTTGAATTCAGGTCATATTAGGTGATCTAAAATTCAGGTCATAGTTTCATTAGGAACTAATCTCTTTCGCTTTGCTCATGAACGACTTGAATGTAGATTTAGTTGGCACAGTGGCATAAACAATATCGACATAGTAGGCTCATAAGTTTTGAAATCAAGAAAAATAATCTTGCATAGATTGATCACCTTAACTGTAATTAAAAATATCATATTCAAGTTGAAATCGACGAGCTGTAGTATCTCGTAGATAAATCTTTTTTTTTAAATATTCCCACATTTTCTAAGCCATAGGATAAGATATCAGCTTTAGAACAATTGACTAATCAACTATTGATAAAATAGTTAGGATGAGAAGCACCGAAAATAAAGGTCGAGTGAGAAACCTTATTATATTTATGGATTGTTTAAAATCATGTTTATACATGTTTTAACATGATGTTATTTACTTATGATTTAATAATAATAAAAATGAAATTCTTACTTAGAGTAGTCACTCACTCCCTTTGGCTACAAATTTTGTTTTCATGATCATTTTCGGGTAAGGGTAAAGCCTGTATTGGAGTTAATTCTCAAAATTGTATATGTAAAATTTGAATAATGCATTGTTTTAAACTGGTAAACTCTTCGTGTGTAACATTATTCTGATGTAATATTTTGTTTATGCTATCCGACTAATTTGATTGAATGTTTGAGCTTGCTTGAGATTTTAAGACTTCCGATATTTGATTTCAATTGAATACCCGAACCTCGGGCTCAGTGGTCGGGTTCCCTCGAGAATCGAGTCATTGGGCCCGGCTTGTCTAGGCCCGATTTCGGGTCGTGACAGAGATAGAGATAGAGAGAGATAGATAGAGAGAGGGAGAGATTGAGATAGAGAGAGAGAGATGTATGCATGTGTTGAAGCATGTCAAAGGGTATTATAGTTCAAACATGGTATCCAAAGCTCAAAATTGATTTGCTTTGCTTTCCGCCTCTTTCACTTTTTAAATTTATACTTCAAAATGAAATTCTTCTCATATAATATATATATACACATATATATAATATAGTTGCATAAAAAAGATAATAATGTTACTTAAAATAAAACAAACTATGAAATTTGAGTTTCTATGCTCGAAATTCATTTTGATCATCAGTCTTATCTTGCTTACCCGTAAGTGTATGACTAGTGGAGTAATTTTGAGATAATCTAAAAAATAAAACTACGCTGAATAAGAGCGAATAAGACAATCCATGCTCATTTATGTTATCGGAAATGAATTTTCACAAGTTCTAAAAAAATATTAACAAGTAAAACACACACGCAGAAGATACCTCCTGCACGAAGAAATCAAGTTCTAGAAAGAGTAGGATGTCAAGCATGTTAAATTTAATCTGTAGTGCATTATATGTACGAAGAGAAAATAACTACGAAAAACATTTAAACACCAAAAGTTATCTTTGTTGGGTTAGATTCTAAAATTCTTCATCGATTTTCTAACAAGTGGATGTGATTTTCTAAGTTAAATTTAATCGATTCTAACCGTTGGATTAGAATCTTCCTTTTTGTGGAAATGAAAAATACTTAATTCTACTTTTACCTATTATCTTAATAAATGTAATAATATAATAGATAATTATTTATAATTTAATTCATTAATATTATGTTAATTGAATCGACGATTACTTAGTGTAGTTAACGTGAAGAGATTAACGTGTCTGGCCTGTAAGCTAGGATTAACTAGTTGCGAAGCACTGAAAAGAAAAGGAAATAAAATAGAAGCAGGCCACGATGAGAAACCGACACCAGACAGTCTGATGAGAAGCACCGACCATTCAGACGACTTCGATCAAGCGACGCTGAAGGTCGAGTGAGGCCGTTTCACAAGCACGGTCGAAGAGTGCATCCACAAACAGAAAAAGAGACTGAAAATAAAGCAATATATGACCTTATTAGATTGAAATCTTGAGCCAACGTGAGAGAAAAGAACTGAAGTGTAACACTAAAAACACACAGAAAAAAGTTGGAGAGTTACGTTGATGAATATCATGACAAAAACTTTAGTTTAAAGGCTTTGATACCATGACAAAAATAATTAGATTGAATATCATTCTCTCGTTATATAGAAGATAAATCTAGTTCGTCGAGGGGAGAAATTCTGTACCAAAAATCGACAGAGAAAATGAATTTCGAGGGTTGAATTATGAACCCTAACTCGTATGGCTTTTCCCAAAATTTGAAAAAAAATATTGACTAACCTTGAACGATTCATTCGCCAATGTTTGTCCGCTCGGTGTTATGGATGTTTGATGCTCGTTTCTTGTCAAACGCAGTCAAAACGAATCTGATTTCTCTTTGCCTATTTCTTAGTGTCGGCACCATTATTTATTTATTTTTAAATATAACAATTATAATATATTATATTATATAATGACAATATATATTATAATTTTAATTCAAATAACTTTTTTCTTAAAATTGGTTATATTATGATTCCATTGCGGATTTTAATTCCACGAAAAATCAAAAAATTTACCAGCATAGCTAGAGTCGGCAATCGAGCTAGCTCGAGCGAGCCGAGTCAAAAATTTTCTGGCCGTCGAGCTTATCAAGTTTTTCTAGCCGAGCCTATAGAGCCTGTTGAGCCTAGGGGTGAGCAACGGATCGGATTGGATCGGATTGATGCCGATCTAATCCGATCCGAATGTTATCGGATTGGAGTTTTGGATCCGATCGGATCGGCTCCAAAACTTCATCCGAATCCGATCCGATCCGAATCCATTTCAAATTATCAGATCGGATCGGATCGGATTACTTAATCGAATTTGGAAAGTTTAATCGAATTTGGAAAGTTTAATCGGATTTGGAAAGTTTAATCGAATTTGGAAAGTTTAATCGAATTTGGAAAGTTTAATCGGATTTGGAAAGTTTAATCGGATTTGGAAAGTTTAATCGAATTTGGAAAGTTTAATCGGATTTGGAAAGTTTAATCGGATTTGGAAAGTTTAATCGGATTTGGAAAGTTTAATCGGATTTGGAAAGTTTAATCGGATTTGGAAAGTTTAATCGGATTTGGAAAGTTTAATCGGATTTGGAAAGTTTAATCGGATTTGGAAAGTTTAATCGGATTTGGAAAGTTTAATCGGATTTGGAAAGTTTAATCGGATTTGGAAAGTTTAATCGGATTTGGAAAGTTTAATCGGATTTGGAAAGTTTAATCGGATTTGGAAAGTTTAATCGGATTTGGAAAGTTTAATCGGATTTGGAAAGTTTAATCGGATTTGGAAAGTTTAATCGGATTTGGAAAGTTTAATCGGATTTGGAAAGTTTAATCGGATTTGGAAAGTTTAATCGGATTTGGAAAGTTTAATCGGATTTGGAAAGTTTAATCGGATTTGGAAAGTTTAAATATCCTCAAAGTTTAATCGGATTTGGAAATTTCCGAAGCTGTGGCCAATAAATACACGATTTGGAAAGCTTGAAACCCTAATTCAAAAATTTAGGGATATTTAATCGGATTTGGAGAATCCGACGTTCGGATTGGATCGGATTGGCTTCGAATCCGATAGCCAATCCGATCCGATAACGATCCGAACGTCGGATCAAATTACATATTATTCTACCGAATACTTGATCCGATCCGACCGAATCCGATCGGATTGGATCGGATCGTCGGATTGGATCGGATCCGCCCACCCCTAGTTTAGACTATTCGAACAGAGTCTGTCGAGTTTTTTTTTAAAAATTTTAGCTTGAGCCGGCTTGCAAGCCTTGAGCCTATTTGAGCTGAGCCCGAGCCGAGTCGAGCTTATACGAGTCGAACATTCGTAAATATATTTATTATTTTACAAAAAATTACATATCATTGATATTAAATTGTATGAATTCTAAAAACTACAAGGGTAAAAGATTACACATAAAAAAATTACACGTGAAAAAAATTACATATAAAAAATATAAGTGTAAAAATTACATAAAGTTGCACTTTAGAAGTTAAGAATTTTTGCATTCTAAATTTTTGAATTCCTCCGTTAATTCATCATCTCGTTGTTGGTTTTTTGAAACTGCATCGCTCCAATCCTTCAAGCATATCAATGCCTCCACAGATCCAGTGCAAGATTTTCCCGTCGATCGTAGAATTCTTGTCCACCTGGACTAAAAATAGACTCGGAAGCTATAATAGAAACATGAGGTATTAGTAAATTGCATGTCATTTTAAAATGAATCGAATAAACGACCGCTTTATTTTTTCACTAATTCAAAATATCAAATGCATCATTACGAAGAAGCTGATAACTTGTGTCTAAATAAATATCGAGTTCATTTTTATTGGAACTATGAAAATGCACATCGCTATCAATTTCTTCATCAATGAAATTCATATTATTAATTGGTTGTCCAAAAAAGAAATTACCACTAGAAGTAGACGCAACATTATACGAATGAAATGAACGAAAACTAATATATTTATGTTAGTAAGAAACAAATAAATAAGAAAGATCGTTTCTTAACGAAGCTACCGAATCGTCCAGCACTATTCAAGATCGTCTAGCACCGTTTTAGTTCCACAAAAAATCGTCTAGCACTGTTCAAGATGTTTGTTTTGAAAACCCTAATAAACATGGGCACGTGGGGGAGGACCTTTGTTCTTCCAAACCACTCTCATCATGTATCCGTATGCATCTGTAACCTCCAACATCATACACGAGTCCACCGGAGAAACTCTCTCTCCAACGGTGATTCGGCTTGTGGATGACCAACACGTGGGTCTGGGCTTGGCAGCCACTTCCAGTTTCGAGTGGATGTTCTTTCTGGAGGCAAAAGAGTTGGAGAGCATGATTGGGCGACAAGTGTGATTGGTGCGACAAGTCGTTGGGGGATGGAGGGGTGGGGAACAATAGGACATGGAGAAGATTGAGTCTTCTCTTGCATCTCGCCCAAATCTCTATCCACCCAACATTACATTTCTGAATCAGCCCGTGAACCCGGTCTCAAAATTTCTCAACTTAATTTTAGAAATCGGGTTGTAACTGAGTACCCTTGAATCGAGTTTCAATGTTCGATTCCAAATATTATAATTTAAAAAAAAATTATAAATAGTTTTATCATATTTTATTGAGTTTTTAGACTTTGAATTATAACTAATTAGATTGGATAGAGTTTTAATAGGATCTAAGTCAATTCTATAATCATGACAGAAATTTTACATTGTACAACCACCCAAAACTTTCGGTTTGATTCTAGTAGGGCTCCTAATATCAAATAACAATGTAAAATTATGATAAATACAATAAAAACAATGGGGTAGTTGCAACTTGCAATGTATATAAACATCTTAAATTTTACCATAGACACTTTGCCACCGTCTTTTTCGTTAATTTGACTATATTTGTCTATTATAAATTTATAAAACTTCTTATTTTTGATAAGGTTAAATGAGTTAAATAAAAATTATAAAGTTATTATTACATACTTGTTTATTTATCTACGAGTCGTTAAATTTAGTCAAATTGATGAAACTAGTTAACTAAATTGACTAACATCTTAAAATTAAAAAAAAATATGGTGACAAAATGACGGTTAGAATTATGGTAAAGTTAAAGTTATGACGACTTTTAAAGTATAAGATATTTATTGCAACTTTCCTCGAAGTTTATAGATAAATTACTATTTATCATAAAATTTAATATGTGTATAAAATTTATTTAACTTGTATATTTATGAAAATTTCATAGATTGATGACTTTTCAGTTCCATAGTAAAAATAAAGTTTATTTACGCGAACAAAGAAAATAAATTTTTATTTATCGATTGTTTTCAATTAGGTTGAGGTTTTTGGTTGGTTTTTGAAATCCCAAAATTAAGGGTGTCATATTTTCATTTTAATTCGAATTTGAAGAATCCAAAACTAAACGAAGTTGACTCCCGTTCCCAAAGAGTAAAACTGATATTGGGTTCTTTGAATGTTAAAAATTGAGTCAATCTAGAAAGAATCCATTGTTATTTTCAGTCAAGTTCCCAATTCCATTATGATTTTGACCATCTGTAAGTAATGCTAAATGGTAAGTTTTCAATATATGTTAATCTTCTAATAATACATTTTAATTGATTAGACATAAGCTATTTAAAATGTTCATTTATTTCAAATCAAAATAGTGACATTAGTAAGTCTTCTTGACGCATAAATTACTTGCAAGATAAGTTTAGAATTACCAGCTTATTGTACATATTCATTGCACACATTAACTTGTCAAAAATTGACTGTTGCAATAAATATAATAAAAAAATATTTATATTTTAATGCATTAGCTAGACTTTAATTGAACGAATCGATGTTTTACACGTCATTATGTAAATAAGGTGATACAATAAAAAAGTAAACTAAACACTACTATTTTTTACTTTGATAGAACCAATGTTTGACATTATTCTTATTATATTTTTTCATTGTAATATTGATATGTCAATATTGACGAATACAATAAATATAATAAATAATTATTTATATTTTAATGTATTAATTGGATTTTATTTGAACCAATCAATTTTTATATGTCAACATATAAATAAGAACATACGATATGATAAGAAAGTGAACTAAACATAACTCTTTTGTACTTTGATAGAATCAATGTTTGACATTATTCTTATTATATAATTTTATTATATATTCTAATGTGTCAAATATTGTTTGGTTCAATTAAATTTAATTAATATATTAAAATATAAATAATTATTTATGTTAATACATTAATTAGATTTTATTTGGACTAATCAATATTTGACATGTGAACTTGTACATTAAAAATTATATTTATTTAAATTTTTAAAATTTACCTAGAGTTGTGACTAATTTTTTAATCACATGTCCAGACGTTCACTAGCTATAATGTATATTTATGCTTTCATTAGTCTTCTTAATAGCATTCAGACTTTAATTATTCATCAGATTAACTTCGTTTGAGTCATATACTTAGGGTTGTACACATTATATCCAATAAATTGTATTTGTTTATAAATATATTTTTGATGCCTAAGATATGCGCATTCAATTAAAATATCGCTATTATAATAAAAAAAAAAGTTTGTATAGTTGGTATTGTACGATCGATTTTAAACCTAAGAGATGAGTGATCAAGATTTAATAATTGACTTCTGGGTATCAATCAAATCTTAAAATTGACTCTTCTTTTAAAATGACGTCACTCTTTCTCAGATTTTTCTCGTAAAAAGAACGCTTGGAATAACTGAGTTATGGTTTTACAATTCACACAATCTTACGCAATTGAAATAAATATCAAATGAAATCCTTCTATGAGAGTAGAAAATTTGGTGATGCATTCGCGTCGTTTTTCTCGTGCCAAATCATTGCTTCTTTGAGCTTCCTTCTACTTATTTATAATTTTAGCTTCAGAAAGGTTTTTGGTCGACCCTTGGCTATTTTGATCGATCATTTTAACTAGCCGTTAGAGAGAAAATTTTGTTCATTAGAGTTTTGGTCGACCATTTATGCTTCTAGTTGACAATTATGTGATTTTGATCGACCCTTCTAGTAACTTGACATTTGTTGGTATTTGTGTGGACAATTTTGTGATTTTTGTCAACCATTCGAGAGGCTTAACATTTTCTAGAAAGTTTTGGTCGACCTAAACTTCAATTTCAGAACATGCATTTCAGTAAACAGCTCAAATGAAC
Source organism: Begonia fuchsioides (assembly GCA_003255005.1). NCBI lineage: Eukaryota > Viridiplantae > Streptophyta > Magnoliopsida > Cucurbitales > Begoniaceae > Begonia > Begonia fuchsioides. The sequence continues at coordinate 58,166 of QAOC01013215.1, forward strand.
TTCGATTCGAATGAAACTGAAAGCGCTTGAATACACATGTTAAAAATATTAAATATTATTTTTTGAAGGAATTTCTAATAAAAAATAAATGATTAAATGCATCATAAAAAATAATAAAACTTATTGAATACTCAATATGTCAATAAGTATAAGAAAAGTGAAATTTGTAGACTATACAAATATATAAATGAAATATCTAAAGATGAAATAATATTCATCAATCACTCTAATTCCTATAATTCAATAAATATCTTATTAACAATAATTCTTATAGTAGTGGATGTCATCTTCCAAACAAATTGAAGCTAGATAGAAATTGGTGACAAATTCTCATGTATTTGGAAAATCTATGCGCTATTTGTATTTGTTTGTAAATGTGAGAAAAATGGATAATATGTTTGTGAAAAGCCCAACAGCCATAAAGATCGATAATATGTTTGTGAAAAGCCCAACAACCATAGCATTAGCCCACTTCGATATATTTGGCTAGTTTATAAAAAGGAGGCTAACATAAATTTAATAGCAAACAATATCTACATAGAATAAAGTGGATGTAGCTTGTGAAAAACTCAAATCAGATATAATTTAAGTCCAATTTTTTCGGAGCAAGTAGTTGACATTGGGTCAGGTGGAGTCAATCTTTTGGCAATTTTTTAGAATATTTTTAAATGTAGGATGGTTAAAAATTAAATGAATGGGTTTGGTCTATTTTCTGTTTTTTGTATAAACCGATTAATTGAGCTAAGTACCCGATTTTGTTCAAAATGCAAAAAAAATATTGATTTTTGTCTTCATATATATATATATATATATACATGTATATATATTTGTTTAGAATTAGGTTATCAAACCATAACCGGTGTATGACGCCCACCTCTTTTTGCTTCTGAATCCGGAGTCGCCTCTCGACTCCCGACATCTTTTTGAGCCCAGTTACGTGTTCAATGTTGCACCACATATGACAGTCCAGTGCCATGGCATCAAAGGATCTTAGTGCTCACATCAAGGAATTTATCCAGCTTCGTGATACGTTTTAGGGGACAATGAAACATGGGGAAATTGAGAGAATGAAAATATCCTCTTATTCTCTTAGAGATTGTCTGAATTTGTTACCTCCAAATTCAATCAACTCATGGAATGATCTAGCTAGAAGATTTTTTATAAATTACTTTTGCAGGTAAAATATGCTAAAATGCGAGAAAAAAATATGAATTTCAGAGAACACATTAAATCCCTATATGAAGCACGAAATATTTAAAGAATTATTATGCAATGCCCAAATCCTGACGTATCAGTGTACTACGTACAATTGGAGACATTTTGTTATGGATTAAATGGACAAACGCAATCAGTATTAGATGCTTCAGTAAATGGTGCTTTATTGTCAAAAACATGCATTGAAGCTTTCCAGCTTTCAGAAACAATGGCAACTCACAATTATTAATGGGTATTTGAGCAAGCATCAACGTCGAGAGTGTTGCAGCTTGATCATATAACTGCACTCGTATACCAGCCCTAACCAATACACTCCAAGTTATGATTGTGCAAATACCCACCAGCAGCAACATCAACAAGGTTGCAGTATCTCGTGCACTTTTTGTGGTGAAGGACATACTTTTAAACATTACCCATCAAATCCTGAAGCCATGAATTATATGAGTTATTATTTGAACAACAATATTTAAAACACAAGTTTGCAAGACTCTTTTTATCAATGAAACTCACACCAAGAAGATTTTGAATGTGGATACTTGCATCATTCACAAAGCATCCCATAAGTAATTTTGTTTCCACAAAACAACTAGTTTCAGCTTGAACAACCACAATCTATGGGAGCAAATTATGTACGTGCTTCCTAGCTAGAAATATGTTCTTCGTATTTTTACTTGCAACAAAAAAAATTTTCTCGTTAAAATTATTTAAGGCAAACATGCAACTAAATTTACTTAAAATACATGTACAACATACTAGGTCAAGTAAACTATTTCGAAGTTATGTATATGAAGTTGGAAACTTCTCTTCATAACCATTATTTACGATTCTTCAAAATTCTAGTCCACGCGTCAAAATCTGCTCAAACAGCAACAACTATCTCCTATGAACAAAGCAATTCATCTCGTACACATCTCAATACACATCTTCATCACCTACATTCTAAAACTCATCTATGAGCATAAAACTCAGCAAGTAGTATAATATATGCATTTCTTTCATTCTAGAATTTAACGATTATCTCTTCTTGTATTTAGTTATCAATTCAATATGCAAGCACAATCAACAATTATAAAAGTTGAGAGAGAGAGATATTAACACCGGTTTAGTAACGCGGTTCGACCAACCTTGTCTACGTCCGCGCTTCAAGGTACCTCCTTGAAGATCTTTCCCGCTCAAACCTTGAGCTTCACTACGATTGACTTACGGTGTCAATCAAACATTTTGACTCTTTTCTTGAAGGAGCGTCACCCCTTTTACAATGATAGTTCAAGAGAACAAATACAATTTGTACGGTTATAAAAAACTGACTCACTCAATCTCAAGAATGATTAAAAAGTTTCGTAGTAGGATTTGAGAAAGTAAAGAATTCGAGAATGAATTTGGCTGCACTTCGGCATAGTTTTCTCTCGTCAAAAATATTTTTCACAAAATGAGCTTGCTTCATCTATTTATAGGTTGCTGCTGAGCTGCCGAATTGGGTCGACACATTTGCTGTTGGGGTCGACACAAGCACTAGCCGTTAGACACATAAAAAAATATAGTCGTTGAGAATTTTCTGTCCGTTGGTGTTGATCGGTCGACATAACTTTTTGTTGCGGTCGAAATAAATTCTTCTCTGGAATCTTTGGGATCCACACAACCTTTTTTGTTCGGTCGACATAACTCTGAAGATTCCTTCTGTTAAAAAATCTAGGGTCGACACATGTAGGTTGTGGTCGACACAAATCTAAAGGATTCGTCTTTGGAATTTCTCGGGTCGACACGAAAATTAAGTTGGGTCGACACAAATCTAAAGGATGGAGTCGACATGTAAAGTGCAGGCTCAGCTTTGAGGGGTCGACATATAGATTATGATAAGGTTGACATATGACTTTTCTAGGGTCGACACAGACAGTTTGGATGAGTTGACATATTTGCACGCTGCACTGCCTTTTCGGGTCGACACAGGTTGTTTAGTTGGGTCGACACAATTTGTACGTTGGGCTGACTTTCGGGTCGACACAAACTGGAAGACTCAGCCTCTGTTTTGAACAGGGGTCGACACAAAGCACTAAGGGTCGACACAAATTATGAAAGGCTAAGCTTCTGGATTTTATAAGGGTCGACACAATACACTATGGCTCGCACAAAACTCTGCATATATTTGAAATTACTGCAGCACTTAAACAAATTGTTAGACTTTAATTGTACCCTTCAAAGATGGTATTTCTCATGAATGGTTAAGTCTAATTTAAGCATTGTAAAATAGTTTATTTTATCTTTAATGCTCATTTTACATAGTTATCATAAAAAATAATTGATGGCTTTAAAAATACTTTTAAAGTCAACAGTAAATAGTTCATAACTTTTTAGAAAACATGATGCATGAGATGTTCATGAACATGCTCTGTATGAACGTATCAAGTAGAAACAATGATTCATCATATCATAAACTCAATCATACTTTTCTACATCATTTCATTTTGACATACAAAACATAAAAAAACATATTAAAACAAATTTATATTGTTCTATAGACCTAATTACGGGTAAAATACATATAATACTATTTACCTTAGTTATTCTTAGCAAGTATTTGTAGTAGTAGGTAAAAATGTGGATCACCTTCACCTAAATTACCTAAAATTATTCACAATTTTGAAATCAACGATATGTTTTGTGGTATTTTCAAAATATCATAACTTGTTCTATACATCATGAAATGCTATGATTCCAAAGCTCATATGTCACTCAAAGTGTTTAGTTCAATGTGCTAAAAGATCTAGGGCATTGGATTAGTCTATCATTGGTTTCAGATACAAAATCTTAAATTACATAGAATTGACACATTTGTGGCAACTTTGATAAAATATACATAACTTCTACCAATTCCAAATTTCTATTATTTATAAATATATACATGGTTTTCAACATAATTACTTAACCAATAAACAGAACATGGTGCAAAATTTCTAATTTTCATCTACCACTCACAACCAACTTACAAAACCATTGATGTTTTCATAATTTTCATTAATCCTTAATGTAATCATGTGAATAACTATAATCACTCTAAACCACATAATATAAGACCATACCTCTTGATTCCTAGCTCAATAGATTCTTCTTGATGAGAAGAACATTTTTCCTCAGAGGATTGAACATACTCTTGTAACATTGATAGTACTCATGTAACATTATCAGGTCATGCCAAGATGATGGCAACAAAAACTACACATCAAATATATTTTATGAGGAGAGGCAAGTGGATGAGAAAAAGAAAGAAATAAGTGACAAGGGATAAACTCCGCCCAGAATTAGTATTATTCTTGGCGGAAGTATTGCTGAGTAACCGGGGGACACATCATAAATGACTAGAAAGATCCTCCTGCAGTAATTGTTTTGATTTTCAAAGTAGAAGAGCTCAACTAATGCTAAAAAAGAAGGAGAAAAAAGACATTTTGATCATACTCTTAATGGTTAAGCATTAGCAGTGGATCGCTTGGTAATCCTCATATAGGTATACGGTGTCATAGCTATGAAAAGCAGCCAGTCCATTTAGAATCCCAGCTCAGTCAAACATTGTCTACATGTATGATTAGCTATTTCGGTACGCATACCTTACAGGCTGGGCCGATAGATAGTAGCCTCGCTAGATAAGGATTCAGACTGGTTTAGGTTCATATCCAAATCATTATAGATGATGATTCGAGCAAGCCACTTGTGTAACAAGGCAGTATGACTTTTTTTGCTTCTATGATCTTGAGTATGATTAGAATTTTTGAATCGAAAGAGAAGTGAAAAAGGTAATCCATGATTTGTTGTTTCCAAACTATTTGAGATATTATATTGATTGAAAGAAGTCACACACACACAATTTGAAGGGAATATAGGGTTGAATGATCTGGATTAAGGAAATTTTAAGATCATTTGGTGGTTGCTGAATTTTATTGTTGGGATTCGAGATGATATAGACATGAGTTGGAGAATTTTGCATCACTTTTGATTAGTTTTGCATTGTTTGTCATCCTTTTGATACGTAGTGATCTAGCAGCCGAATGCATGAAAGAAATAAAGACTTGAATTGAAAGATTATATGGTGAGTATAAAGGTGATGAAACACCAAGTTGTGCCACTAACAAAAGCCCATCAATGATATCTCCCCTCGTATTTCTACAATTTATAAAAATGTACTATAGTATGATACATTATCTAATGTATGAAATTAAGGAGTATCTAATTGATAATGTTGAAAGGTTTTTAGACATATAAGTTGGTGGACAGAAACTAACATAAGTATTCACTATTGGGGTAAACATCAACCGAGCCCAAACACTCTAAAACAAATAACTAAGCTTCTCGACCCTACAAGATGTTCAAGACAACTTATTACAAATGACCATAGAAAGACAAACAAAAATTATTAAGGAAAACTAGGGACTTGATAAATAATGTGTCCTCAATGTAGGACGATCCGATGGGCATGGGCATGTTGGTTCAAGTGCACCCTTCGAGCACGTGTAAAGAAGGTCCAATGACAACTGTGCCATGGTGCAACCCTTAATTTTTCACGTAGATGACTACCCCAACTTTCAATTTGAGTTTTGTCTTTGCAACAAGGTCTCTTGGGCTAATCTTCACTAACCGCTCTTGGCCAAGTGCTCAGTAGACAATGTGCCGCGCTCTAGCTATCAATGCAGCTCTTCTTTCGCCCAACCTTATGTGTAAAGCCTTTATTTGCCACAACCAAAGCCTTCCACCCATAAATGGTAGAACCTCCTTGGGAACCTCCTTTTTGGAAATGAAGCCATCAGAAAGGAAATAGAGGGAATTGGGAACGAAAATGGATTAAGCAGCCATGGAGTACTACAACAAGGTAATTGTAAGTTTTTAAGGATAATTATGCATTCTTATTGAATACCAAGGAGATTTATAAACTTAATTATATAGCAGCAGTTATCGAGAAAGAGTTGAAGATTCGATTCCATACAGTTGTCTTTATTATCATAACTTCAAAAAAATTGGAGATATTTTTTATTTATGTACAAATAAAATCAATACTCATTCTATTATTATCTGGTTTAGTTAATGCATGTTTTTACTGAAAAAGGATCATTCGTTGAAATGCTTAGGCCTCTTCATCTTCCTCAAGTTTGGTTTCATGCTTTCATGGTAAAATAAGAAGTTGGATAAATCTAATGAAGATTTATGTGGCCTACTTGGCTTCTAGTTTCCAAAATTTAATGGAATTGCATGGTCATTAGTCCTCCTTGTTATTGTGATGCATCATCAATCCCTATTTGTCTTATGCTTACACTTAACTTTCTCGATTAAGGTTTTATTCGTTTGCTCTATCATGTTATTCTACTAGGGAGTACGAGTGGCTGGAAGATGCTTCAATATTTCTTTTGACCTGCAACAGAGTTGAATTCTTCCTAACCAAACTTTAACCAACTATCAGGGAATATGTTTACTTGCATTTTGGTCTACTTTTCAGTCATTATTTTCCACTCATTGAAGGTAGAGAACACCTTTTCATGTTCCAAAAGAATATCCATTTTTAACATCAACATGTAATGTGCCAATCAATCCATGAGAATGCAACAATGTTGGTTCTCACAAGTCCAAAATGTAATTTAGTGTTCTTTTCATATTGAGTATCTATAGTGAATTCAATCCTCACAAGTCTAATTTTACTAAGCTCATTCATCTCATTTTTACTTATGAACTATAAAGGCATATGACATAATCTTGTAAAATTTACATTTGACAATGAATTACTTAATGTTGCATTGACAAAATTTTGCATGTGACGAAGTTACATGTAGAAGAGAATTTTGTGATTCATGCATTTACTTATTCCCAAATGAAATGACTAAAAGTGCTGAGATTACTAACGTTAGTAAAAAACAACTTAACTCAATTAGAATTCAGATCACGTTCAATTTAACAAATATTATGAGTATCTACTCATGTAATGTACATTGTTTTCGTAGAATTTGATTTTTTATTGTTAAAATATGATCAGTTGAGACATGAACTTAAATTTTTTTATTATTTGATATTTAAATTTTAATACTTAATAAAAAATAAATATTTAAATGACCACAAGATTGTGCTTAGTTTGATATAGAGCTAGCTTCCGAGCTAGGCTTTCATCGCTACAGTACCGAGCTATAGTCTTGGGCTCACGAGCCTAGATTTTGCGATCTGCCATCGAGGTGTCGACATCAACCGTCGAGGGCTCGAGGTGAGATTCTGTCTCCATCGTAGATTCTTTGTTCGTCGCCCTCAATCTTTGCATCCACTATCGCCGATCATCATCACCTCGCCAACTGCTTCCTTCGCCGTCACATAACCATCGCCGTTCGCTGAATCATTTACTCAAAAATTCAATTGTCGCTCATCGTCGATTCTTCGTTTGCCGCCCTCCATCGTCGTTGGCTCGTCACATCAACTATCACCAATCATCCTACCATCACTAGCTGCATCTTTCCTTCACCGTTGCATTACCATTGCCGTTCGCCGAATCAACGCTATCAATTTGAAAAAAAGTTGGCATAACTCATATTTGTGGAATTATAAAATTTTAGTACAACACAAAAGTCATCATCGAGTAATTAGTTGACGGTATCAATTTGAAAAAAAAATTGTTAGTAATTTGTATCGATGTGGATGCACACTACGTGCAATTTGATTCTTTTCCTTCCAATGATGATGACATTCAAGAAATTGAGGTTAATAATCTCTCATTTTTAGTTGGTCACACATCTGCATAAACATCCACATCTTCACCTATATCTAAGAACATTAAGACGTTGAATGTTTGGAAATCTTTTGAAATCAAGAAAATGAAAATAGGTAGAAAATTAGAAGATATGACACAATGCAAATATTGTGCAAAATACTATGCATACGAATAAAATACTAGCACTATTGATAGACATTACGAAAAAATATCACTAACAAGAGCAAATGAGAGATCATACATAATTACAATTAAATACTAGTGGTGGAAAAAAAATTTGTATTCGCATAAAAGATTACGAGAATTTGCTATAAAATATGTAATACAAAACGAGATACATCTATTGATGTTTGATAGCAAAGTCCATGAACGATTTGAGATACATCTAGTGGTGGTAGTAAATTTTGATGTGACATCATTAAGATGTACACTAATATGTAAAATGAATTAATTGGTTTATTTTCACATGTGTTTACTATGTCTATTTATACTACTTCTGACTTATAGAGTGCAGCAAATGCACTTGGCTATATAGTCGTAAGTTCTCATTTCATTTATTAGAAGTGACAGCTTAATAATATTAGGATTTTGTAGTTGTGAATATCTTCATAGTCGTATTACTTTTTGTCGATACATTGTAACTATTTTATTAGATTATAGTATTAGATATAGACCTTCTAGTATAACTTTATATAATATTTCCGCTAACGATGTTTGTGTTTATTAATTTAAAAGATTATTTGAATTGTCAATCTTCATTTTTTCATACGCATTGCGTTTGACATATTTTAAATTTAATTATTAAAGATGACTTGTAATTTATTTCACTGTATTTTAATGCAATTAGAAATACAATTTTGTTTATTATTTTTTCTAACACATGACAACTAGAGTATAAATAATTATGTAAAGTGGCTAATCTCTGATCTAAAAAATTAAAAATGGATGCATCAATTTGTTATAATTCTACTTATTTAATGTTAAAAAATATTAAACTGTATTAAAATATTATTTGTGATTTTATTAGTTAAAAAACATAATGTATTACTCTAGATAGTCATAATTGTAAGTTTATTTTTTATTTTTTAAAAGTATTTTTTGAAGCTAATAAAGAATATTTTGGAATTTATTATCTCACTATGCATCTTGTTCTTTCTAGTTTTGTAAAATTATTGGATACTTTTGATATATATAAAAAAGTAAATGATTTTTTTTGAATTATTAGATAAAATAAAAATGAAATTTAAAAAAATTAGCTTGACTTACCTAATATTTTTTTATTTTCTTGCATTATACATCTTATGTATTAAATAAAAGGAACTAAATTAATGATTGCCAAAATTTATGGTAACTTAGGTCTAGTTTCTGTAGTTACTCATTATACATTAAAAAATGAGCTTTCTAATTTGTTTGTTTCTTACCAACTAAAATATTGTGATACTTGTTATGATTCCGATAAGAATGTATTTAAACATTCGTTATCAAATTCATCGTGATGATATGTTTCATATTTTTTGTTGGTCAACAAAATAACGTAGTGGTATATCTTATTCTTATAAAATAACACACGATTTACTAACACTTCTTGTTTCTACTGTAGTAATTAAGTCTACTTTTAGTGCAAGTGGAAGCGTGTACCACGATCAACAAGAGAATATTGCGCCGAATCTCGTAGAAGCACTGATATGCATGAATGATTGGAACGATGACATTACAAGATACCAACAACGAGAGAGTGTGATAATGGAGAAATTCAAAATTTTAAAATTTTAAACTATAAATTTTTTAAGTTTTAAACTGCAATTTTATGAATTTTAAACTATAAATTTTTTAAGTTTTAAACTGCAATTTTATGTAATTTTTTACACTTATAGGTTTTTTATATTTTGCACGTGAGTGACAGTTAGACGAGTGTCAACCTAATTGAGATGTATTTAATATGCCGTGATGAAAATGTTAATTTTTGTTGTAAAATTTAATTCTTCAATAATATGTAAGTTTTTTGAATAATAGTAAATATATATTTTTATATTAAATATTCTAATAAAAATATTTACATTACATAATTAAGTTTTGCACTTTTCATCAAATTTTCGAATAATAGAATACGAAATTTTTAAAAAAATTAAATATAAATTAAGATTATTTATGTATGTTAGACTCGCTTAACTCGACTCGTTTAAGCTTGATCGGTTCAACAAGCTTGACTTGTTTAAGCTTGATGGTCACAAGTTGACTTGAACTAAAAAAATTTGAAAAAAACTGGATAAATTTGGCTCGACAACTCGACAGGCTCGACGAGCCAAATTTTTTAGGCTCGGCTCACTAGAACAGGCTCGAATGTCAGTTCTAGTTTGATACAACCTTAATCAAATCGATAAAAAAAAATCGATTTTCAATTTGTTCATGATTTCAAGCCTAAGTTTCATGAGTAACTTTTAAATTGTTAATTGAGTTTACAAGTTATGATTTATAAACCGGCACATGGAGCGTAATTTAGCGAGACCCGCCGGATTAACCAGCTCATATCACGAATGCGCTACGTTTCCACACCCCTCTTCCTACTCTCTTTCTCCTCTCTTTGAATTACGGTTTGTGTTCTTCGGCTTCCCCTTCCGAATCCTCTTCTTTTGATCTTTCTTCTATTTTTCAATGCCGCCAATTCGGAGCTTCATCAATCACTTCCCAACCATTCTTTTTTCGCTGCGTTTGTCCCCAGCCCATGTGTTTCATTCACTGCAAATAAAAGTTTCTTATTAAATCGAGCTAGCGTCGGTTGGGCCATGCCTCCAACTCGAAGGAAAGCTGCCAACAAAACAGCTATCGCCGCTGCCGCCCGGAAGAAATGGAAAGTGGGGGATCTTGTGTTTGCCAAGGCTAAAGGTTTCCCTGCTTGGCCACCAACGGTATGTTTTAGGGTTTCGTATTGTGAGTAAGAGAGAAAAAAAATTTAGGCATTATTTGATGAGTGACTATATTTCATGGACGGCTGTTGAAATTGTGTACTTTGCTTATGGTTCTTCCTAGTGGGGCCTGATGTGCAACCGTGAGGATAGCACAATGCGGATCAAGTAATGTAACACTTATCGTGGAAAATGTATGCTCGATGGTCAAGGTCGCGTTATCAAGAAGATAGGTGGAGTTTTGACGAGCTAAGTACGCACTCGAGTGCCCGGACAATTGTGGTCTCGAAAAACTAGTGCGGCGCAGTAAGGATAGAAATGGGAGAAGGAAAATATCGCTCGGGAAAGAGGCGGATGTGGTTCGGAAGGTTTGTGAAGGTTGGTGGCGAGGCAACTTAGACACTCAGGCGATTGAGTGGCTAAGCTCGGTAGACCTCGAGGGATGCTCGAATATGACTCACCGGTCGCTTGACGAGGGTTGACACTCCTTGGCTGGATGTGACTCACCGGAGAAGAGGGATCGGAGAATTTCTATCAATTAAGGCGCAAAGCTCTCTTATTTGATAAACTTCACTCCTCAAAATGAGAAGGGGAGGAGTACATTATATAGGATGAGAAAGGATCCCTATAAGGTAATCCTAGGGCCCATGGAGGGGGTTCCCTGTATGGAAGACGACTGGTCCTTTATGGTTCATTATCTTATTCTAAGACTTAGAAATTCAAAAAAATGTAGAAAAGACCGATGAGCCTATAAAACGGGCTTGGCAGCCTCGGACATGTCCTCGGTTGCGACCGTGGGGCTGTTGGGGGCTGTAGTGTGCACGCGTGATGGTACCAATGTGCGTGCGGCCGCTGAAGTGATGCTAAGTTGTGCGTGCATGGGCGACGCTGATCTTGCTGAGTGTATTGAGGCATGCGCCATTGTTGCTGAAGTGAGTGCGCGCGCGGTTGTTGATGCGTGGGCCGAACATGCTGTGTGCGCAAGGCTGAACACGGGTGGGCGCGCTGTCTCAATAGTGGGGGCGCGCGCAGGCTGAAGTGTGGGTGCCCAGAGTGCTGATGCCCTGATCCTCGAGCTCCCACTCGAACAAGTACTTTGGTTGCCTTCTATCTTTCTCCGAGGGCTTCTCAATGTCAATGTTACCTGCAAAAATAGCAACTAAGTTAGATAAAACTTGGAGGTCAGGACCGTGCGTCGGGGGTTGCGTGATGGTGCTCGGTTGTTGCACATCAGGGCCGGGGATGGCTCCTTTGTATGATGTTCGGGTGGATCTGTTAAGGTTTTTTCCCCTTCTTGACCATTTTTGTATGATTACGAAGTTAAGAGTATATTTCCGGAAAAGAATGATAGGGAAGAATAAAGAAACTAACTTAATATGTGCTGGTTTTTAGACCTTTTGAAAGAAATACAGAGTTGATTATTTGTTGGATGACATAAATTTATAATTTTCAATGTTTTCATACATTACTTTTGTTACCCATAATCAATAAATTGATAGACTTCTATGGTTCACCCTTAAATTTTTTTTTTGTTTCTCACTTGATCATCAAAAGCTGGTCGAGGGGTCATGTGACATAGCTTTAAGTTATGACCTACTATATTAATATCTCGTATTTTAAAACTTTGACTAATTTATAATTTTCTTTCGTGATTATTAAACTAGGGTTTTAGTTTCCAAAAACTGTGAAGTTTTTGTTTTGTTGGGGGGTTTGTTCCTTATCAATTGAGATTGTGAGAGGTTTTTCAGTGGAGGATGTGGCGCTACACTCAATCTCTTCAAGTGGAATCAATAGTCACAAGCCAAACATTATTTTGGTCATATAGACATGGGATACGACCAAAATTGTTGAAAAAGTCATAAATGTTGGTGGTGGCTTTTGTGTAATGTCTTTCTTTACGACAAAACGATCCATGCACATAAATGAATTGCATAAGGTTGCTTTGCATTTCTTATTTTAGAAATAATTATGGATATCGCTAAGAAGTATTGGCATTCGATTATCAAAGTGTGTTTAAACCATTAAAGGTGGATAAAGGCGGATAACGATAAGCACGTCATGATGATGAAATTTAATGAGAAGAAGACTTTAACTAATACGCCATTTATCTTGTAGCACATTATCTTATCTTGATGGAGGTAACGGAGAACGTGTTCTTTTTGAGAAAGATAGGCTGAATAGGGAAATCTATGCTTCACAAACAAGACTTTGAATCTTATTTAGAAAATAAAAGGCGGAGATATATTCATATTAGGAACAATCTAGTATTGTTGTTGATAAATTGGTAAACGAGTGAAGTCGAGAAGCAAAATCAGCATGCTTGTTATGAATCCCATCTCGCGAATGGTGTAGGGCCTATGACATTGCGAGTGGAAGAAAATGTAACTAGTATAAGTATTGTTTTGACAACCCTAATATTTTATTTTTGTCAAAATATTTTATAAAATACCAATAATTGAACCAATCAAGGTACACAAAACAATCAAAGAAGAAGACCATGGCATCAGAAGCGTAAGAGAATAGCTCTTTTTATTGGAAAACTACAAATAGAAGACATACAATTTGTTGAGAGTGCAACGCAAGCACTATGCTCAACACTGCGCATCGAAAGACATCTTTTGTATGATAACTGTGAGAATTTTCTCTTCCCGTTTATGAAATTTCGCTCTTCATTATGTTAAACTGCAGGATATCAACTTGGTCGATTTGATATAAAATTAAAACCATATAAATTGATATTTTTTCCATAGTGCTGAGTGTAAATTGATATTTACTCTTTAAAAAATAATGCTATTTAAAAGGAGTTAAAAATAATAATAATCGAATAGAAGTGACCTGAGCCGAAGAGAAATTTTATATCTGTTCGAGCAATCATGGTTCGATTTTGGGCGGCTCCGGGGGATTGGAAATGGAGACGCAGGGTGTAATGGTGTAATCATGGTTCGATCACCACGCCCCTCTCCCTCTCCCTTTCAAATAACAACACCTTCCACCACATATCTTCATTCTTTTCCTTCCTAAAATCTCCATTTTCCTCGACCCACAAACATCTTCTTCGCTCTCTCTCTCTCCCCACCTGCAACCCTCCTCCTCCTTCCATGGCTGCGAGCTCCCCTCCCCGTTTCATGGCCGCCAGCTCTTTGTGCGTTCGGAGCACCAAGGGGGATCGCTGCAACGGTGTCCTAAGCACTTGAGAGAGCAACGGTCAAGGCTTTACATTATATGGAGGTGTCTCATGCTTCTCTGCTGGCACGACTGAAAACTTGGATTCTCTCTCCTCCTTCTTAGGTTGTAGGAGGCTGTGAGAGATTGACCATTAGAGAGCTTTTTTCATCTTTATTGTACATGATAATTTCTCTGTCATAGAATTTAGAAATTTCTTGAGCTAATCACTCATACCAGCCAAACCATATACATAAGGGTAAAAACAAAAAAAAAACTGAAGTATCTAATTTTTAACAATCTCAACATTGAGCTTTCAAAATTAATAAACTAGTCATTCATAGACAATCCAACCCGCTTCACTACTCAAAATCCACCCACACGTGGATGTTCATGTGTCGGTAAACTTGCTGCTCCGAAAATCTAATGGTGCAACACATAGAAATCGTTGTTCGAAAGGACTAAACTTTTCAGGTTTCCATGGAATATGAGAAATCGAGGAAGTAAAAAAAAAATTTGGGTCCGAAAGTTGGAAAATTTTCATTAAGATTTTTAGTATTATATAGATCACGACGAGGTATACGAAATCGACATAAAATGCATTCAAATCAAACCACCCGGCGTAAAGTTATAGCCTTCCAAAATTTTATCACTAATCACACTATGTTTTATATCTCAAATCTAGTTTGATGGGCATCAAAAGACGAAACAAATCATTCATGCATGCATCTTGTCTTGTAAAAAGTACTTAGAAAATGAGTACTCACACGTCTAAATCGTATAAATGCTAAAAATTTACTGAATACTATAAGACAATATTCTAAATATTCGATAAAACTTTTAAGTCATTGGGAGAACATTTTCTAAAAAAATTAAATAAAAAAAATTAATTAAAATATGATTGTCCTTGCATTGCACCAACCGACATATGGATGACCGTGTGTCGGTATATTTTGGGTGGTGCGGCAGCTCAGATTGTAACCGGTTTGTTAATTTAAAAAGTTCAATAATCAATTTGTGAAATATCAAATAATTCAGTGGCTTTTATGATTTTCACCCAATACTTAATCATCAATGATCATCTACATCAACAGTTCTCAGTCCAACAATCGTTTTAGAATCGGCATAACTCGGAGATTTTAATTGAACCAAATTTCAAGGTCTGGTTTGGTCCAAATCATCTTATAGTTGATGCAGAACCGAATTCCATAAATGGTTTAAAGTCATTTTTATTTAATGAATAATTTCACGGGACATGTTGACTAAATTTTTTTAGCAACCAAAATCTTGAACTATTTGATTTTTTTACACAACACCCTTGATGCTGAATTCACCCTATTTAATTTACATTTTTTAAAAATTAAATAATTAATTCAATTTTCATATAACACTTAAAAATTAAGTTAAAACTTAAAAATTTGACAGAAAAACTTGAAAATAAAAAATTACATTTATTTCAATTTTTCTTCTTTTATGAAATAAAAACAATTCTCAATATGGCAGTTCAATCCAACCGCCATAGACTACTATGCTTGGGGTATAATTTAACCAAACCAACGTAGTTGTATTGCCAATTAGTGTACATCAATTGACAATGTGTGTATTCCAACCTTGGAAAACAATAAAAAATGATAATGTGAAAGAAACATGGGGACCGCTCCGTGAAATGGAACTTCTGGCCTAGAATTTACTCATGTGACTCTCAATGTCATGGAGCAATACAGGCTAGGGTATGTTTGATCACTCCTGCCCCACCTTCACGCCCCGATGATAGGCAACGTCGTCACAGGCAAAAATTCCAACCTTTAAGCTAAATCGCCTTTTCAAAATAGTTTTAGTGTAAAAAATGATGTGAAACCGATAATTTCATGAAAATATTTCTCATGTCCCGGTCTATTACTGACCAACTTAATTTAACGAAAAACTCATACTAAATTGCTTGGTTGATGTTTATTTTAGTCAATTGTTTTTCATTGACCGGCACCGTATCTGTGGAAGAGAACTACCAAATGCGTATGCGGGGTCCTTGTTCGCTTGCAATCAATTTGCATGTTCTAGCATTTAACTCACAAACCACACATGTTTAAAAGCTTAGCAAGCAACAAATTGAGCATAAATAGTGAAAAAAGATAAGCATTTAGTTCGAGCCACCTTATAAGCCAAGCCAATTTTCAACACGTCGAGGAAGAATGATTCCATGACAATTTATTTTTATTACAATGTATCGATAATTTTAGTTCGAGTCGAGTCGTTGATGTTTTTTTTAAATAACATTATTTGTAATTTAAAATTAAAAAAAAATTAATTTTTTTTGGCATGAAATTAGTTTATTTTAAAAGAACGGAATGGAATATAAAATAGATTGATTTGGTTATTCTCAATCGAAGGATGAAGTGTATCCAAAGCAATGATCAATCTAATGCAAACCTCATCTAAAAATGCGGGTTAGGTTTGATTCGGATTAACCCCCTGTACCAAATTCATAACTGCTACGGGTTATCAAGCCCCTTCATTTCTGTCTTCTTCGATTGCTCGCTCAAACCCGACATTTTCTCAACACCTAGGTTGCAGAAGGAATAGGATTTGATAGGTTTACTATGGCGAAATCCAGTGAAGCTAAGCAAGCTTTTGTAGTGTTCGGTGCCCTAGCCCTCGGTTGGCTGGCCGTAGAGCTTGCTTTCAAGCCCTTCCTCGACAAGGTCCGATCGGCAATGCTAAACTCCGACCCAGCCGCTGATCCTGACGACCACCCAGCTGCCGATGACTCTTCCGTGGATAAGTCTCTGTCTGATGAGTGATATCAGGGTAGGATAGCTCGGTTAGGTTTCTTTGTCCTGGATTAGTCTACGCTTATACTGAATCTTACGCTTACGTTGCGTGAGGTCATTTCTGAAATAAATATTTTAAATGTGCTGATTCTGGGAACTTTGTCTAACATAGTTTGTTGAGATTGACACAGTATAGGATGCTGAATCTGTTTCTCACACTCCTTGAATTTTCGTTAAATAGATGTGGTTAGCTGTTTGATTTGTACTTAGAAGATCAGGATTTGGTGCACTTTGTCATCAGGCAAGAGAAAACGCCAAAACACTCGTACAATGTTAATTTATCTACACTGTGACATAGGGAGAGATAGAGGTTTTTGGTCCTTTTCGTATCAAGCAAGAAAACATGCAAGAATGTATTGATTGGTTGGAAGATTTGATAATTTTTCTCCCAACTTACAATATTTGGAATGCCTTGAAAGCATTCCTTTATCTGACATAACTTCACACTTGTTTTGATAAATTCTCAAACAGGAGCCAAGGGTAACCCCCATGCACATTCCAGCATCATCATGTAGCTTTTAACTTCGTGTTCATAAGCAATTAAGAGCTCATAGGTCTGTGTCAAAACAATTCAATTATAACTTCAAAGCCGTTGTGCTATTTTCTGTTGATTTTCATCTGAAGTTCTAGCCTCTAATTAGCCAACACAAACTGGATTGTTAGTGTTTTGATGTCTGTACGGATGTTGGTCCCTTTAAGTCCTGCCAGGGGGTTTTGATATTTGAAATCTATTACTCATTGAATATAATTGCTGATGAGTTTTCACCAAGACATGACTATTCTTATAATCAGAATTGACCTTTGTTTATATGATTGAAGCATTTTCTTGTACACTATGTAGACATCTAAAGCAGAAGAATTCTAACTTTCTCCTTCAACATGGCAGTAGATTTAATTTTTTTTTATGATTATTGTTATTTTCAGAATTCTGATGTGGGTTCTGCTTGTGCTTCTGCTCCTGCTTCTACATCTAGTTTGTTTTACCCATTCAATTACTTGCGTTGTTTTTGGCTCCTCGGGATTGGAATGAATGTTTCTTTGTTATTAACTTTTACTGATTTGGACAACTTTTCGCATAATGTTCTCTAATCTACTGTATCAGCTCATAAAAGCTGTTTTTTTCATTATTTATGAGCACATATCACATGAATTGAGGGATGGATGCAATCAGTGAGCTCATATATGTTTCAAATGCAGTGTTATTTGCTTTAGTTTGATTTGTTATAGAGCTGAGAATGAGATGATAGCCTCATACATGTTTTTGTATGTTTCACAGCACATCCATCCTCCACCCTTCCTGGCATCATCTCCTGTTTGTATCTGTCAATTGCATTCTTTCATGCAGACTTTCAATGAGACATGCATTAAAAGGTTAAATAGACGTTGAACTGGCAAAGTTCCCCTCGAATGGCGACCCTGATAAGGTCTCCTAGAAGCAAGCTATTAGGTACGAATCTTTTATAGGAGTCAGACTTGGCAAGCTAATATGTGAATGTCTGTAACAGCAAAGATCTGTGTCTCTTGAAAATTGTTGTAAACTGGTTGAAACAGCCAGAATATTTGCATCATCACGCTGCATGTTTTTTGAAAATATGTCTTGGTTGTGATAAGACTCCTTTTATATAGGTATTAAGGTATTATAATAATAAGGTCCAATATCTAAAAATGAGAAATTATCTATAAATATAGGAGTGAGCATTATGAAGAGGTATCAAGGAAGATTTAGGGTTGATTGTGGGGGTGACGAGCCACCGTCAAGGTGCTCGAGGGGTGACGGAGTGAACTCTTTTAATTGTTTGTAAGTTTGGTTTTCGCTCAATATTATCTGTTTTTCGTTTTACTCATCGTTCTTTGTTATTGCGTGTTTGGGAACCCCTCATATACCAAATTGAAAAACAATGGAATACAACAAACAATTAGAAGAGCTTGCTTCTTCGGAGCATGTTAATAGTGGCTCGTCACCCCTAGAACACTTTGATTGACAGCTATCATCCCCAAAATAACTCTAAAATTTTCCTTCACACCTCTTCATGATGCTTACTCCTATATTTATAGGTAATTTCACATTCTTGTGGATTGAGTCTACCCTAGATATTGGACCCTATTATAATACCTTAATATCTATATAAAAGGAGCCTTATTAGTTTGTTCATTACAATGATCTTTGATATGCGTACAAGTTGAGCCTACCATTGAATTAGTACATTATATGAGGAACTCAGTAGTTTTTTCTTCTCAAAATTCGTGAGTATTTTGAAGTTTATAATTTTGAATATTCAAAATTGCGATTTATGTTATTCTTCAGAGTTTACAGAGAAGAAGAGATCTTGCCCTACCTACCATTGCTAAAGAGAAGGGAGGACCGCAACCGATCTACTATGAAATTGTTGGTGCTCAATCGCCTGGAAACCCGATTTCTAGCCATGTTTCATTCTCATTTGTTCACCATGAGCACTCTTGTCTCAGAATCATTTGTTCATCATGATCTTGGTTTTTTAGGTTGTGCGTAGAAGTAAATTCGTGGGTGATTTGTAAAATTTTTGTTGATTAATTTTAGGTTAAAATTTTGATTTAAACTCGAGAAATCTTTGGACTTATTTCTCCGGGAAAAAAAGTTATCAGTTTGAGTAATTGAGTTAGATTGGTTCTCATCATTTGGGATAGATTTTTGGATTGTTTTTTTCTTTTATATTTTGTGACCGGTTATGTAACTGTCTCAACTATCCTTTATCATGGTTGATGGATCACGGCTTGGAATTTTTATGGCTGGTGAAGACTGTGACATGTATTCGCTCAAATGATTTAAAGAATGACACATTGTTAGTTAATGAAGTGAGATCGAACCTATCCTGACTGACAAAGGTAGATTAAATCTAAATGGTTCGTTCAAAGCCGAAAATGGATTGATTTGGAAAAATTATAAGAGAAATAACTATTATTCTTTTTTTATATATACTTGCATGAAATTAAACATGACAACTCATTTATCATTTATTGCACACGATAAAAAGTTATTTGAATTATATACTGCTCGTAAATCTATTTGTCATACAATTCGTTTTTTTAAATTGGTTTTCGTTTATTTTTACCTCATATGGAATAAATTATACATATGATTTCTTACGTTACTTAATCTAAAACACAACAACAATATCAGTGCAAAGTTTTGAGTACTTGAAGGAGCTTAATTTGTGTTCGAACCCAAATGCAATTTTTTTTATAAGTAAATTATATTGATAAAAAAAAAAGATTTATAGCTTTTTTGCTAGAACCTCAGTCCAAAGGGAGGAAGCTACAGGTTAGCAACTCATCTAGCAGAAGCCTTAAGGCGAAAAGATAGCACAAATGGAGTAGGGAAGCCTGACACGCCTTGACTTCGTGATAGCAAAATAATGTGCGCGAAAAAATTGAAATATCACTCGGTCTTGTTGACTGAGTGATTTGTGTTACTTGGGGCACGAAATTAAGGATGAAAATGATGAATAAAACGTAGATGAAGATGAAAATACGAAATGAAATAACAATTCTTGGATATGACTCACCAAGATTTGCTGCAAAAACACAAATGATGAATACCCTAGGATATGACTCACCGATCGGAATAAACAATCAATGGTTGATGCACTTGACTGATTGAATAATCTGTGAAAATCACAATCAACAACAATCACTCAATAATCCTGTTACGGTTTTGAATGCCTTTTATATATGGACTCCTAAAGGCATTAATTTGTGACTCTAAAGAAAAGATACAACATTTGAAGAGAGACAACTCTTCAAATTTACAACTCTGTAAATAGATATAAAAGAAAGATACTGAAGGATCGAAATTAACCTAAGTGGGAGGTGGTGAATTAGGTTAACTAAATTTTTTAATTACTAAGTCAAATTTGTGCGAATTGTTTAGTTATTTCGAAACTCTAGTGCAGAATTCTTAAACAAATAAATAAGAGTTTAAAGTAAGGAGAATGACACCGGTTTGGTAACGTGGTTCGGTCAACCTTGCTTACGTCCGCGCTTCAAGGTACCTCCTTGAAGATCTTTTCCGCTCAAACCTTGAGCTTCACTCCGATTGACTTATGAGTGCCAACCAAACCTTTTGACTCTTTTCTTGAAGGAGCGTCACCCCTTTTACAATGATCGTTCAAGGAAAAACAAATACAATTTGTACGGTTATAAAAACCGACTCACTCAATCTCAAGAATGATATACAAGTTTAGTAGTAGGATTTGAGAGAGTAAAAAGTTCGAGAATTAATTTGGCAGCACTTCGGCGTAGCTTTCTCTCGTCAAAAATCTTCTCTTCAAAATGAGCTCGCTTCATCTATTTATAGATTGCTACTGATCTGTCTAGTTGGGTCAACAAATTTGCTGTTGGGGTCGACACAAGCACTAGTAGGTAAACACATAAAAAATATAGTCGTTGAGAATTTTTCTGACCTTTGGTGCTGATCTGCTGAATTGGGTCGACACATTTTCTGTTGGGGTCGACACAAATACGTTGGGGTCGACACAAATCTAAAGGATTCGTCTCTGGAAATACTGGGGTCGATACATGTACATTGGGGTCGACACAAATTTAATACTGGGGTCGACACGAAAAATTAAGTTGGGTCGACACAAATCTAAAAGATAGAGTCGACATGTAAAGTGCAGGCTCAGCTTTGAGGGGTCGACACATAAAATATGGTTAGGTCGACACAATGACTTTCCTTGGGTCGACACAGACAATTTGGATGGGTCGACACATTTGCACGCTGCACTAGATTTTGGGTCGACATAGGTTGTTTAGTTGGGTCGACACAATCTGGAAGACTCGCCCTCTGTTTTGAACATTGGTCGACACAAGGAATGAAAGACTCAGCTTCTGGATTTTACAAGGGTCGACACAGGACACTATGGGTCGACACAAACTGCATATATATTTGAAATTTCTGCAGCACTTAAATGAATTGTTAGACTTTAATTGTACCCTTCAAAGAGGGTATTTCTCATGAATGGTTAAGACTAATTTAAGCATTGTAAAATAGTTTATTTTATCTTTCATGCTCATCTTACATAGTTATCATAAAAAACAATTGATTGTTTTAAAAACACTTTTTAAAGCCAACAGATACAACCAAAGACACAACTTTTGAAGAGAGATAACTCTTCAAAGGCACAACTCTTACATGGTTACAATGTTTAAAAAGTCAACAAAGTGATATTTTTTTGAAACATTGCAATCTAATTATGACTCCAGCAAATGAAACATTACATATTAATAATATATCATGCTAATTAAAAACACATCTTTATTATTCAACTTCTGGGGTTGCTTCTTCAAGAGTGGCTTATTCAAGTAACTTCTTTAGCTAAGTCCCAATGTAGCGCTAGCAAGGGAAGTCATGTTTATGGAGAACCAAATTTGTGTTTGATAGCCATCCAAAGAGCAAAAGAAAAATAACATGAAAAGAAGAAGTGTGAGGCAGATTCCAGATTAGAGGCACAGAATCTTCGATTCCTAGTAAGACAAGTCTGTCTTTGGTTTTCAACCGACCCAAGGCTGCGAGCCAAAGAATGAATGAGTGCTTGGGGGTTGGACCACACGACCATACTACTTTACACCAGGGCTTTATGGGAGTTGAAGGTCTGAAGAAATTGTAGACTTTTGGAAAGACCTTTATTTTGTGATCCAAGTTTCCAAGCAGTGAGATTTGCTTCAGCTAATTCCTTAGATCCTGACTTGTCCTTGATGATATCACGGATTTGTAAGAGTTTCCTAAAGATGAGAGATGCGCGATATCCAACCTTCCAATCTCAAAATTCAACTTGTTTGATGTAGAATTGTTGGAACCACCCGTACCACAATGTGTCTTTCTTTCCATGAATATTCCATAGTGTTTTGGATAGAAGGGCTATATTCTATGTCTCAAGGTCTCGAAAACCCAGGCCTCCTTCCTTAGGGAGGCAAGAATCTGACCAGACAATGTTTGGGTTGGATTTCTCCCAAAGGAAGATTCGAAAAATCTGGGCTATCTTAAGGCGAATTGAGGCTGGCAAATTGAATATTGATATCCAAAAACATTTCACCGCTTGTAAGACAGATTTAATAAGCTCAACTCTTCTGGTGTATGAGGGAGTGACACCACTCAAACTATCAACATAGTTCTTGAGCTTACAGATAAGACTTTCATAATTATCTGAATTGAGCTTCTTTGCAGCAAGAGGAATGCCAAGATAGTAGAAAGACATTTTGCCCAGGTCAAGATTGGTGGATCGGAGAATTTCTCAAAGATCATGATCCTTAATTCCAATGGAATAAAGGTTAGATTTGAGGAAATTCATCTGAAGTCCGGAGGCCTTTCTGAAATCTGCAAGTCATGAAAAGAAGAATTGGATGGAGATTGAGTCCCTAGAAAGTAGAAGGAAGTCATCAGGAAATGCAAGATGTGTGAGCCCTAATGGTTTACACATTGAATGAAATTTGTATCCTGAGTTGGGAAGCCTGTAGCGGATGAGTCTGGAGAGGTACTTAAGGCAAATGACGAAGAGATAAGGAGATAACGGGTCCCCTTGCCTTAGACCTTTGACACCTTTGAAAAACCTATGCAATCTGCCATTGATCGAGATTGAATAAGATGTAGTCGAAACACATTCGACGATCCAAGCTATAAAGATATCTAGGAAACCTAAAGCTGAAGGATGTCTTTTAGGAAAGTCCAAGATACTGAATTAACAGCTTTCCATATATCAATTTTAATGAAACATCTATAGGAAGCTTGTTTGATATTGTATTTTCTGATGAGCTCCTGCATAAAATGAATATTTTCAATCATATTTCTGCCTTTGATAAAGGCACTTTAAGTAGGTTCAATGATAGCATCCAAGGTCATTGATAATCTAACTGCTAGGATTTTGACAATGACCTTGTAGAAGACATTACAACAAGAAATGGGTCTTGGCCTCCAGAGCATGGCTCTTTTTAGGTATTAGAGCAATTATTGTGTGGTTCCATTGCTTCAGAAGGCGACCAGAAGCAAAAAATTCCTAAATAGCTCTTACAAAATCCTTGCCAGTTATACCCCAGTTTTTTTTGAAAATTTTTGAAGTGTATCCATCGAGGCCAGGGGCTTTATCATTGTCAATACCAAGCATGGCGGTGTAGATTTCATCTGAGGAGACGACTTTGGTTAGAGAAGTATAAAGGTCCAAAGAAATCAGTGGGCCCATCTTGATGACGTTTGGATCCATGGGAGTAGAGCATTTTGTTATTCCTAGCAGATTTCTAAAGTACTTAGTAACTCATGTGAGACCTGGGCTAAGGAAGAGGTGGATGAGCCGTCAGATTTCACGAGAGAAGTTATAAAGTTCCGCTTAGCATTTCTTTTGCCGAGAGAGTGAAAGAATTTTGTAGGTTTGTCACTGTCTAGTAGATATTTGCACTTAGCCTTTTGCTGGTGAAGCAATTTTCCGCTTTGCTTAGATTGATCATTTTGTTCCTGAGGCTCGAGAGGGCAAGGGGAGAATCAGAACTAAAGGAACCATATATAAATTTTTCTTAGCGTTTTTTAGGTCCTCCTTAGCTTAGCCATAGTAGAGATGTGAGAGAATAGATGTCATTGAGCTCTTTAAGGCCACATTTAAGGCTTTTGAGCTTTGATCTTAGAATGTATTGGTGATTGCCATGTTCTGGCCTCTTCCATAGAGAGTCAACAATGTCAAATAAATGATCATGGTCAGTCCACATGTTGTAAAATTTCCATGGAATCTTACCCAGAGGATTAGAGTCGTGCGTGGATACAACACATGGTGTATGATCAGGAGACTTGGGGGAAGGAATTTAGCCTCAGCATGTGGGCAATTTAACAGCCAATCATTGTTAACAAGAGCTCTATCTAATTTGGACCACACCCTGCCATTAGACCAAGTGAAAAAACTACCGGAAGAAGGGAGGTCCGTAAGTCCTAGATTGGAGCAGCAATCTTTGAAATCATTCATTTCTCTATTAAAGACTTAAACATCGCTTTTGTGATCTTCTAGAGATAGAACCGCATTGAAATCCCCATGATTAGCCAGAGCTTGGAAGGGAGGGGGTTAGCATTAACCAGATTATTCCATAGACCTCTTCTATCCATGACAGAATGGAGGCCATAGACAAGAGGCAAGGATGGAAGCTTTGATGACTTTGCACTTAATGGTAAAGTGGATAACTTGGAGATGAGATTCCAATAGATCAAACTCTACATTTTATGAGTTCCAAAGTATAGCAATGCGACTGCTAGAGTGAAGATGGCAAATTTCCATCCACAAAGCCTTTTAGTCACAAAGCTTGAAATTTTCTCGGGAGAAGTTTTGGTTTCAAGCAAACCAATAACATCGATTTTGGAATTTTTGATGAGGTAGATGACCTTATCCTGCATTAGGGGCAAATTGAAACCCCAAATATTCCAAGTTGAAAGGATCGTGCAGGAGGAAGGGGAGGGACCTCCCTAATTGTGTGTCCTAATTTTCCAACCCAAATGCAGTCTTGATTCTTGGCATTTTAAATGCTCCATTCCTCTCCACGTGAATTTAAGGTGGTCCATGAATTATATGTTGCAAATATTTCTCGTTCATTACAAGCACTTGACTTATATGTGTATATGAATATGATTCCCTTTTGCTTTGGATACAAGTTTCTCTAATCTCATAATTCATGAAATGGCAAATATATACTGAAATATAGTTGAGCTGAATGAAAATTAATGATACATGAAGTTACAAAGCTTGTGAAATTTCTTATTTCCTATCTCTCATCGGCTCAAATAGCAATCACTTGATGATCAGAACGAGATACTCAATTGCTCTGACGTTCAGGAGCCTACCTCTTAATATGTTCACTTGGATGAAACTGAGGATGATCCGATTGTCACAATACGTGCAGATTTTGAATTCCGACCCGTAATGTTTCGAGCTTTTTCTCGAGAGTTGTTATCTCTCTTTCTAGCTCCAATAATGTGTCGACTTTTCGTTGGGCTTCCTCGATGTACGGCTTGCTTATTATAGAGACGAAGGTTGTCATATTTTTGTTCGATTCATCGAGATCTTCCTGCATGGCCTCCTCAAGTTCCCGTGCAACGGCATCTGCAGTCTTCTTCACCTTTTCTATCAACTCCTGTTTCCTACTCGGGAACTTTGAAATCGCTAGAAATCTGTTATGAAAAAACAAAAATCAATCGATCTTCTCCACGGAAAAAGAAGTTATTCATTCAAGGTAGAGGAAAAAAGTGGACAAAATTACCCTCCGGCGGAACAAAGGGCAAGAGCAAGAAGATCTTCGAGTGTGGTTGGAAGCACAGAAGTCAGAAGAGAAGCAGATAGCCCTGCTGCCCCTACCCCACCAAATGTGCCCAAAAACTGTCACCATTCACAAAATTATTCTCAAAAAACAAAGAAAATGAAAGTAAATATTCCTTAAAATTCATCGATTGAAGGAATTGCAAAATATACTGGGGCACTGTTTAGAACTCACCATTTCACGGACTTCCTGCTCAAAAAGCTTTGAAGCAGCCCCAGCACTAAAGTTGTCGATTGCTTTGAAGCTAATTTCATCTACTTTCTTCAGCAATTCATACGTTGAAAGCTGCTCTCGGTGATTGGGAACAATTGAAGGCCACTGTTTCTCAAAAGATTCCATGTAAAACATTCCTTCCTGAGAATTACTCGATCGTAGCCAGGCGACGTAGTCTTGGACGAGTTTCTAAGTACCAAAACCACATCAAGAGGAAAAAGTGAAACATGGTAAAGTTATGCTTCAGCCAAAATGAATGAATTTCCTACTTATATTACTTCAAGTAGTTCAAGTGGTAACATTCATTCCTATCTTCACAAGATAATTCAAAGCAACGTGATCCCAAACTCATTACAATGTTTCAAATTATTTACTATTATTTTGTTTTAGTCTAGGCTTCTTTCTTAGAATTAGAGAAAATGAAACTACTTTTTAAAATTTTGGAAAAGGAAACTAGACTAAAATAGCACCTCGGATCACGTCAGAAACTTAAATATCTTTTTTACTCTTACTTGAGCATCTGATTTAGCTGGACTGATTATGCTGCTCTGAATATTAGTGGCAGCTTTTAGTGGGGCAGCTCCTCCTCGTAGAGCATAAGAAGTGACGAGATCCAGATTTGATAACTGCAAGGATGATTCAACGAGCCTCGTAATCTGAGATTTTGATGAATCGATCTGTGAATTGATAAAATGCCAAATTAGTATATGCTTATCTAATACATGAGAAAGACAATATATATATGTTCCTACCAGTGATAGGACTTGTCTTTTCCAAGAGATGCTCTTGCTCTCCATTTTTGTCGCATATTTTCTCACACTGCCAACTATTTCATTTACTGAGGCCAAATCTTGTCTTGCCTGAAGACAGTCTTGTTGGACGAGGTTTTTGCTCGCTGACAGGAGCCGCTCTGCTATTCCAATTGGAGTTTGAAGTTTGAGTTTCATTCTCTCCATTCCCCTATTGGTCGATCCATCTAGAAAACTGAATAAGAATTCTTCTAGTTGATTAAAGCCGTTTGATCTTTGTTGAGGATCGGACAATAATGCCACTCCATGATCTTGGGAGGATTCAGGGGAAGCTGAAAGTTTCTCATCAAGAGCAGATCTTGCAGACACCGGATATACTGTTACATGTCCAGTTTTCAGCATCTTCTCTGCATTTTGCTTGATGAATGACAAAGCTTCTTCAAGCTGCATTGAATTGAAAAAGGCAAAACTAGGATTTTTATGAGATGCTAAAAGATGAATAGAGGCTGCCCTAATCATGGACTCTATTATTCAATCAGGCTATAATGAGTCAACGCAACAAATACAAACTGACAAACCTCGTGAGTGTTTTGATAAAGGTCAGATTTATTCAACACAAAGACCACTTTCTTCTTCCACTGCTGGGTGTATCGAAGGAATACAACCTAAACGAAACACAAGATGTGACTTTGAAATCTAGCAACGACTGAGGAAATTTATTATAATATTTGCATGATTATGATCTGATAATAGTTTCTTGCGTCAAGTATGACAACCACAACTAGATTTATAGAAACGCGGACCCCATTTTTTCATAAAAAAACAAATTTCAATTCTTTGACAGCATTCTTATAAATATTTGTGATAAACATTATTCATGTTTATTCGATAGTTCCGAGGTCATTAATAAATGTGGTGCAACCAAATAAACTAACTATTCGTACCTCACTCTCGGTTAAAGGACGATCAGCAGATATGACAAAAAGAAGTAAATCAGCGCGAGGCACAAATTCTTCCGTTAGACGCTGTTGCCTCTGAAGAATCACATTTGTTCCAGGCGTATCGACTATGTTCATCTGCTTCCAAACAAATAATAGCATTTTTACTCCATGTGCAATGCATGAGATTAAACTACAAACATTCAGATAAACTAAATGTGATAGAAACAAATTATTGAGCAGGTGACAAATGTAAATACCCATAAATCTTCTTTCATAGAAATTACAAAATCAAGGATTTCATGAACGAATCCTATTGCTCTGTTCCTTTTGATCTTTTATTCAACAATAATACTTTTTTCCTTTTTTCATCTCTTATTCCATTTTGAAACAATTAGCTCAAGACCAAAACCGAAGCAGAAGAAGCATAAAGAAGAGATCTTTAAACTCATTACTGTTTTTATAAGCTACTTCCATGATTGACAGTATTCTTCTCGGGCATGAACACCCCTTAGTTTATTGAAAAATACTAATAAAGATGAGATTCTTATCTGGCAAACTAAAGAATATATTTAAAGTACATGATCCGTAGAATTGTAAATAGGAATCATTAATTTGCTAGTTATGGTACTTGAATTCATATTTAGAAGACAGTCCTTATATGGACCAACTAATTTTAAACCAAAGAAAGAAAAAGATTTAAATCCAATTTGAGAATCACATGGAAGTTATATATTGAACAATTCAGCTTAGAATCACAAAAAGTTTTTAAAAAAAGAGTAATAATCAAATGAATCCACCTCCTTCAGTATTGGAGCAGGAAGATAGCATGTGTATTGACCATCTGGGAGCCGTTCACAACGTTGAGGCTCAGAAGAAGTTGATTCAGAATATCGCAAGAAAGTGATCTCATTAGTAGTAGGAACCACTCCCTCTTTTAGGTACTTACTTCCAAGAAGTGCATTTATAACAGATGATTTCCCAGAGTTGAATTCCCCCTTGAGCCATTGAGCAAAGATATAGAAATAATATTACATCAACATAGTGAAAATAATTTTTTCTTGGTGATAAAGCTCTATTAAAAATTAAAACAACAGCACCAAAAGGAAATAAACACATTTAAAGCTTACAAGTCAACAATAATTAACTTATACATCAAAATATTTTCACAAAATTGACCTAAAAGAAGAGACATTCTAAAGCTACAAAGTCCAACGAGAAACTTTACCAAATAAATAAATTTCCAAAAGTTAAAGATCAAATTTAGGGATATAGAAATGGTAAGGAGCAAAGAGACATAGTAAAATTAGGTTAGCTTCATTGGAGATCCTAAATGTTTTGATTTTTCATACAATACCCTTGAAAAATTTTGAATAGTAAACCTGTTTTTATTAAGACACGCAGGTGCCGAGCAAACAAGAGAGATTAACATTGTTGAGGGATTTCAAAAGATAAAGGGAATAAATTAGCATAAAAAAATCTAAACGTCGATTGTGTTGTATAATAAATCTAAAGGCTATAGGTATGACTTGTTAAAAAGGTTCATTCAAGGTATTTGGTGAAAACACTTCAAAAATTATGGTGTCTATTATATCTAACACTAAAACCTAGCACGTACACACATTTTAAGAGACCTCGAGAGCTCTCTACCTCCCACCAAATGATTACTATCTCCAATCATATTTTCTATATCCCTCTTTACATCTATTTAATACTCTTCTATAGTAATAACTTCTCTCAACTACTATAAACTTCCCTTAACTTCCCTAAACTTCCCTAAACTTCTCCTAACTTCTACTACTACTACAGCTAACTATTTATTACGATTATAATTGGATTATATCATAAACACAATTGAAAAACCAGTAAGGTGTTTGACTAAATAGCTACACATACAAAGCATATAACACTCTGAGGGAGGACTGAATAATTAAAGCAGGCCATGTGTTAAGTGAACGAGACAACGTTAATTTGATTAAGATTTTTCAGGTCAGAAAGAGAAGTGGTTTCATCAAACTTGGATGAGGAGATCTACCTGAAAATACTACATTGAGAATTTGAAACACACAAAAGTGAAGAGATTGTATTAGTTTATACTGCTTTCATAAAACAATTTAAAATAGGGAAGACCACTCCAATCTCTAATTCAGGATTATTTTCAAATAATAAGAATGAATTCATCTGAAATTTAGGGCTAATACCAATTTATAACCTGGAACCAGAATTTGTTGAAGTTCAGCACACAATTACCACTATTGCCAGCATAAATGGCTCATCAAGCTGAGACACTGCATCGGTGAGAAGTGACACTTCCTCCATCTGCAATCCAAGTCTAGTTTTTATATTGGATTCAAACAAGTCAATGGTTTAAATGAAAACATTTTTTTTCTAGCTGAATAAAAACTATCAAATACCAAATAATCAAATTAAATGATCACCAGCGGAGCAGATCTTTTTACGACTTCTATTGCTTCCAGCAAAATTGATTTTTCTACTTCTATGAAGTGTCTTTCTTTATCCTCCAATTTGGAAAAGCCAGCCATCCCTCTTGTTCCAACAAAATTGCTATCAATGTCCAAAAAAGTGAGACTATCAAAGTTTTGAACATCATAGTCTGCATTTTTCTTGGCTATACTAAAGGAGTCAAACAATTTATTCAGAGCCTCATCACTAAACAACTTCATCTCTTCTAGAGGCAACACAAATCCACTAGCGCCAGACATAAGTAATTTTGATGCATCATCTATTATTTTATTCCTTTCTGGAGCTGAAAATATAATGAAAATCGGTATCTTCACATTCTTGAACACCGAGTCATCACAGAATTCCTCCTCAGTGAGACAATACAAAAGAAAATCAGCACCTTCAGCATTCGATGCATTTATAGCAGAATTTGTGGAGTTCACTACCCTAGCTACCAAAGGTAGAAACAATGATTCTGATACAGAATCCAGCATGGTATTTCTAGCAACAATGGCCGGGAGACCTAATGGAAAGAACGAAACAAATTAGCTACTTAGTATCCTAAACATTTCAGCAAAGCTGGATAAAAATGTCAAGTCCCCTTATAAACTACAGCGTCATTTTGGAGAAACCTATAGGTGATTAGACCCATTGTTATTTTTCATTAATTCAGAAAAAATCAGTCTAAAAACACATTCAGCATTTGATTTTACCATCAATACATATTGTAAACAATAATATTCGCAGATAAGAAATCGAATTTAATAGTCTCATCACGACGGTAAAAGAATTTTCATTCTACCTTGGTCAGAGAGCACAACTCCACTAGCATTCACTGCAGCCGCAATATCAACACGCTCGGTTATTAACAAATAAGCTCTGTCCTTGACCACCGATTTCAACTTACACGCAGCCTCATAGACTTTGCCACCATTTCCTTCTCCGCTATTTAGTACAACAATACCAAACCACCTGGAAATAGCCCTGTCAATGAAATCTAACGCATCGCCATCACCCAAGACTTGTTCCGGCTCCAACTGCAGAACCAGATTTGGGACTTTGATCTCCGGCCGCTTGAAGCCACTTGGATAAAGGGTTTTAGGGCGGGTCGGCTGTGGGGTCTGCGAATAAGAATCACCAAACTGAAATGGAGTTTGAGAAAGTGCAGTGAGGGAGAGGGAATGGGGTCGAAGAGGCAGTTTTTTCGAGCCAGGAAAAGAAAAGGGAAACAGAAGAGTCGGGGAGGAGAAGAAAGAGGAGGAGCGGCAATGAAGAAGGGGGGAAAGAGGTAGCATTACCATGGAAGGAGGGGGAGAGGCTCAGATGAAGGGTTGGAGAGAGAGAGAGAAAGAGAGTGGACATACGATTAGAATATAGAAAAATGAAGGAAAAAGCTATCTCCTTATCCAATCAAGAGGAGTGGGGGATTGGGCATTGCACCTCTGCCCCAACTTTTAGAATCTCCTCTCCTATCTTTTCGACTCCCTATTTAATTAATTATATATATATATATTGTCTACGAAATATTATTGGTAATGATTATTTAAATTTGATAAGTTAATTGTATTTAAACTAATAAAATTAGCTTAGACTTGTGAGCCATGATAAAAAATTAAATGTACCATTACTTTTAAGAATTACTCTCGATTGTGGTAAAAGCATAATTTAAACTAAAATTATAATTTTACGTATTTTCTTAAAATTTTTATACTAAAAATTGCAAATTATGCACATGGAATTTTTAAAGAAAAATTCTTCATCATCTTGTCACATAGACTTGTGACTTTGGGTGGTGTGGTAAGTCAAACAATCTCATTGATTGATTTATTAATTTAAAAATTCAATAATCGGTCAGTTAAAAATCAGATAGTGAAGTGACTTTATTGTGTTTTAACTCTTATTAAAATATATTAACACGCAATATTTTTTTATTATACTTATTATGTGTATAAGTTTGTCATGTCATGTTTGGTCGAGTCAACTCGATAGGCTTGAGCCTCGTCAGACTCGACTAGATCTAACCAGCTCGTTTGACACATCTAGTTGCCACAAGGATTTAAATTGTTTAGTTTAAAATTAACCGCTTGAATCATACATTTATTTAAACCACAAAGGTTGAATTGGTTTTTACTTTTTACCCCATTAACTTTGAAGTTTATATAAATTTAAAGAATTAACCTTATTTTTTAGGCCCATTTTCTCTTTTATAATACTTGACTCGCTTACTTTCTTTCTGCTTCACTTCAACTTGAGCGCTTCAATCTGTTATTTGATCGGCTGCTGCTAAGATGTTGCCTTTGTCCTTTTTCAATCGATTATTCTTTTTCTCGGGCTTTCTCTTGAGAACTTGATGAACTTTGTACATTCATGGTGGAAGTTGTTTTTTTTTTGTTTTAGCTAGTTGGAAATCATTTCTTTGTCAGCTCCTATCAAATTATAATTGTAGATTGCATTGGACGGATTGAAGAGCTCTATTCTTGTTGTGCTTTCTTCGGCAACACTTGTTCTAGTTCTAGGTTGATGGTTCTAGCTTGAAGAAGAGAAGGTTCAGATCCTTCAATCTTGAATAAGGTTGTTGGTCCTCTTTAGGAAACAACATAAGCTCCATAAGATGGGAAATGAAACGTATCGATCTCAAAAAATTGGGTTCTTATCGTTCTTCCTCTATGAATTTATAGTTGTGTTGAACTAATCTTCTTTAAAATGTTACTTTTTTGATATGTTATTCTTTTTTGTTTGGAATATGAGAAGAGATGTTTTAAAGGCCTATGAAAATCTTGAGAAAGTATGAACTCTTGAGTCATTCATCTTTTCCTCCCTCTCCACAGCTTTTGCTTTTGTCTTGTCCTATTCTTTCGGTTTTGTTTATTTTTACTACCTTGCATCGCATGATGGAGAACTTTTTAGAAGATAATGTGAAGGACTTGTCAATTGATTTGCAGGATTAGTCATTCCCTTACTGTTTGTTATCTATGACTACTTCTACATCCTTAGATTCTGGTTATTAGTACAAGATGAGAGGATTTATGTTCAAAATTAGAAATGCTTCACTCAAGTGATAGTGGGAAATGCTTGCAAAGCATTCGTCCTCCTCAGTCAACTTTTTTTTTTTTTCGTGATAGATGAACTAACGATGATCTATAAGACATGAATTTATGTGGTTTAGCCAATGGCCTACATCTGTTGTATGAGTTAGATTCTTATATTGAGAAACTAAATAAGACTCTTCGAATTCAATTGCTAAATACACTTTAAAGATCAACTAAGATAATGAGAAAGCAAGCGAGAGAACCGGATATTAGACCAAAACAAACAAAACATCGAGAAACACAATGATAGGTCCCTGGTATGAACAGATGAGAGACAAATAACAAAGATGAAACAATATTAGATTCCCATGAGAAAAACTTTACAAGNGGACCGAGTTTAGAAAGTTTCACTATGAAAAATAAAATTTATTCTTCTAGAAACCAAATATTCTAGAAAATATTCACAAGTGAAATTTATCTCTCTTAAAACTCTCAATGTACACAAAAATATCATAATTATTTTTCTCATACACTCATTTTCTCTCCCTCTAAAAACACTCATTATAGATCACAGTCTTCGAGGGAAGAACTTCATATCTTCTTTTTTTCTCACTTCTTCGAATGGATCTCAATGTCTTTCTCAAGCCTCTATAAAGACAGTTTAAGGAATAAAGACAGCAAGAAGATGAGTTTTCTTCTACAGTTGTGAATGGAGACTTTTGAAACTTCTATTCTCATTTTTCATGGCCCCTCATCATTAAGAAGGGACCCTATAAAACTTCTCCTCACGACTTATGATAAGCTTCTATAGAATTAATGCTTATTCCTTTACAAAATTTTTGGCATCACGTTTGATCTCTTATCATCCGTGAAATTTCTAAACTCACACTTGCTTGTTGTCCAAGACATCAAGTATTGAGCAATAATTTGAACTTTCATTCGAAGTCCAAGCATATAAACATCAAGTATCCAAAGATACTTCCTGGAAGGATTCTGGCATAGTAGAAGAGTGGATCAGAAAACTAGAAGATTTGTTTGAATATGCGAAGGTAGAAGGAAGAGATAAGGTAATCTGCGCCACTTTTATGATGGAGAGTGATGCAAGATTTTGGTGGGACACTGTCAAAGCTTCCAAAGATACAAGTGAGATAATGTGGAATGAATTCAAGGAAGCTTTCAATACCAAATATTTCAGCCGAACTGTTCGAACTGCCAAAATGGTGGAGTTTGTACACCTCCGCCAAACCGGAACCGTGGGGGACTATATTCGACGGTTTGAGGCTTTGTCAAGGTTCGCTCCACATCTTGTAGCGGATGATGAACTGAAGGTATATCAATTCACTCTTAGACTGGAAATTTATCGAGGCGTAAAGGCGGCCAGCACCGAGAGCACTAGTTACAACAACGTGGTAGCCAAGGCCTTGGAAATTGAGGAAGTCGAGATGAGGTTCCAAAGATACAGGGAATCTTAGAAAAAGTTTGTTAAGCCAGTGCAACCTCAACAGCAAGGTAAAGGTTGGCAGCCTCAAAGGGGAGTGAAGCGATCAAGTGAAGATCAGTCGGGCAACAACAAAGGGAAACATGTACCTTCGCATATTCAAATAAATCTTCTAGCTTTCATCAAATAATTGAAGTGGGGTCCCCACGGGCTAGAGCCTACCCATATTTGTAACACCCAACTTTTTGATGTACAGTAACATTATGTGAATATATAATGTTTTATGGTTAAAGAATGAAATGAGCTAAGAAAGGATGAATATGGAGACGAAATTACACATTGGAAGTAATGAATTGACGAATCGAAAACAGTTTTGGTATTTACCTAATTCCAAGGTTTTAGGGTCTTCACATAGAGTTGGTTTCTTCTAATGGAATTTAATAGATTAGCAAATGAAACTACAGAAACAAGAATATCTTAAATTGGAAACATATCGAGAAAGTTATGAATCTTAGAACCCAAGAATTGGTAACAAATGTCGGGTTAGAATTTTGTAACGGAGCAGTTTCTATGTTTGAATCATATCATGCCAGAGAAGAGCCTAATTGGCAAATATTTATTCTACAAAGTTGTATTAGACATCTATTTAAGAAGATTTATAGGTAGATCCACTCTATTGGAGTTGCGTAGAAAAAGTTATGCTCATTTGAAGTTGGTAAAGAAAATCTGGACTGTAGAGTTATGGACTTTTGAGCGATGTTCGGTATTTTGTATATTTGAATATGTTAAACTATTATTTTGAAGTATACATCTTCTACAAAGTTAAATTCAACTCAATGAGGAAACTATGGGTTTTTGAATTATGAAAATCAAAATTGTGGAGCAAAATTTATGAAACAAGTAAAAGGTCAACACCTTGAACTCTCGGGTTGGTTAAAGGTGACACCTTGAATGAGAGGTTGACACTTTATTACTGAAATGTTGAATTTTCAATTGAATTTTTAAGGAAGTTAATCTATGATTAATTAAGGATGTACCAATAGGAAAGTGCCACGTGGATTAAGAGATGATTAGCTTGGATGGTGACACCTCATGCTTGAAGCTCCACATCACCCATGACTTTCCACCTTCCATATTGACCTATTTGATAAGGGAGTGGGGGTTTTCGACTTGCAGTCTTAACCACGACTCAGCTCTCCCTCTCCCAAAATTCTCTCTGGTCTAGTGTGAGAAAATTAGGGTTTTGTGATAAAAGTGTGAAGTTTTCATGTTTTGTGCAAGAAAATTTAGTGTTTAAGGGTTAGAAATGCAATGAGAAGGGGAAACCATAAACTTAAGCTTGAGGTATGAAGTTTATTATTCAGCAGCATCTACTTTTATTCTAGGTTAGATTATATGAGATGGAAATGGCTTATAAGGTTAAAAAGGAATGAAATTGTAAAGTTAGTTTATGGGTATAGAATTTTTAGGTAATGTTACCCGGTTTCTGAAATGTGAAATTTACGAAGTCTTCTAATTACAATTTGGTCATAATCTCTTCTAATGAAGTGTATTCACCATTCTAAGGTTTNGCGTAATCTATTTAATTAATAATTATAAGTATATTAATGATAATATTATGTTGGGGTGTATCGTACCGTACACCGACCCAAATAATTTGGGCTTGATTGGGGCATGGTTGACATTGTTTGATGTTTGATGTTTGATGTGTAAATTGCTTTATGAGTATAATTATACTAAGAAAGTCTATGAATGTCATTCATGTTATTGAGAGACGCTTGTTTATTGTACGTTTGCATATGATTGAGTTATTTTTAATATGTCATGCATATGTATACTCTTGATCATGCTCATACATCATGTTTTAAGAAAAGAACGAAAACGTTTTCCATGCATATTTTCAAAATGTCACTCAACCGGATGTCGGGATGGTATGAGACGTCTCCGGCATTCAATGCAATAATGTATGTAAAGCTGAAACAATGGGATGAAGCCACGGGCTGGTAAGCTTGGTCGAGAGGGCTAGGTGATTCCACGGGCTGGTACCCGAAAATGTGATGGACCTTGGTGGAACCATGGGGTGAAGCTTTTGATCAGGGCACACGGGTGAAAGTCGGGTCGAGAGGGCCTGAGCTTTCCGGGTCGAGAGGGCCTGGGGGCTACCTAGTGGGGTCTGTGGTCAGGGCGGTCACAGGGTGGAAAGTCAGGTCAAGTAAACGAGAACGATAAAGAACGAAATGAATTGTTTGTTTTTACGAAAGCACGAGCATGTTAGGCATGTAAGTTCATGAGATTTCTTACTGAGCTTTAGGCTCATAGGTTATGTTTTGTGATGTATGTGATGAAGATGAAGGTGAGGGGCTTAGCCCTCTTTGTTTGATGTGGTAATCACGCCGTGGAGGAGGCAAATCTGGTGCGGGAAGCTTGAATCGTTAAGTGTCGACCTGTGAGGATGTTAAGAGATGTTTTAATGTATTTTGGAGTGTTTAGTTTCGAACAATGTTTATAAACATGTTTACTAAACATTTTGTAAATATGTTTTATATGTATGATGGTATGTTTGGCTTGAATAAATGATGGGTTTTTCACAATTTTATCCAAATGCTTCCGCTGAGTTTTACAAAAAGAATTTGAAGCCAAATGCCTTTCCAAAATAAAAAAATTTATGTAAAAAAAAAGGGATGTTACAATATTAATGTCATATATATTTCAAGGATGTGAACTTTAAATGATTTGGTGTTACATATATTCATCATTGTTAGATTCAATGACTCAAATTCTAATTGGGCTAGGTTGGTATGGCTCACGTCTGAGTAGAGCTGGCAATCGAGCCGGCTCGAGCCCGGGA
>QAOC01013245.1:0-14958 GCA_003255005.1 Begonia fuchsioides
ACAACAATACATTAATCCAAGTTTTAAGCGAATTCCTCAAAGTACATTGCGAGGCGACATAATAAAATTGTATGAGAAAATGAAAAATGACTTGCTTCTTTTATTTTCGCATGCGCTCACGATGTCAATATGTATTACTTCTGATTTATGGAGTACACTCAATACACTCGGCTATATTGTTGTGACTTCGCATTTCATTGATGCGAATTGTCAACTTAATAAACTCATTTTAAGTTTTCGGAGTTGTGAATACCCTCATAGTGGTATCACAATTTAACGATACATTGTTGGTATTCTACAAGAATACAATATAAGAGATAGAATTTTTAGTATTACATTAGATAATGCTTCTGCTAATAATGTTTGTGTTAATCAATTTAAAAAATATTATCATTTCGATAGTACTCAGTCTTCCTTTTTTCATATGCGGTGTGTTTGCCATATTTTAAATTTGATTGTTAAAGATGACATGCAATTTGTATCACCGCATATTGATGCAATTAGATGTGCAATTTCTTTTATTTCTTCGTCAAACGTCCAACAACAAGAGTATCGAGAATTTTGTAAAGCGGCTAACCTCAAACCTAGAAAACTAAAAACCAATGTTTCAACTCGGTGGAACTCAACATATCTAATGTTAGAAAATGCTCTCGAACATGACACGAGATTTACTAATACCGTCTGTCTCAACTATAGCATCAGAGTTGGCTTTTAGTGCAGGTGGACGCGTGTACGAGGATCGAAGGGGAAGTCTGGCACCGGAGCTCGTGAAAGCACTCATTTGCATGAAGGAC
Organism: Begonia fuchsioides; assembly: GCA_003255005.1. Taxonomy (NCBI): domain Eukaryota; kingdom Viridiplantae; phylum Streptophyta; class Magnoliopsida; order Cucurbitales; family Begoniaceae; genus Begonia; species Begonia fuchsioides. Next base: position 795 of record QAOC01013245.1, read on the forward strand.
TGGAGCGACGCAGTCACGAGGGACCAACAACGAGAGGACGCACTTGCAGAGGAGTTCAAGAACTTGGAATTTGAAGACTAGCTGCGACGTTGCACATGATTGACACTTAGATGAGTGTCAACCTAGTTGGGATGCATATAAGGTGTAGTGATTCAAATGTCAACAATGTTAATGTAAGCAACTTTCCATTATTCTTTCGGTATTTCATTTTCCTTAAATAAGCGTAAGTGTCGACCGCACAGCTACAAGGTGTCGACCGCATAGCAATAGTGTCAACCGCATATATACGAAGGTGCCGACCACACCTTCGCCAGAATGTTTAGGGTGTCGACCGCACACTCAGGTGTCGACCGAATCTCATTCCAGAGCGTTTTAGGGTGTGGACCGCATAATAAAGGGTCGACCGCAGATTAATACAGAGCGTATTTAGGTGTCGACCAGATACAAAGTTATCGACCGTCAGTTCAAGGTGTCGACCGGATAATAACTGGGTGTCGACCGCGGGCCCCATTAAATCTCAAACCGGTGCCCTAAAAGCACATTTTTCCGACGGTTTTCGACGACTTCCGACGCCCCACTCCAATTTCTTCGTGTTTTTTCCCTTGTCTGTGCCGAATCGTCAAGTGTAGAAGTAACTATCACTTCCCCTCCTCTATTTTACCTATTCATTTGAAATGGCATCGACATCACATACAAAAAAGTGCAAATTGTCCAAAAAATCCAAGGTTTCCTCCGTTTCGATTCCGGTAGAACCTATTGTAAGGCCCTTGTTCGATTCTAATTTGTACCTTGATTTAGAATGTCAACAAAAATTTTTATCTGATTTCCAATGCAAGTCCATTATTCCAAGCTGTGTTTTCCAACCGAATTCCATCTGTAACCTACTGATTTACGAGTTATTCGAATGTGTTGGTTTGTTTGAGCTGTTTCAATTCCGGGGACCGTATTACGAAACCTCAATTAGCATGTTTTATGCCAATTTTTCGTTTTCACCAAACTCTTTACATGTGTCTAGTTATGTGTACGGAGAACGCATAACTATCACGTCTCGTAAGCTCAACGAGATGTTTAATTGCAAAGGCAACAAGAGAGCCTCTCGCTACTACGAGCCTTTCTCTGCTCCGTTGTGAAAAATCCCGACACTCACCTTCCCCCTAAACCAAAAGTCAATGACTTGAACGTCACGGCTCGTCTTGTTCACCACATGATCTCCTACAACCTCCTACCTAGGGATGGTCATAGGGATCACGTGAGTGATATGGATTTGTACGTTCTTTACCACATTTTCACTTGAACCAACTTTAACGTTGGTTATGTAATTTTAAAAAGGATGATTGATCTTTTTGAAAACTCGTCTAAGTCAATGTCGTTCAACCTTTTGTTGACGGAAATTTTCCACCAACACGGTGTCAACTTTCCTTCCTCCGAGACACCTCTCCCGGTTAGGAGAGTCGACATTTATACCGAATTTACCCTTGTGAGGATGGGTATTGTGGAAAACACCGACGGCGAGTGGATCTTCAAAGCCGATCATCCGAATTCGACATCACAGCCACTCCAGCATGAGGGCGCTGAGCAAGACTAGGAATTTTTGGAGAATTCATTTGATAGAATCCACCGATGGCTTGACACGATGGATGTCTGAATCTCAACATTAGATCAGCGGTTCGACGAGGCACAAAACTGACACTGGGCTGGAATTTTTACCATCTCGCCGGAGGCCACACCCACAACTGCTTCATCACCATCGGACGATCCCCCTGTGGAGTAGGTTCGTTCTTCTGTAATCTTTTCAAACAATTGAAAGACTTTTTTGTAACTTATTTCACTTTTTATTTGGCACAACGAATGATTTCGGTGTTTATATTTTGATTCGTACAATAGATGATTATTAATTGTTAACTCTTTCACGAATTGATTTCAAATCGGATGCTATATATGTTGAATGCTATTGATTCGATGTTTCGATGTTATTGTTTTCGAGTTTCATTGAGATATTGATTCGATGCTATTGTTTTCGTGTTTCTTTGACATAATGGAGACGATACATATAAACGTTATCATGCAAAAAAAAATTTGGATCGAAGAAAATAATAAGCATAAATTTTTCATCAAAATTTAAAATTACATAATACGAAAAGTTATAAAACTTCAATATACGAAAACAAAATTTTTATGTTGGGCTCGTTTAGGCTCGACTGGCTCAGCTCGAGCCAATTTTTTTAAAAAAAAGCCCAATCGAGCCGGCTCGATAGGCTCGGCTCGTTTGGCTTAGCAGGCTCGACGAGCCGGCCGTCCCGAGCTATTTTTGGCTCGATTGCCAGCACTAGTAAGATTGGACGAGATGTGATATCCAAAGTGTGATTCAACTTTTCTGCACTAACCTAAGTTTCACGCGTCATCAAGTTTCCTTTGAAAGAGGAAGATATTGGGAGTGTTTACCACAATCTGTCTCAAAATCATCTATATTAAATTGTTTATTTTATACTTTATGGTTTAAGTTGTACATTTACCAAAATCAGCAAGTATGAAAATATTACAAAATAGAAAAATGGATAAAAACTCGTTTCGGGCATAAATTTTGAGTAAACATCCTAAAAACAAATTTGACTTTTAAAAAATTCTTTTAAGACTTTTCGGATGTCCAAATGNTTAAGTTGTACAATTACCAAAATCAGCAAGTGTGAAAATATTACAAAATAGAAAAATGGATAAAAACTCGTTTCGGGCATAAATTTTGACTAAACAGCCCAAAAAAAATTTGACTTAAAAAATTCTTTTAAGACTTTTCGGATGTCCAAATGAAGAAAATACATTTGTATCGAACGTCCAAATGAGAGTCAATGCGTTCGTATCAGACACACTAACCTCTTTTTGGGCGTCCGAAGTGCCGGGCATTTTTTTTTTAAAAGTTAAATCTTTTTTAAATTATTTATCCGAAACTCAAGCTCGAATGGGTTTTTACCCTAGAAAAATTTTAATAATGTATCCTCCTATTTCAGAAAGCATCCTAGCAAGTTTTGACAAGGCAAAAAACAATCGAGAGTCAGCACATTCTCTAATCACATAATCTGCCTTCTCCAACCAGCTAAAAAAGCAACATTCTACTGCTAACCACACAAGCATAAAACTTTTTGTTCTCCCGGAACACAGCACCAGGATATTTGAATTCCGATCCATCCGTGTCAGCTTCAAAACCTATAACAATTTATCCAGCTTTCAGCACAAAAAACAAAACACCAAATGGCAGATGTGACTTAAAATTGAAGTTAGCCAAGGCCAAGACATCTAATATTTTATAAGTGAAATTGAACTATCATTCCACACCAACGAACCCTTCTTTAGATGGGTCTAAAATAGTAAAATATGAATGACCACTGTGCCTAGAGAGTTACACTTAACTGGTTGAGATAAGTTTCTACTGTTGCTTAACAAGTGTAACCCTATAAGAGGATACTCCACCGCAGAGATATCGATAATGGAAGACATATCTCGAAAACTAATTTGATAAAAACTTACAAAAATGAGCTTCTCCATAAAAATTTGGTCTATCATATCAATCCCTGGCGCTGGAGATCAGTAAAAGTCTTCTTGTTGTAGATGTTACCCTCTTTATCTTCATATTCTTCTTCAAGATCTGGTCGCCATTTGTTCACTCCTTGTCGCTCCTGTATTTTCCTCCACAAGTCTTTGGCTTCCTGTAAATTATAAATTATAGAGAATAGAGTACAGGCTCATGGTATTTTTCTACTTAATTACCTATTTCATGGCAGAACGTGGCAATTTGTCCATTTTTTCACAAAACAATAAGTAAACAGTTGAAATGGAGCTGAGAACGCTGAAACTTAAGAAGTACACAGGGCAGATTGTTTCAATTATCACAGCTGAATTTACAAAGTAACATATGTAATTAGCTCTCTAGAAATGTGCAGTGTTATGTTGATGATTTTCAATCACTAACTATCAGAAGTATGCAAACTCAATATTCTGCAATTCATACGAAGAAAGAGGAATATCCATTCATCCATGCATATGTTAAGCAACAACTCTTTCTACTAATAGAGAGGGAAAATTCCAAGAAATTTCGTGAGGGATATAGGACTCTCAAAAATGAAGTTTATCAAGTGAATAAGTAGAGTTTTGAGCCAAATTATCATAACAGTTTTCAGATTAACTGAAGCAATTCCTTGAGGTGAGAACCTCCATGAGAGGATATTCAATCATTGATTGAATAATGACAACGTTTAAATGCACAACATGAAAACTGGCAACTGGAGAAGACAAATTAAGGAGTATTTGTTTAAAGATTTAAATGCTCGTTTTACAGCCTAGGGATCTTTTATGTATGTATTTTGAGAATTATAGAGTTACTCTCAAAGAGGGAGGGTGAACTTATACCTCAATTGATGTGACTTCATTGAAGTTCTTTGTATTTGGAATACCAAGGCAACGCATTCCATGCTGGTGACGCCATTCTTTGAAATGTCGTTCAAAAGCTCTACGTCCCCAGTAGCTACAGTTCCCACATATCTCACATTTGAACTCCTGAGCATTTGTTACAACATCGTTCTCATTAGCCAACCATTTTATCATGCATTTGTTATATTGAGAATATATCCAGAAAAGAGTTTATAAAGAAAACATTATGTGCATTTGTAGTACAGTTGAAACGAGAGTGACTTACTAGTCATTAGTTCATATTGATCGTATCTTCTATGGCCACTCTGTTGGGAACCCAAAAACCAACACACTCTAAAGATAAAAGATCGAAAATACTGATGGACACAAGATATAAGTAGAAATTTCACATATCCAGATGAGCAGGGATGCCAATTGTTTTTTTTTGGGTGTAATAGAAGTTATGTGATAAGTTATAAGTTGAATTAAATCTTGCACCTTTTTCTATCATGCTTTATTTATTTATTTAATTTTGTATACGTATTCAGGTTTTCTACAAAAGGAGAGCGAGGGTTTCTTAACTCTATCCTACATTGTTTCCCATAATCCATCTAAATAAAATAAAATGAAATGTTACCTGACCAAGGCCGTGAAGTTTGTACAGCCAATAAGGTATAGGTTTCCCATCCCAACCCATCGGAAGTTTCAGAGGATTATAAATTTGTTGCTCCTCATCATCTGTATCGGTGTCAGCCTGAGTCTCTTCCTGAGAGAATAATCAGACCCAAAATTCAGTCACAATCATAAAACAAGTGTGATAGAAAATTAATAAACTATCAAAAAAAAGAATCGGTAATCCACTTAAACAACACAGATTCAAATGTCTTTTCTGTTGATTCAACAGTGCACTTGATTTGATTCAAGTGATAATATTGTCAGGCATTTATAAGGAAACAAATTTAATATAATGAGAAACCAAGCCAGTGAATGAACCAGGCAGGAAACCAGCACAGAAGTCACAATTCAAAAAGACAAAACATCTGTTATTTATATATCTATTTCAGTCCATATACGATTAATCCTCTTATATCGGGATTCAATCTAATGTCTCAAAATCATGTCATGTCTTACAGAGGAAAAAAAAGAAATTTTAAAAGATAGAAACACAATCACAACAACTTAAAACTAGGCAAACAAGGGTCAAAAAGCTGACTGCTTTCTTACCTCCTCACGCTCTGCTTCAATTTCCTCATATGTTAATGCTTGTTTTTTCACAATGTTGTCTTTTGTTCGCTCAATCGTCTGCACAAGATTAAAAAGAGTTAATACCAACTAACATACAAGGCTCCATTTCCGTAATCTGTTAATTCACTGTAATACTTATATAAAAAAAAGAAAAACGAAAAAAATGAAAGCATGGCCATAACTCAAGCTAACCTCATCCAATAAGTCACTTAGTTTTTCAATTTTGACTTCCATCAAGGCAACTTCTTTCAAATTTTCGTTACATGAAGCCGCAGTAACTCCATTTTGTTCTGAACCACGGGGAACTTTAGCAAAATGTTTCTTATCCAACATTTCGAGAGCGGTATGCTGCAAGAAAAGAATGAAACTTCAGAAACATTCATTAGTTTCTAACAATACACAGGAAATAAAGCTTTTAACCAGTATTTAAAGACCAGGTAGATATAATTACTTGTTTTAGCTGTCTTAAATTATCAGTCACTAGCATGGACAAAACAATGTACAACTAACTTTCAATCTCCTCCAAAGATGCGTGCAGGAAAGATCTTTAAAATTATATATATTTGATTCTGAATCCTTTTTAAGTAGAGGATTACAGAGCACCTTTGTAAGGAAAAGTCTCTCTGCTCGTTGCTGGATAGTGCCGCCTGTCTTCAGTCCCAATGCAGCCAGCGCCTTCCAAGAAATAACGATCACACAAGCGCAATTATTGCAAGTTACTGAATAAATATTACGTAAGAGAGTGATTTGAAGATAAGAAAAGTTGCTAAGCCGGATACACGACAGACAGAACAAAACATCTACATTATGAATAGTGAAAAGGTACTCACGGGAGATTAAAGAGAAACTTAAAACATTGGCATATCCTAAAGCTTAATAACCATAATAAGAGTACAATAATTAGGCAGATAAATTAAGATATTAGACTTGCAATTCAGTCAGCTTTTTATATTGTAAACATTGGAAAGCCTTTCACCTCCTTCAGCTTTTCAGGGCCTAATTCAATCAGCTCTTCGATTGTGCTGTAATAGTCGAGATCAATAACAGTATGCTGAGCTATTTTTCCATTCTCTTGACTAACACTCTCCCATCCCTCCACTGTGCCATTCATCCAACGCTCATCAAATTCAGTTTCGACCTACCATAAAACCATCATATAGTTCGATTTTAAGCACCTCACAAATTTTTATACAGCTGTAAGCACTTATGAAGAACCTTTAAAATGAAAATTGAAAATAAAAAAAGATGTCCACGGCGCTGAACAATTTTAAGTATGATTTCTATTCAGAAGCACAATCAACCATATTAACATGAAAATTGAAGATAAAGTAGAAAGCATGACAGCTTTAAGAACAATTTTTAAATCTCTGAACTATGAAGTGATGCTAAACACAATAATCGTTTACATATAAAACTTCGTCTCACTGCAGCGTTTCATAAGCAAGCCTCAGGTATCCAATTACACAAAGTAGTTCTGACCGTACATCGTAAAATTATGATTAAACCATTAAACTCAAAATTACACCACAAAATAAAATTATGATATTGTAAATATGGCACTACCAAAGAAGTATCTCTGTTTCATGGTGATGCCTAAGTATAAAATTATCTGTCAAACAAGACAACATAGAGGAAAACTCAAGGAAGTAACCTTGGAAAATATTTTATCAAGATCCTGCAAAGGCTCAGTACGGTGGAAAAAATATATTAAATACTCGAGTAGATTCACCACATAATCTTTATATTTCCTGCAGAGATCGAAAGATAGAAAGATTAATAAAAAATAAAAGTGATGGATGCATTATAGAACATCATAAAAAATGAGAAAACAAGATTCATTGCATCAGTAAAAAGAATAAGGAGATCAATTACTTGGTTGACTTTAGTTTATGGGGAATCTTATGTGGCTGAGAAAACAAATCAAGGTAAGCAGAGTACTCAATTGGCTCTCCAAACTTAGAATTGATGTACTCGTTGTACAACTCATGCATGTCGAGATACCGTCCAAATGCTTCCTGAAAAAAGTGGATGACATTCACAGCTCAACAAAATATTCCATATATAAAGGATCAATAACTCCTAGTTTTCAATTCATTATTCTTTGACCTTACAATCAATCTTGCAGTACCACAAGACATTCATAGCTTGGCACAAAAGACGTTTTCTTTTTTTTTTTCTTCCATTGATCACGTTAAACCAATTGCAAAACTAAAGGGCCTTATCAATTAAACTACAAAAGAAATCCCAAAAGAAAGAGAAATGAAAGCAAGGAATTGAACTCGTATAATATTAATTATCGAGCTAGCAGACTAGGACGTCGATAAATCAATAAAGAGTCCCATGTGAGGTAGGGAGTGGATGATCTTTAAGCATAAAACAATCTGTAGCAGTAACCACGTGGACTAGCTAAACATTTAACGTTTTTACAAAAATATGAAATTTGGAGTTTGATATATTAAAAAAAAACCTCTCCACTGAATTCAATTTGTGGCTCCTCTTTAGGTTGCGTCTCATAGTCATCATTTGAATCAACAACCCGTGAAGCAGGATGCCTTCTGTGGTACTCACGAATCTGCATACAAAGTAAATGCATTACCCGAAAGCAATTGCATAAATGTTGCTCTTTTTTGGAATAGCGCTCAGCAAACTCGGAAGGTTCTTCAGGAAATACATCAAACTTATGGCTAAATTGGATTATAGAATAAAATATTTAGGAAGTGACCATTGGTACATGCAATAAAAACTGTGGGAAAACTAACCGTCCTGATATTCTAGATTTGAAAACAAAAGAAACTATCAACAACTTCCCAAGGGTAGGGGGCGGTAAAGATGCAGTCAAGTACAAAAAAAAAAGTACATTTGTGTCTCAACAAGCTCATTTCGATAAATTCCGCAAATTAAACAATATCCCTTAGATCCCTGGTCTAAATATCTGAAAAATAGATTCATACCTCCTTCAACCTATCATAAAATGCACTAAAGACGTTGGTTCCAGTTGCAGTTTGGCCCCCAAGGGCTCCTATCTCATCCTTTCTTGCACTGTCTTTATCCTCATACATCTCAATCTGAAGAGATAGCAACAAACAAGTTTTAAATCTGTAACTTACCTAAAAAGGATATAAGTTTTCACTACGGCTAAAATACATGTTCCTACCCTATGGTGAAATGTTCTCCCCTTAAACTTAGTGAAAGAACCATTGAATTATGTTGCTGAAATAAAAAAGAATCCGGCCACTAATTTCCTTTTAGTTTCAAGAAACCTATTATTTGATAACGCACATCATAAGAAATTTTTGCTATACAAAACATGTATTCAATCCAGCTTTTCAGGGGGACACAAAGAGTTCCAAAACTTTTAAAAAAAAGGAAAAAAGAAGTTAGAGGAAATGGAATTACAAGTTTCTCAGTGGTAGAAGTGATGGTGTCGATCATACTCCGCACTCGATGGCTCTGAAGCAAGCGATCCCGACTAGAAGCAGGCTCGTTCCGGAGCTCCTTGACCACGTTCCGCTCCAAGCGCTCCACTTCCTCATGCGCAGCGCGCGTCACCTCGAGCAGCGTGGAGGACATCTTGGCTCGCTCGCTTCTCCTCCGGTGTCAATTGCTCCTTCCTCAACCTTCTTCGCAATCGCAGCACTAAACCCTTTATCCCGCGCAAAATATCATTAGGCCCATTACATAAATCAGGCCCATTATATAAATCAGGCCCATTACCTAATTATGGCCATTTACAAAAATAATGCCCATTACGTAAGTCAGGCCCATTACCGAAGTCAGGCCCATTACCTAAGTAAGGCCCATTGCATAAATCAGGCCCATTACCCAATTCTGGCCCGTTACGAAAATCATGCCCATTACGTCAGTCAGGCCCATTACGTAATAATAGTCATCAAACCTCGTTTGGAAATCCCATTGCCTGTCTCTACTCCGCCCTCTCTCGACGGAGATCGGCCAAAAAGGAGGTAAATTTACTAGTATTTCCATGGAACACGTGGCATTCTTCTTCCCAACTTAGGCCCACACTCTCCTTCCCTTAGTTCCCTATCATTATTGATTTTCAAAACTAGGGTTCCGGCTCGGAGAAAAAGCGGACCAGAAGGCAAGTGGGTTAGTAAGATATGATGTCGGAATTCAATCAAACAATGATGTCGAGCTTGAACAACAAAAACTAAAAGTCCAAAGGAAGAAATTCATCACCCAAAACTTGGACTATTACAGTTTGGTTAGTAAGATATGACAAAACTGGATCGAAACTGTAAATTATATTAGAATTGTCAATTTTAATCCAATCTTGATTTTAATTTTTAAAAAATCGTGATTAATGAGTCAGTACTAGTTTTTAAAAGCAAAAAACTATTCAACCGGAACCAGTACCTTGAGTAAAAAAAAATTTTAAATCGAGTAAAACTCGACCTAACCCTAATAAAANGATGCTCGATAAAATTTCGGAGAACCTAGGTTTCGCCCCCATATGCAATCCTAACACATTACATAGAGACCTTGCTATCTTGTTTGAGACTTACCAAATTAGATTTTCCAGGGCAAGAACTCATAGTTCGTCCAATGTGGCATCAACGTCCGGTGGTAGTTCTAGTTTCGGAATACCACTAAATGTTATGGATGCCATTGACGCCCAACTAGAAAGCTACGTGCATTCGTTTGCTTTCGATAAGAGTGAACTCGACGTGTCGACCGCGCATTATAAAGTACGTTGACGGTGTCGACCGGGAGTATACGGTGTCGACCGCAGCTCATTCCAGCGTGAAAAAGGTGTCGACCGTATTATACGGGGTCGACCGCATCTCCGTCCAGAGAGTTTTATGGAGTCGACCGCCATTTAATGTGTCGACCGCAACGCATTCCAGAGTGAAAAATGGGTCGACCATATTATACGGGGTCGACCGCATCTCCGTCCAGAGAGTTTTATGGAGTCGACCGCTATTTAATGTGTCGACCGCATATCCATCGAGCGCGTTGTAGGGGTCGACCGAAGTTAAAGGTGTCGACCGCAATTCGACCAGAGCTTTGACTTAAAACCCTAGCAGCGAGGGTTTCGTCTTAAGTTAACGAAATCCAAGTGTCGACCGCACGAGTCATTCAGACGTCCGACGCCCTCGTCGAGTTAAAACGTAGTGGTACGTATCACTTCCCTTGCTCTTTACTCTACAAACCACAGAACCACCTACGTTTCGAAATAAGTCTTCGAGTTTCTTTGAGATATTTATTCGATGGTATTGTTTTCGTGTTTCTTTTGCGTAATGGAGGCGATACATACCAATGTTATTATGCAAAAAAAATTTTGGCTTGAAGAAAACAATATGCATAAATTGGTCATTACATAATATCGAATAAGTTATACAACTTCAATATACGAAATTTTTTTTTTCTTGTTTGGCTCGGCTCGTTTAGGCTCGAACAGGCTCGCTCGTTTAGGCTCGAGCCAAATTTTTTTAAAAAAAACTCGACAGAGCCGGCTCGAATAGACTCGACAGGCTCGAAAGGCTCGGCTCGTTTGGCTCGTCAGGCTTGACGAGCCGGCTCAAGCCGGCTCGATTGTCAGCTCTAGACTGGAGCAGCCAGACCTTGCAGAGAGCTCCAAAAGAATAGCTTTGAGAGATTAAATGAACCCTAATAAGCAAAGTAAATCAGATAAGCGAAGAGAGAGCCGAGGGATGAAAATCCTGCACCCTTTTCGCCCCAAAACTTTTTGGTCAACGTATGATTTGATTGAGATTCATTGGTCAACGTCTGACATTATTTTATAATACTTTTTAATGTTGTTATCGTAACGCTATAGTTAATCTATAGCTGCGCGTGTGATGGTCTGAAATTATAAACCCCATCGTTGATTGTCTCAAACTCCTATTACTCTATATCCCTTGCTTCTAAATTCATCAAACATACATAATTAAAGCGCTAATATACTTGTATCTATTCTAAATTTATTAGTCTTCGTCTATGTCATGACCCGCTCAAATGAAAGGTGTAAAAATAGTACAATTTCATATCGTGTTTGTATTGTATGTAAGTATTGTTATTCATCTTATCAAGTACAATACGTTTTGTGTTGTAAATTCAAAAGCAAATTAATAAGACTGACGCTGGCTCACAACGAATAATATTGTGTTGTGAGTATCGGAGAACAAGAGACTTAACGTATTTTATTTTTTATTCATCGACGTAAATTATGGAAATATTGCTAAATCCAAGCTTTGTTTATAGGTTTGTATTCAACTTTAATAAAAATTGATCTTTCCTAAAAATAAAAAACAATTTATTGATATTCAATAGAACATAAACAAAATATAATAAATTATTTATCTGCGGTAACGTTAGGCTTTAGCTAATTCATATAAATTATTCAAAAAAGTCATTAGATAGTAAAATAGATGAATCTATTTATTTATTTTCTATGCAATATAATTTCACTTGATATTAAAATATAATAAAAATGACATGCTTGTGCTTAGCACGTGCGTCGTAGGAAGGTCTCCCAGATTAGAAAATGACATCTTTTCTTTCTGTTGTTCTAGAAGTCGGTTTCACGATTTTTTACTCTTAAATACCAGAATCGGCTCATGAATCATAATTTTTTTAAAATTAGAATCAAAATTAAATTAAAACTGATAATTTTGACTAAGTTTATCGTTCTAATTCGATCTTGTCCATCCATGCTAAATGAAACCTAGGGAATCTTGGTTTGTGGGAGTACAAGAGTACGGTAGGGCACCCAAGCTCTGGAGGCATGTTTTAGTAAATAAGCTGTAAATCTGGGGTCAAAGTTACAAGACAGAGAGTTGAGTGTGACGCCCACACGAACATAGCTCAGTTGACTCAGAGATGATAGATTTGATACAAAGAGTCTAGGTTCGACGCATTTTTTGTTCTAGTGTAGGAGTTGTTACCCTCAATGTTGAGATAGCTCCTTGAGACATCAGGTCAAGACCTCTTATCTCTGGGCCGCTGAGTCACCGTGATTAACCCCTTCACATGTTGTCGGGTTGGAGTGTGTGGACCTTGAAGGTGAGAGATTTTGTCTTTTAATACAAAGAGATCTCAAAGTACGGCCAAATCAATGGGCTTTATCTAATCCTTGGGCCCGCCAATGAGCGGCCGTGGGTGCCGCATAGGTTGTCGCCCACGTGGCATTTTTAGAAAACAAAGGGTCCCACTAGGACCTGGCGGCGATGTCCGGAGGTGCTGCTGCGGCTGCTTTTGTCCGCCGACACCACTCTGCCGATTCTCTTTGCATTTGATTCTCGCCGGAGCCGACTTTCCAGTCGATGAAAAGTTAATTCTAAAATTTGGTTTACTGCCCTTTGTTTTCTTTCATTTTCCGTTATCCTGGTGGATCATTTCTGTTTCATCTCTCTACGAATTTCGAGGAAAATCTTCCCTTTCCGTTTGTTACTGACAGATCCGAATTTTACGCCTCGTAACTGAAGAAATAGGCGACGCCGGTGAAAATCAAATCCGTTTTCCGGTAGCAAATCTAGCGTATCTCTGTAATCGAAGATTCCGGATTGATTGCGTTTGAGTTCTGTTCTTCTTTTTTCATCTCTTTCAATTCCTGACCTGACTCGGAGTTCAATTCTGGATCTAACACCGGCGACGGCGCTGGAATTCTCGTCGCTCTTCCCCACGATTTCTCCAAGGAGGCGTGTGTTTTTTCCCGTTCCTTCTTCGTTAACGTGGCTAGTTTTTCTCGCGATTTGTTTTTTCATTTTTCTGTTTTTGCTGGTTTCATTTGGGAAAGAAGTAATTACTCACTCGGTCTAACGTCGCTTTTTCAGGTGGCTAAAGACAATGGATTTGAGCTTCCGTCACCTGCGGAATATGCCGTCGGCGTGTTCTTCTTGCCCTCATCCGATCCGCGGAGGGAAGAAAGTAAACAAGTATTTACGAAGGTGAGTTCGAGTTTAGAAAGTAAACATGTTCTTCTGTTAGTTTTATGTTCAAATTTGATTCTGCCTAATGTTGCTGAGTGGATGTTGGAATTTAGAGATTCCCTCGCATGGCAGAATCACCGGTATTCAGAATATCGATGATGTGTGAATTACATATTATATAAAAAATATTTAATCATTAACATGAAAGATCATTATTAAGATATATTAATAATCATATGATATAAAAATCACATTTTTAATTTCAAAATAAATTTAGAAGATTTACGAAAAAATATTTNCTAAGGTTGCTGAGTGGATGTTGGAATTTAGAGATTCCCTCACACTCACACTCACACTGCAGAATCACCGGTATTCGTAATATCGATGATGTGTGAGTTACATGTTATATAAAAAATATTTAATCATTAACATGAAAGATCATTATTATGATAAATTAATAATCATATGATATAAAAATCACATTTTTAATTTCAAAATAAATTTAGAAGATTTACGAAAAAATATTTTTCTTCAATGTTTCAAAAACTTTAAGGATTAGTGATTGATTTTTCCTTTTACCGTTGAAACATCTGATCTTCTCTGTCAATCTTATTCACCTCGAATAATCACGT
>QAOC01013266.1:8484-19154 GCA_003255005.1 Begonia fuchsioides
GAAATGCCCTGTTATTACCTTGTCATTTTCACGTCTTTACTAAGCGACGGAAGTTTCCGATGCTTATTTTTTCTTACTCGTTTCTACTCATACATATACTTGAAAGCCGATGACGAAGATTGGCTCCTCTCAGAACCCAGAACTTGTCTATTTTGACAAGGAACAAGCCCTAAAAATAGTTTAAAAAAATACATTTTTTCTTCACTGTACTCATTTTAACACAAGATTCGTGGGAAAAGCACCAACAAATCTTTTGATAACTTTTTTATGTTGTAATTAAACTTTTGAAACAATTTGGAGCCCGAACCCGACCTTGAAAAAAGTTTACTTAGTGGCTAAGTAATCAAAATACCTTGCTTAGCGACCGAAGTTTCCGATGGTTATTTTTCTTTGTTTTTCCACTCCTAGATACACTTGAATGCCAAGTACGAAGATTGGCTCCTCTCAGAACTTGGAACTTGTCCATTTTGACAAGTAACCAGCCTTGAAAATAGTGCAAAAAAAGCTTTTTTTCCTCTTTTTCTTCACTATACTCGTTTTAACACAAAATTCGTGCGTAAAAAGCACCAACTACTTTTGTGATAAATTTTTTATGTTGTAATTAGACCTTTGGAACAATTGGGAGCCCGAACCCGACATTGAAAAAAAGTTTACTTGGTTGCCAAGTAATCAAAATGTCGGGGCATTACCTTGACATTCTCACGCCTTTACTTGTTTCAACTTATACATACACTTGACATCCGAGGACGAATATTGGCTCCTCTTTGAACCCGGATCGGATCTATTTTGACAATACCAACCATAAAAATAGTGCAAAAAATAGTGCAACACTCGACTAAATTGTTAGATATTAAGGGCTGGAGATGAGTGAATTGGAGCTCTAGGACTTGCTGTTGCTGCTCTTTACAGTCGTCTTCTTCTTCAAAGTATGCATCCCAAGCATCAATTTATTTCTTAAGACCATCAAACCTTGTTGTGAAGAGACTCAACAGAGGAAGCAAGGCTGGAAATGAGATTAGTAAGCATATCAAAGCGCTCCTCGGACAAGGAGGAAGAGCGATGTTGTTAACGCGTGGTCCGATGCTCAGGAGGATCATTTGAGGTGGAAGAAGTAGGAGGTTGGGGAGGTAAGGTTTTCTTGTAGTGCCAGACTCCGTCATCATCTTGAGCTAATCCCATACGGGCAAGTGTGGAGTCAGAATAGATATCAAGGTTCCTAACTTCAATAAAAGTCGAGGGAATAGGAAACTCGACTCCTTGCTTTGCGAAAATTTCCATTAGCATAAGGTTGAAGGGTAAGGACTTGGATGCTACATCCAAAACCTCCATCATGCGTCATTATTATGAAACCAACATTGAAGCGATGCCGATGAAAGAACATGTAGAGAACATAAAGTTCTATGTGATCTCTATGCCCGTCCTTAGGCAAGAGATTGTAAAGTGGTGATATGATGAACTAAACGTGCCGTGATGTTGAGATCACTAGCTTTAGGTTTGTACGGCACATTTTCAGGATCCTTAGCAATCAATCTCAGAAAATTCTTGTAATCGAAGCACCGAACTAGAGAGGGTTCCTTCCCTTGTTCATAGTATTGATCGGTGTGTTCGTTAATTTGACAATTTAGTAATGAATTCAACAATGTCATTGTGATCTTGATTGGTTTTCCAAACACAAGGCTTTTTAAGGTAAGGGGATGAAGAGTAGAATGCAAGTTAGCATAGAAAAGGCGAATTGCCTCGTCATGGTATTGTTTCTTAAAGCTAAACAAGTTGGTTAATCCTAAGTAATCACTCGATTCGAAAAAATCTATTCATTGAATGCAATGGGGCCTATAAACCCTACTCAAGATTAATGGTTTGGATTGAAAGATTTGGAAATACTTATCTTGAACCGACTCAATTCGGAATAAGTGTTTGTCAATCGCCAGAGGAGGAGGTGGAGGATTATCGGATTTTGACGAAGAAGAGCGTTTCCGCTTGACTGGAGGTTGAGAGGAGGAAGCCATAGGGTGTGGAAAAGAAGGAAGTCGAGAGGAATGAGGGCTGGACACTAACCGGAGGAGGTGGAAGACACCGGAGGGATTTTCGCACGGGAGAGGAAGTCAGTGAAGTGAAAATATTCGCGGAATAGGGTTTTCAAACAGCGAGAAAATTGGATATCGGTCGACCGATCGTGAATGGTGTCAACCGACCGGAAGCAGATTCGACGTACCGGTCCACATACTCTTTTTTATGTCGACCGCTTTATGCCAGATTAGAAAGACCGATCGACATACATAATTTTGTGTCGACCGTTGTCACTAAAAAACAACAGACAGAAAATGATATATCTAAGCATCATCAAATCGAATTATTCCTAAACGAATTCTAATCACACAGAAGGTCTTCTCATCTAGAGGTTTAGTAAAAATGTCTGCCAATTGATTGCAAGAATTGACAAATTCCAAAACAACATTTCCTTTTTGGACATGATCTTCGATAAAGTGATATCTAATTTCAATATGTTTAGTTCTAGAGTGTAAGATAGGATTTTTGGAGATATTTATTGCACTTGTGTTGTCACATTTAATAGGAATTTTAGAAAATGAGATGTTATAATCTTCTAAAGTGTGCTTCATCAAAAGAATTTGTGCACAACAACTACTGGATGCTATATACTTGCTTTCGGCAGTTGAGAGTACCACAGAGTTTTGTTTTTTAGAGAACCAAGATACTAAGGATTCACCTAAGAATTTACATGTACCACTAGTGCTTTTCCTATCCACAAGACTTCCGGCATAATTCGAATAAGAATATCCAATTAAGTCAAAGGAAGTATCATAATCCTAGATCAAGTGTTCCACTAAAGTATTTAAAAATTCTTTTAACGGCATTCAAGTGAGACTCCTTAGGTGAGGCTTAGAATCTGGCACAAAGACAAACGCTAAAAAGGATGTCGGTCTGCTAGCGGTTAAATATAACAATGAACCGATCATTCCCCGAAATCTCTTAATATCCACATCTTTTCCTCTTTCATCCTTATCCAATTTAGTTGTAGTACTCATTGGTGCCCTAGAAGATTTGAAGAGTCCATTCCAAATCTCTTGAGTTTCCTTGATATATTTCTCTTGGCAAATAAATCTTCTATCTTAAAGATTGTCTAATTTGAATTCCTAAGAAGAACTTGAGCTCCCCCATCATGCTCATTTCAAATTCATCTTGAATGAGAGGCAAAATCTTCACACAGGTTTTTGTTGGAGGCTCCAAAAAGAATATTGTCCACATAAATTTGGACAAGTAGCTGATCATTACCAACATGTTTTGTGAAGAGGGTTGGGTCAATTTTTCTCATTTAGAACTTTCTATCTAAGAGAAAATTCTTCAACCTATCGTACCAAGCTCGAGAAGCTTGCTTAAGACCATAGAGAGCTTTATAAAGTTTATAAACATGGTCTTCCTGTCAAAGGCCTCAAAACCCATAGGTTGTTCTACATAGACTTCTTCCATAATATATCCATTTAGAAAAATACTCTTAACGTCCATTTGAAATAGAGTGAAGTCTTTCTGACAAGCATAGACAAGAAGCATGCGAATTGACTCCATTCGGGCCACCGGTGCAAAGGTCTCCTCAAAGTCTATACTTCTTCTTGATTATAACCTTTTGCAACTAATCTTGCCTTATTTCTAATGACAATACCATGTTCATCTAGTTTATTCTTGAATACCCATTTAGTTCTAATGATGGTGTGATCATTTGGTCTATGAACTAATTCTCACACTTGGTTTCTCTCAAATTGATTAAGTTCTTCTTGCGTGGCCATTATCTAATTTTTGTCTTTTATGGCCTCATCGAACTTTTTAGGTTCTACATGAGATAAGAATGCTACATTGACACATAGATTCCTAAGAAAGGCTCTAGTTTCAACCCCTAATGTGGGATCACCAACCACATCTTCTAATGGGTGGCTTCTTGAATATTTCCACTCTCTAGGAATGTCTCTTTTAGAATTGCTCTCTGGCTCCGATTCTAGAGAGATTGGAGGATTTTCAGACGGAAAAACCTCAAGGGAGTCTTTCTCATTTTCTTCTAGAGTCAAAGAATCTAGATCTTTTACGAGCTTATCATTTTTGTCCATATTACTTGAAGAAGGAGATTCATCAAATGAAACATGCATTGATTCTTCAACTACTAGTGTTCTCTTGTTGAACACCCTATAAGCTTTGCTAGATAATGAATATCCTCGAAAAATTCCAAAGTCCGTTTTTGAGTCGAATTTTCCTAGGTTGTCCTTGGTATTCAGGATATAGCATTTGCATCCAAAGGGACTAAAGTATTTGACACTTGGAGTTTTCTAAGATTGAGCGAATTGAAACTCGGTTAATTACATAACAAGCTGTGGTAACGGCTTCAGCCCAAAATTACTTAGGAAGAGTGTAACACCCTTGCTTTTTGTGTATGGTACAATGATCTTGTGATTTAGTTTTGATGGTACGGTAAATTAGAAGTTGTGATCGATGAAGGAAAAAAAAATTGTTACGTGTATAAAGGGTTTGAAGGAAAGTTTGAATAAATAAAACTCTCAATCATAAGATTAACCTAAGTTAATTAGTGATTACTTGAATGGACACCTCCTACTTGAATGGACACCTCATGCTTTCCTCCACCTCCACCTTAATTTTCTGTGTAAAAATAATATAAATCAAAATGTTATTATTAAAGTTAAATAAATATAATTGGTGAATTTGGAGAGCATCTTAAGTGGGGTCGAATGAGGAGAAAACACCTCATGCTTTCTCCACCTCCTCCTTAGCTTTAATGAAGAGGGTTTCCAATCAGATGAGGAAAACCACGAAATTCATCTCCTTCTCTCTAGTTTTCTAGGAGAAAAGTGAAGATTTGGGGATAGTTGAAGTGTGTGAGGGTATTTAGTGCATAAAAGTGAGATTTAGTGCACTATCGAATGAAGAAAAGAGGAAAACAGGGAAGCCACGAATTTAGAAACTTTGGTGCAAGTTTTTCTTTCCTCTAAGGTATCAATTCTTACCCTATATTGATATCTAAGTGTTTGGGTTGGTTCAGAATGGTGGCTAGTGCATGAATTTTAAAGTTATATCAAGATTTCCTAATTTCGGATAAATCTACACAGTTTTAGAGTTTGAATTATTACAAGATTTTCGAGTAGTAATTTGATTTTACTTTCTTTAGATGAATTAAAGTAGACATCTTCACAAAAGTTATGACACTTGAATCATTGTAATTGGACTTGTGTATCTCAAGTTATAGTTATTGGAAGTTACTGCAAAATATGGTATATCCGAGATTGCTCACTCAATTTTCTTTTATGTATTAAGGTTACCAAGTGATAAATGTTGAGAAGATTAAGGGATTAAGTGATCAACTTAAAGCTAAGGACTTCAAGTAAGTACCTCTGAATGTCTTTGGCCCAATTGGGACTACAATACAAAGAGTAGACTTTTATGGATTATGATTTGAATTGATTAGGTGCTAGATTAAGTATGGATAATATTCTGTTAGGGTGTATCGAACAATACACCGACTCAAACTCTTAGGATTGTTTGTGTGCTTGTTTGCAATTGTTTGATGATTGATATGTTAAGTTAAATTTAATATTATCATTATAGGTTATATGAATGTTGTATGTCATGCATTTGTACAATTGATCATGCATCATGTTTTATGAAAAGAACGAAAATATTTTACATGCATGGTTTCATTGTGGAGGGAGTAGAGTAACGCTGTCTCGAGGGAGGCCATACGGTGCCAATCCTCTATTCCGTAATCTTCAATATTCGATATGTAAAGCATGTAAGTATTGCACTATGGGTGGGATGGAATGAACTGTCTTACAGATCAGGCCATTGGTGCTCATGAACTGTCATAAATAGACCAAATGGTGTTCATTGGGCTGCCCGTGAAGAAGACAAATGGTGTTTTTTCCTCCCTATACGTTGTGACGCCACACCAAAGTAAAAGTATCAAGAAATCAAATGAAACAAAAATGGAACATGTTTTAAGAAATGCATATTCATGTGGGCATTAAAGAATCATGTATGATTATTTACTGAGCCTTATGCTCATTAGATTAAGCTTTGTATTGTAGGTGATGAGATTAGTGGTGATGAGGTTTTTCCTTATCATTGATACAACGTGGTGGAGGAGGTATAGCCCGTGCAGATGCTTGGATCGTTAAGTGACGACCGGTAGGAGATGTATTTTGATGTTTAGTGTTTTGAAATGTGTAATGTTTAAAAGGGATTGATAATACATATTTATCGAAGTTTGTAAATTAAACTTATGTTTTAAACGAATACAATGTTTAATTAAGAAGTTTTATATGGTTAATTGGTGTTCTTATGAAATGGATTTTTATAAAATGTGTTAAAATAGTATTTTCTTATGCATAAAAAGCAAGTATGAAAATAGGATGTGACAAAGAGCATTTTCAAGAAAGAATACCTAAGTGAATCTTGAAAAATCATCAACAATCATAAAAGCATTGTGTTTACCACGTAGGCTTGCTATTTTGGAAGGACCGAAGAGGTTCATGTGAAGGAGTTGAAGGGGTTTAGAGGAAGACACAACGCTTTTTGAAGCAAATGAACTTTTGGTTTGCTTCCCCATTTGACATACATCACAAAATTTATCATTCTCAAAAGATATTTTTGGAAGACCCCTAACAAGATTTTTCTTTAAGATCTTAGCTAAGGTATCCATGCTAACGTGACCTAGCCTCATATGCCATGACCAACTATCAATACTTTGCACTAAAGCATTTTTCATTAAAACAAGCAACATTATCCATATAAATAGTATAAATATTTTCAGTTCTATAACCCATGAATAAATTTTTTTCTACTTTGACCTATCTTCTATCATGCATTTTTTAGATTAAAAAATAACTCTATATCCTTTATCACATAGTTGACTGATACTCAAGAGATTATGTTTTAAACCGTAAACTAATAATGCATTTTCAATGATAGGAGAGGAAATGTTACATATGCTTCCAATCCCAATTATCTTCATTTTTTGATTGCCCCAAAAGTGACATTTTCTTTCTTTTGCTTGATGGAGGAGAATTTGAGGGATCTCCCGTCAAATGTCTCGAGCATCCACTGTCGAGATACCAGAGATTCTTTGAAAGGGAGACTTCCACCTACACAACGAAATTCAGGTGTTCCTTTTAGGTACCCAAACCATTTTGGGTCATTCAACGTTAGCTTTGATTCTTTTGGGAACCCATCTTTGAGTGACTCTTTGTTTTTTACCTTTTAATTTTAAAGGAGATTCAAATGAAGTATGTCTTATTATATTACATGAATGGACATGTGCTGGGTTTAACAAAGAAGCTCTCATAGTTCTTTTTCTTTTTGAAAGGTTCATATCCTAAGCTAGCTTTGTCAAAAGTCATTCTTTGTCCACCTAGAAGCAATCTCAAGTTTTTGCTACCATTTGTAAACTTCAATATTATAATATTCAATTCATCATTTTTCTTTTTTAAACTAGATATCTCCTCTTTAAAGGGAATAAATATACTTTTGTGTTCCTTAGTTAGAACTGCATGTTCCCTTTTTAGTTGTTTATATTTTAGATTTCAACATATTAAAATCATTAATTAAATCATTGAAAGCATCAAACAAATCATTATCCTCATCAGAATTATCTAAATCACTAAAGGAGTCATATACCTTATCCTCCTTTGCCATGAAGCACATGTTTGCCAGTTCTTCGTCTTCAAATGAAGATGAAGAATCACTGTCATCCCAAGTAGCTTTCATTGCTTTCTTCTTGAATACCTTGGAGAGTTTCTTTCTTTGAGGACATTCAGATTTGAAATGACCTTGCTTTCCACAGTCATAGCATGTGAATTCCTTTTCTTTTTCTTTGAGTTGCCTTTCTCTTATAGGTAACTTTTTTCCCTGCATCTTTTTCTTTTGTGGGAATCTCTTGAACTTTCTTGTGATGAAGAAAACATCTTCATCCTCCTCTTCATCAGTCACAGCATCAGCTTGTTTGCTAGATGATGCTTTAAGGGCAATGTCCCTTTTTCTTGCTATTTCCTTCTCCTTAATCTCATCCTTTTTGCTAGCCTTCAGCGTAATATCATGTGTCATTAGAGATCCGATGAGTTTTTAAATCTTGAGAGCTTGGTCTTTAGCCTCTTGTATTGTTGTAACCTTTAGTTGTCATGCTAAGAACTCGAAATTTTTTTCTAATACATTCTTCATCTGAATAAATCTTGCCTAGCACTTTCAAACCATTAGTAACATTTGTGAAGCATGTAAACATGGAACTAACTGTTTCATCATTAAGCATAGTAAATAGTTCATACTCATGTAAAAGCATACTTATTTTTTTTACTTGTTTCTACTCATACATACACTTGAAAGCCGAGGACAAAGATTGACTACTCTGGAAACCAAGAACGGGTCAATTTTGGCACTTAACCAAACCTAAAAATAGCACAAAAAAATGTATTTTTTCCTTTTTTTTTCACTGTACTCGTTTTAACACTAGATTCGTGCGTAAAAGAACCAACAACTTTTTTTATAACTTTTTTATGTTGTAAATAAAATTTTGAAACGATTTGTAGCCTTAACCCGACGTCGAAAAAAATTACTTGGTTGGCAAAGTAATCAAAATGCTTGTAATTACCTTGTCATTTTCACGCTTTTACTTAGCGACTAAAGTTTTCGATGGTTATTTTTTCTTACTTGACAGCCGATAACAAATATTGGCTCATGTCGAAACCCAAAATGGATTCATTTTGACTAGTAATAAACCCTTAAAATAATGCAAAAAAATAGTCAATATCCCGAAGACCGAGACCGCCCTCCATCTTAGGCAGGCAGATAGTGGACCAGGCAATGACCACTTTGCCCGAACCCCAAAGGAAGTTCCTGCAAATTTGGATAGCTTTTAGCTTGATCGAGGCGGGGAGGTTGAAAATAGACATCCAGTAACATTCCACTCCTTGAAGCACCGATCTAAGAAGCTCGAGGCGGTTAACATGAGATAGGGAGGAGGCATTCCAACCAGTGATATTATCTGTAAACTTCCTAATGAATGGGAGGAAATGGCTTGAATGCAGATTTCCAGCCGAGAGGGGGATACCTAGATATTTGAAGGGGAAGGAACCTTGCTTTAATCCGGACGATTGAAGAATTTCAGTGAGGTCTAGGGGCCGGATACCAGCAGTAAAAATGTTAGATTTTTCCAGGTTCATCTTTAGCCCAGAAACGGAGCAAAAATCAGATATGCAGTGTAGGAGAATTTTGACTGAAGTGGGATCACCTCTGGCTAGAAGCATAAGATCATCTGCATAAATCAAGTGGGTGATATCTAGGTGCTCAAACATAGGATGATAATTGAAATGGGAGTTGTGAGTTCTAGATTTTATTAATCTTGAGAGATATTCAAGGCATATGACGAAAAGATAAGGGGATAGAGGGTTGCCACCCATAAAAAACCCAAAAAGGCCACCGTTAATGGAGATGGAGTAGGAGGTCGTGGAGAAGCATTCAGAGAGCCAGTTGACAAAGCTGGGAGGGAAGCCTAAATCTGCTAGAACATTCCTAAGGAAAGACCAATTAACCGAGTCGAAGGCTTTGGAGAGATCGGCTTTGATGATACATCTCGGGGAGGCCTTTTTTCATTATATTTTCTCATGAGCTCTTGCATCAAAAGGATGTTTTCCGTGATAGATCTGCCTTTGATGAAGGATGCTTGGCATGGGTCAATCAATCGGTGAAGGGGTTTGGAGATTCTACTAGCAAGGATCTTGGAAATCATTTTATAAAAAACTGAACAGCAAGAGATGGGGCGAAAATCTTTGACCGATGGAGATGTTTGGGATTTTGGAATAAGGGCTATAATTGTATGGTTCCATTGCTTGAGGAGCAAGGAGGACGGGAAGAATTCCAAGATAGCTTTGGAGAAAAGATCCCCGGTAATAGTCCAAGTGTCCTTGAAAAACTTTGAAGTATATCCATCGGGCCCGAGAGACTTATCATTGTCAATGTCAAAGAGAGCTTGCTGAATTTCGGACATTGTAATTGGGTCTGTGAGTAATTTACGATCAGAATCCGAGAGAGTAGGACCATTACGAATGATATTTGGATCGGGATTAGGAAGGACACATGGGCTGCGGAGGAGATTCTTGTAGTATTGCACGAATTCCTCGTGGATTTGATCTATTGAATCCGAGAGGAGGCCATTTTACTTAGTGATGGAAGGAATGAAGTTTCTCTTGTCATTCTTCTTGACAATCTCATGGAAGAATTTGGAGCACTTGTCACTTTCTAGAATGTATTTGCTTTTAGCATTTTGTCAATAAAAATGCTTTTCAGCCGAGGCAAGGAGATAAGCTTGCTTTCTCAATTCGGGGATTTTTTCAGCCAAATCTCTATTACCGGGAGAAGAGTCCAAAAGGGATTGGACAACCTTGAGCTTGGATTTTGCGCGATCAGCTCTAGAGGAGATATGAGAGAAATGCTTGAGGTTTAACTCCTTGAGCATAGGCTTCAAACTGAGAAGTTTGGCCTTAAGCTGAAACTGATTGGAACCTTTCAAGGGGAGGCACCACGAATCATTAACAATTTGAAGGAAATTTGGGTGAGCAGTCCACATATTGAAGAATTTCCAGTTTGATTTCTTACAGGGAGAAAAG
>QAOC01013266.1:20284-33173 GCA_003255005.1 Begonia fuchsioides
TTAGCGTCAAAGGATGAAGAGGAGAAACCGAGAGTGGAGCAACTCGGGAGGGAGAATAGCAGAAGCAGACGGCGCTGGAAATCGGGAATTTGTGAGAGAACGCCAAAATCCAGAGAGATTCTCTCTCTTGACCGCTTAATTGAGAGCTATTTCTATTTTTTTTGTTTAAGGTAAATAATATCAAAGCAAAAATAAAAACAAGAGAGGGAAGCCGACAACTGGGCCGAGGGGGAAATCTACAGGCCAGAATGACCATTCCGGAAAACCCGAGAAGAAAAAATTGAGAGCTCTTTCTTGTACCAAAGGGTCGTGGTGCATGACGGTTCTTAGTCGGTGGAGCGATGTACCACAACAACAACTTGTATAGAATCAAGAAAGAATTCTCAATTGGGTAAATTCTCTCCATTTGGCGTCATTTGAGTCAATTTATGAATTTCCTCGTCTCTTTTTCGAAGCGCTTTTTTGAGAGCAAGCTGTCATCTTCTCGGTTCCCGAGTGATGTTAACTTCCGCAGCATTTGTAATGTTAATTCTTTAACAAATTTTTTAAGTGATCATTTCTCGGGGATAATCAGCTAAGTTTCTCGACCGATAACTTAAATCTTTTGGATTAATTATTAGTTTCTCCAATCAGCATCTGCACTATATGTAAATGTAGATAGAATAATCTAAAGTTTTTGATCTCTACTTAGTTTTCTTCTGTTAAATTAATTCTTCTGACCAGCTAGAGTTTGCCTGCCGCCTATCTAGCCCGAAATTTGTTCCACAAATTTAAACCTTGAATATTAGAATATTTTATGTGATGCTTGATTGAAGACACATCATTAGAAGTCAGCTGTCGTTAGCTGTTCTTCCACCATGTGACTATTGATTGATCATTACCCGACATTATCCCTCTAGCGGTTAAATTAAATTCAAATTTCCTTTGCACCAATTGGGCTTGGTAATTTCTTCATTCCTTTGACAAAATGGCAAAGAAAGAGAAATATAAAAATTCGGATCAAGCTGTCTTGGATTTTAACTTTAGAGATTTTTCTCGTTCGGTGATAGCTTGGTCCGAGAATTGGGAGATCACATAGCCTCAAGGAATCACAGCAACTCTTGAATTCAGACCATTCTCTGTTCAAGACTCTAGTGTTGATCCTTCTCTCTTTTAGCGACAAGGATTGCATTAAAATCTCCTAAGATGATCATGGGGATGAGTGAGCCTCATCATTTAAGTTTACCGATTTTTCATAAAGAATTCTTCTTTCAATAACTGAGTAGAGGCCGGCTTCTCCCTCAAATCCCAACCCAAGGCTGCCTTCAAAATAGTTTCCCGGACCAAAGCCTCATTGCAGAAGTCCAGGATCTCAAATCTGTGGGGCACCACTCCAAGTCACCCCAAGGTTAAGAAGTCCTGGAGCAAACCAAAATTGGGAGGTAAGTCTCCTCTCTCGAAATGATTTTTACGTCATGGAATATTAGGGGCTTTAACTCGCCCCTAAAGCAAGATGAGTTTTGCCATCTCATCAAGGATAAAAATCTAAATTTTATGCGGTTAAGGTGGACCTTCCATTAGAGGTCCATCCTCAAGTTATCCATACAAATGTTTTTTGTAAAGTCAGGAAAGTTCACTTTCTTGCTACTTTATTCAGTCACTGACAAGCAGCAGCTTTGGAACAATTTTTTATATTTTGGCTCCACCCATCAGACTCCCTGAATTCTAATGGGGGATTTGAATGCGGTCCTCACCAAGGAAGAGAGGAAAAGTGAAACCAGAAACTCAAGTAGAGAGCTAAAAGATTTCAAGCAATGTTGTGATGCTTGAGGGCTGATGGATCTCCTTGTGAGAGGGTGTTACTACACTTGTTCGAAAGGCAGAGTGTGGTTGAAGCTTGACAGGGCTTTAACCAATAACTCCTGGCTATTAAACTTGCCGCCATCTTCAGCCTATTTCTTTCCCTCAAGCCTTTTGGATCACACCTCTTGTGTTGTCTCAATCCATGATGACCAGCTTGAAGGCAAGATCCTTTGGAAATTTTGCAACATGTGGACAGAGCATGTTAGTTTTCTTCCCACTGCCAAAGCATCATGGAGGGCAAGCATAAACGGGAATATGCAATTCACGCTCAACTTAAAGCTTAAAAGAAAAAAAATCGAGCTTAAGGAGTTGAACAAGAATCACTTCTCCCATATCACCTCAAAGGACGAGCTTACCAAAAGCCCAAGAGATTTTCTTATCAGTTGGCCAAAGTGAAGTAACTTCATAAATCCTATCATCTTTGAGGTCCAAGATGCTTACTCTTTGCAAAACTGACAAATCTTTTATCATCAGAAAGCTAAGTCAAGACACCTCATTCAAAGTGACTGCTCTACAAAGTACTTCCATTTGCTGGTCAAAAGAAACAACAAGAGGAAATTCATTGCATCCTTTTCTATGCCAGATGGATCAATCTCCACATCTCTTGGCCAATTATCTTCCGAGTTCATCCGGCACTTCAAAGTCATCCTCGGCACCTCTAAGAGGATTTCTCCTCCTGACCCTAGTGTCTTCGCTTTAGGCCCTCTCTTATCCGAGAATGCCTGCTTGGATCTAAGTAAAGACGTTACTTTGGACGAGATAAAAAATGGCCTACTCAGTATTGGATCCGACAAGACTCCATGTCTAGATGGCTACACATCAAAATTTTTCAAAGACACGTGGAGCATTACTGGCCCATATTTCTTAAAAATTGTTCATGAGTTTTTTAGCTTGAGTCGGCTCCTCAAATAGTGAAACCACTCCTTGATTGCTCTAGTCCCGAAATCAAGTCATGCGCTCAGCTAAAGATTTCAGACCGATGTCATGTTGTAATTGTTAGCTTTAAAAGTATATTTAAAGTAATCAATTATTTTTTATGATAACTATGCAAGATGAGCATGAAAGATAAAATTGATAAATGAAACAACTTCACAATTCTTAAATTAGACTTAACGATTCATAAGAAATACATTCATTGAAGAGTACAATTAAAGTCTAACTATTTTGTTTAAGTGCTGCAGAAAATTCATGTATATATGTTGTTTGTGTTGACCCTTAGTTATATATGTCGACACTTAGATAATCCAGAAACTTAGCTTACTTAGTTTGTGTCGACCCTTAGTTATATGTGTCGACCCATGTTCGAAACAGAAGCTTAGGCTTTCTATTTTGTGTCGACCCATAGAGTGTTTGTGTCGACCCTTAATCAAAACAGAGGCCGAGTCTTTCCAATTGTGTCAACCCATAGTATACTTGTGTCGACCCTTGTCCAAAACAGAAGCTAAGTCTCAGCCCAACGTATAAGTTGTGTCGACCCACCTATATATATTGTGTTGACCTAAACTAGCAGAACAGTGCGTAAATGTGTCGACTCATCCAAATCTTTTGTGTCGACCCCAGAGACGAATTCACGTCGACCTTACCAAAATTTGTGTGTCGTACCTGCACGAAATATGTCTCTGCCCAACCCATTTGTGTCGACCCCATTATAGTTATGTCGACCCTAGCTTTTTCCAGAGACGAATTCTTTAGAATTTGTGTCGAACCAACCAACATTGTGTCGACCCCAGAAATTCCAGAGAAGGATGATTCGAGGATGTGTCGACCGAACAAACAGTGTGTCGACCCTAGTAAATTCCAGAGAAGGTGATGAGAACCACGGGTATATCAAACCCGAGACCCTTCAACAATGCGAAAAAAGATACCTGGATCGCCTTTGAATCAAGTACGAGGAACTTGACCCCAATCGAACCTTGCCGACGGAACCTAAGTTATCAAACAAGGAGCTTGACCCAGACCAAACTTGTCGGTAAGAACCAAAGCTATCAAATTTGATCTATCAAGAATTAACTTGATGAAGATCGAGTTCTTCGCAAAGAACCAAAGAGAAAATCTCTCCAAAACACTCAAGGTGAATTAANTGTCGACCCAACTGGACAATTTTGCAGCAATCTATAAATAGATGAAGCGGTCTCATTTTTTACCAAAGATTTAACCAAGAGAAAACTACGCCGAATTGCTGCCAAATTTATTTCTTAAATTTTTACTCTCTCAAATCCTTGTACCCAAATTGTAGGTTTATTAAAAAACGTACAAATTGTAATTTGCTCTTTGAACGATCATTGTAAAAAGGGGTGACGCTCCTTCAAGAAAAGAGTCAAAAGGTTTGGTTGACACCCGTAAGTCAATCGGAGTAAAGCTCAAGGTTGAGCGAGAAGGATCTTCAAGGAGGTATCTTGAAGCGTGGACGTAGGCAAGGTTGGCCGAACCGCGTTACCAAACCGGTGTCAATTTCTCTTACTCTAAACTCTTATTTACTTGTTTAATTATTCTGCACTAGAGTTTTATATATAACTAAACAAGTCGCACGAACTTGTCTTAGTAATCAAAAAAGTTTAGTTAACCTAATTCACCCCCCCACTTAGGTTAATCTCGATCCTTCATTTGGTATCAGAGCAGGTTTTTAGATTGATTAACCTATATTTGCTGTTATTTTAGAGTAAATTAAATCATGGCTTTTAATTTGAACAACTCACACACATAAGGTCAATCTATTACTAGACCCTCACTTTTTTATGGAAACAACAATGCATATTGGAAAACTATGATGAGAATTTTTGTCTAAGCTATGGATTATAGCGTATGGAATATAATTGAAAATGGTTCATACATGCCAATCAAAACTGAGAATGACATTAATATTCCCAAACCGAGTAGCGAATACGATGATAATGACTTAAAGAAATTAAGTCTAAATGCTAAAGCAATGAACACCTTGTACTGTGCCTTAAATGGTGATGAATTCAATAGAGTACAAGGTTGTGATAATGCTCGAAAAATTTGGAGATTACTCGAAGTAACTCATGAAGGGACTAACCAAGTAAAAGAAAACAAATTAAGTATGCTTGTACATGAATATGAATTGTTTTCTATGCAAAATGACGAATTGGTTAGTTTCATGTTTACAAGGTTTACTAACATTACTAATGGTTTAAAAGTGCTCGATAAAGTTTATACAGATGAAGAATGTGTTAGGAAAATTCTTCGAGTCCTTCCAAGAGCATGGCAACCAAAGGTAACCGCCATCCAAAAGGCTAAAGACCTCAAGGTTCTAAAAGTTTAGGAGCTTATCGGATCTTTAATGACTCATGAGATCACGATGAAAGCTAATGAAAATGATGCAATTAAGGAGAATGAACCAACTAAGAAAAGAAACATCGCTCTGAAGGCTTCATCTAGCAAACAAGAGAAAAGTGAAAACGAAAGTGAAGAGGAGGATGAAGATGTCGCCTTCATTACAAGGAAATTCAAGAGGTTCCTTCAAAGAAAAAAGATGAATGGAAAGGAGTTCCCAAGAAAGAAAAAACACTCTAATGAAGAAGAAAAAGAAGTCAAATGCTATGAGTGCGGGAAATCGGGACAGTACAAGTCTAAGTGTCCAAGAATTAAGAAGCATCCCAAGGCTTACAAGAAGAAAGTCATGAAAGCAACTTGAGATGACAGTGACTCTTCAAGCTCCTCATCCGAAGACGGGGAGATAGCCAAAATGTGCTTCATGGCAAAGGAGGACAAGGTACTTGACTCTTTTAGTGATTTAGAAAATTCTGATGATGATAATGAACTGTTTGATGCTTTCAATGACTAATTTAATGATTTCAATATCTTGAAATTTAAATAAAAGAAATTAAAAAAGGAGCATGCTGCACTAGTTAAGACGCATGATAGCTGTAAAAATATCGTGCATGATGAGTTGGAAACTCTAAAGAAAAAGAACTTTGACTTAAATGATATAGTTCTCAAGTTCACTAACGATAGTAAGAACTTGAACATGCTGTTAGGAAGTCAAAGGTAACTTTTAAAAAGGCCGGCTTAGGTTATGAATCACACACTAAGAAAAAGAACTATAAGAACTTCTTTGTGAAACCTAGTGCTTGCAACAAATACAATAAAATAGGACACCAAGCTTTTAATTGTCTTATGAACTCTAAAGTTAGAAAAACAAAGATTGTTGAGAAATGGGTTCCCAAGTGAACTAATGCTAACTCTCTAGGACCCAAAATGGTTTGGGTACCTAAGAAACTTGTTTGACTTGTCATATAGGTGGAAGTCTCCCTTGCAAAAAATCTGTAGTACCTCGATAGCGGTTGTTCGAGGCATATGATGGGAGACCCTTCAAGATTTTCTTCTATCAAGCAAAAGAAGGAGAATGCATCTTTTGGAAGAAATCAAAAGGGGAAGATTATAGGTATTGGCGATATCGGTAATCATTCTTCCCCTATTATTGAAAATGCTCTTTTAGTTGATGGTTTAAAGAATAATTTATTGAGCATTAGTCAACTTTGTGATAAGGGATATAGAGTAATTTTTTAATCCAATTCCTGCCTATTAGAAGATAGCTCAAGCGGTAAAATTTTATTTATTGGCTATCGTTCTGATAATGTTTATACAATTTTTTTGGATATTGTTGCATGCTTTGATGAAAAATGTTTTAGTGCAACTTCCTCTCTAGATAGTTGGACATGGCATAGGAGATTATACCTTAGCTAAGATTGCTAATAAGAATTTAGTTAGAGGCCTTCCAAAGATTTCATTTGAGAAGGATATGATTTGTGATGCATGTCAAATGAGGAGTGATGCATGTCAAATGAGGAAATAAACAAATCCTCATTTTCTTCTAAATCGGTTATTTCAACCTCCAAACTTCCCCAGCTTCTCCACTTAGATCTTTTCGGCCCTTCTAAAGTAGCTAGCCTAGGTGGCAAGCATTATGCCTTTGTAATTGTTGATGATTACTCAAGATTTACTTGGGTATACTTTCTTAGATCTAAGGATGAGTCTTTTGAGACCTTCTCTTCTTTTAGAAAGAAAGTTCAAAATGAAAAAGATCACTTCATTGTAGCTATACGTAGTGATCATGGAGGAGAATTTGAAAATGAGAAATTTGAGCTTCTATGTCTTAAGTATGGGATCAATTATAATTTCTAATCTCCTAGGACTCCTCAACAAAATGAAGTTGTTGAGAGAAAGAATAGATCTCTTCAAGAGCTTTCTAGGACAATGCTCAATGAAAACTCCATTCCCAAGTATTTTTGGGCAGAAGCCGTAGCTACGACATGCTATTCAATAAATCGAGTATCAATCCGTCCAATGTTAGAAAAGACCCTCTATGAACTATGGTCGGGTAAAACTCCTAGTGTTAAGTATTTTAGGCCCTTTGGATGCAAATGTCATATTTTAAACACCAAGGACAACCTAGGAAAATTTGATTCAAAGACAGATTTTGAAATCTTTCTTGGATACTCTTTGTCTAGCAAGGCCTATAGAGTATTCAACAAAAGGACTCTAGTTGTTGAGGAATCTATGCATGTTACATTTGATGAATCCCCTCATCTCTTAGAGCTCTTAGAACCTAGTGATGATTTGGAAAGAGAGATAGATTCTTTGTGTCTAGATGACAATGAGAAAAACTCTTTAGATGTCATTCCCTCCGAAAGTCCTCCAAGCTCTCTAGGATTAGAGCCAAGTAACATTGTCAATGATGGCTTACCTAAAGAATGGAAATAGAGCCTCTCTTAGGAACTTGTGTGCTAACATAGCTTTTATCTCTCAAGTAGAGCCTAAGAAATTTGATGATGCCATATTAGATGAAAATTGTATAATAGCCATGCAAGAGAAACTAAANCATAGAGGACATTGTAGGTAATCCTAGTTTGGGCTTCAAAACTAGAGCCTCTCTTAGGAACTTGTGTGCTAACATAGCTTTTATCTCTCAAGTAGAGCCTAAGAAATTTGATGATGCCATATTAGATGAAAATTGTATAATAGCCATGCAAGAGAAACTAAATCAATTTGAGAGAAACCAAGTATGGAAGTTAGTTCCTAGACCTAATGATTGCACCATCATTGGAACTAAATGGGTATTTAATAATAAACTAGATGAACATGGTGTTGTCATTAGAAACAAGGCAAGATTGGTTGCAAAAGAATACAATCAAGAAGAGGCAATAGATTTTGAAGAAACTTTTGCACCAGTAGCACGGATGGAGTCAATTCGCATGCTACTTGCCTATGCGTGCCATAAAAATTTTACTCTATTTCAAATGGACGTAAAGAGTGCATTCTTAAATGGATTTATCATGGAAGAAGTCTATGTAGAGCAACCCTTAGGTTTTGACGCCTTCGATAGGTTAGACCATGTATTCAAACTTCATAAAGCTTTTTATGGTCTTAAGCAAGCTCCTCGTGCGTGGTATGATCGGTTGGAGAACTTTCTCTTGAAAAGAGAGTTCAAAATGAGAAAAATCGATTCAACCCTTTTTACTAAGCATGAAGGAGATGATTTACTTCTTGTCCAAATCTATGTAGATGATATCATTTTTGGAGCCTCAAACAAAAAACTTTGCGATAGTTTTGCTTCTCTCATGCAAGATGAATTTGAGATGAGCATGATGGGAGAGCTTAAATTCTTTTTAGGACTTCAAATTAGGCAAACCTTAGAGGGAACATTTATATGTCAAGAAAAATATGTTGAGAATTGCTTAAGAGATTCGGATTAGACTCTTGCAAATCATCTAGGACTCCCATGAGTACCACAACTAAATTGGACAAAGATAAAAATGGTCAAGTTGTGGACATTAAGAAATATCGTGGTATGATTGGATCTCTTCTATATCTAACCGCAAGTAGACCTGATATTCTTTTTAGTGTATGTCTATGTGCTAGATTTCAAGCGGCACCTAGAGAATCCCATTTAAAAGCTGTCAAAAGAATTTTCAAATACTTGAGTGGAACAGCAAATTTAGGATTATAGTATCCCAAGGGAACCTTGCTAAACTTAATTGGATATACAGATTTGGATTATGCCGGGAGCCTTGTGGATAGAAAGAGCACTAGTGGCTCTTGTAATTTCTAGGAGAATCATTAATTTTATGGTTTTCTAAGAAACAAAATTCAGTAGCACTTTCAACCGCCGAAAGCGAGTATATCGCAGCCGGAAGTTGTTGTGCACAAATACTTTGGATGAAGCATACCTTAGAAGACTATAATCTCTCATTCTCTAGGATTCCTATTATGTGTGACAACCCTAGTGCTATAAATATCAATAAAAATCTTATTCTCTATTCTAGAACTAAGCATATAGAAATAAGATATCATTTTATCAAAGATCACGTACAAAAATGGGATATTATATTAGAATTTGTCAAATCAAGTGATCAATTGGCTGATATATTTACTAAGCCTTTGGATGAAAATACCTTCAATGAAATTAGAATTCAGTTAGGGGTAATTTGGGTTGATGGTGTTTAGAAACATCATCTTTTTAAATTGGATATGTCGACCAAACTTAGGCTCTGTCAGAACAGCGGTCGACACAAAGATGAATGTGTCGACCGAACCTTGAATCTGTCGCAAAAAGGGTCTACATAAAATTTGGATATGTCGACCGGTTCTTCGTTTCAACCATCAATCGGTCGACCGGGTTCGATGTTGTTCTTTTTTAAAAACCCTAACGCGCTATATTCAATCGCAAAATCCCTTTCCGTCGAACCAATCTCTCTCGCGCTTTATTCCTTTCGGTCAACCCAATCACCCAATCCTTCGATACCTCCAACTCCCTCTCATCAAATGGCTTCCACTTCTAAAAATCCAATCAAAAGAAAGATGGCAGCCAATAAATCCAAGGATATTGTAGCCTCCTCCTCGGCTCAGCCGACAGAAACTCAACCTCAGTGCTGGATAAATTGTTGTTCCAAAATCAAAGCAGCCAAGATAAGTTTTATTCGATCTTTCAGAGCAAACCTCTAATTTTAAGTAGGATATATGAGCATAACTCTATTCCTGTAATAGATATCAAAGAGAGATGTGAATTTCTAGGAATTTCAAAATTATTATCCTTCTATGGTCCCTTCTCTGAAAAGGATGTGAGGTTATTCTATGCCAATCTATATTATGATCAGAATCCGTTCATCCTTAAGAGCTATGTATTTGGAAAGAAAATACAATTCACGAATTATCAACTGAATATAATTCTGAATTGTACATCCAATGGAAACATTGAGACATATTATGAGCAGCACTCCGAGCCTACAATCATGACGGATGAAGAGTACTTGCCTTTTCTTAGACAAATCGGGAAGAATCCCGATTCAGTGCCTTATAACCTAAGGCCAGTGATCTCAATATAGTGGCTCACATATTCCATCACTTTCTAACCTATAATCTATTACCTAAAGGATAGACACAGAGATTACATCAGCAACATGGAGTTGTATGTACTCTTTATGTTTTTTAAGAAGTCGTCGAATTGACATTGGATACATCATCATGCGAAGGATGATGGAAGTCTTGGATAGGGAATCCAAGTCTTTACCTTTAAACCTCCTCACAATGGAAATTCTTCGCCAAAACAGGATTGAGACTCCTTCTTCTGAGCCAATCACTCGCGTTAGAAAATTAGACAAATATAGCTCTTCGACTCTTGCTCGAATGAGCTTAGCTCAAGATGAGGATGAAATTTGGCAATTCACAAAAGGCCATAGCTAAGCTTCCTGCTCACCAGACCGGGACAGATTTCAAATCTAGCATCCACAGTAGATTCACTTGTCCACCATAATGATACTCTTCAAAGGTCAGTAGATTCTCTTGCTGCATCCAATTCTAACCTTCATTACAATATTGATTTTCTTCATGACAATCTTGAGAGGGGGTACTATCAATGGTGTGAATCTAACTTGAGGCAATGTATGTCTGGACCTCCTAATCCAGCTCAAGATCCCTCCCCAATTCCTTCGCCGTTTCCCTCTCATGTTCGATCTTCAGATCTCTCCTCAGCGCATACTTTGACAGTTGATCTCATGGAGGAAGAAACTACTACCCCTGTTGTTGTTCCAGCACAATCTTCTTCTTCTGGCACAGTTGTGCTACCCACTCCATCGACAATGGAGCCTCCATCTGCTGCAGCAACCATTATTATTGATTCTCCTATCTCCTCTCCAGCCGAAGAGTAGTATAAAAAATTTCCCGTGTCTTAGGAAAATTTCTTGTGTTCTTTTTTTTTTTGTATCAACAATGCTCTTTTTGATAAGTGATGGGCTTAACTCTTAACTTCTTGAATATTCTCTATAATCATGTCTATGTTTACTCTTTTTGATAATGTCAATGGGGGAGAAAGTGCATAAGTTATACTATTCTATGATAAGTTATGAATTTCTATGTATACTATTCTATGATAAGTTATGAATTTCTATGTTTACTATTCTATGCTATTTTTGTATCACAACACATAAGCTATGATAAGTTATGATAATTTGTCTTGGATATGAGTGTCTTTGTATGAGGGAGTATTGAATATCTATTATGCACGCTATATCTATGGGGGAGCGATTTATCTTTCAAAAGTATTTGTCATCATCAAAAAAGAGGAGATTGTTAGCTTTAAAAGTATGTTTAAAGTAATCAATTATTTTTTATGATAACTATGCAAGATGAGCATGAAAGATAAAATTGATAAAGAAAACAACTTCACAATTCTTAAATTAAAGTCTAACTGTTTTGTTTGAGAAATACCTTCATTGAAGGATACAATTAAAGTCTAACTATTTTGTTTAAGTGTTGTAGAAAATTCATGTATATATGCTGTTTGTGTTGACCCTTAGTTCTATATGTCGACACTTAGATAATCCAGAAACTTAGCTTACTTAGTTTGTGTCGACCCTTAGTTATATGTGTCGACCCATGTTCGAAACAGAAGCTTAGACTTTCTATTTTGTGTCGACCCATAGAGTGTTTGTGTCGACCCTTAATCAAAACAGAGGCCGAGTCTTTCCAATTGTGTCGACCCATAGTATACTTGTGTCGACCCCTGTCCAAAACAGAAGCTAAGTCTCAGCCCAACGTATAAGTTGTGTCGACCCACCTATACATATTGTGTCAACCTAAACTGGCAGAACAATGCGTAAATGTGTCGACTCATCCAAATCTTTTGGGTCGACCCCAGAGACGAATTGGTGTCGACCTTACAAAAATTTGTGTGTCGACTCTACCTGCACGAAATATGCCTCTGCCCACAACCCATTTGTGTCGACCCCATTATAATTGTGTCGACCCTAGCATTTTCTAGAGGCGATTTCTTTAGAATTTGTATCGACCCAACCAACATTGTGTCGACCCTAGAAATTCCAGAGAATGATGATTCGAGGATGTGTCGACCGAACAAACAGTGTGTCGACCCTAGTAAATTCTAGAGAAGCATTCGTCAAGATTGTGTCGACCGAACAAGCATTGTGTCGATCCCAACAATTTCCAGAGAAGCTTTTGTGTCGACCCCAACAACATTTGTGTCGACCCAATTTAGCAGTACAGCACCAACGGTCAGAAACTTCACAACGGATATATTTTGATTTGTCTACCGGCTAATACTTTGTGTCGACCCCAGAAGGACTTGTGTCGACCCAACTTCACAATTTTATAGCAATCTATAAATAGATGAAGCGGTCTCATTTTTTACCAACGATTTAACAAGGAGAAAACTACGCCGAATTGCTGCCAAATTTATTCCTCAAACTTTTACTCTCTCAAATCCTTGTACCCAAACTTGTATATCATCCTTTTACCCTATAACGTGATTTATGGAATGTAACACCTTCATTCATATTCTTCAATCCTCCATTGCATTGAAATATGTTTGGGCTCTTTTGCTTGACTTTGTAGGTAGCTGGAATCACATCAGAAGGATTCGTCAAGATTGTGTCGACCGAACAAGCATTGTGTCGATCCCAACAATTTCCAGAGAAGATTTTGTGTCGACCCCAACAATATTTGTGTCGACCCAATTCAGCAGTACAGCACCAACGGTCAGAAACTTCACAATGGATATATTTTGATTTGT
>QAOC01013288.1:0-45713 GCA_003255005.1 Begonia fuchsioides
ACTATTTTATAAGCTAAAATAGTTTCAGAAATTTAAAGTGACGAGTTCTCCAAGTAGTAAAGTAAGTATGTAAGTTATGTATGTAGTAACGGACCGGTTCTTGGGTCGCCGAAAAGGAAAGTAAAGTAAGTCAAGTAAGAACAGCAAGTAAGCGGCGTCCTGGGAATCGGGTCGTTACATTATGGGTTAGGGTTAAACACTTTCACACTTTGTAATTAGGCTTAGGACTTAGGACTTTCGACTTAGGGCTCAGGCTTAGGGTATAGGGCTTTGGCCTTAGGCATACTGTTTAAGTCTTAGAGCTTTGTGATTAGGGCTAAGGGCTTAGGTATTTCGGGTTATGGTTTTGGGCTTAGGTATATGGCTTACGACTTAGAGATAATGGCATAAGGCTTCAGGCTCAAGGTTTAGGGCTTTGAGCTTAAGGCTTTAGGCTTGGGCTTAGGAATTAGGTTTGGGCTTTGTGTTTAGGCCTTAGGTAATGGAGCTTATGGCTTAGGGCTTAAGGTTTAAGGCTTAGGAGCTACGGCTTTGGGCTTAACGCCCAAGGCTTAGGGCTTATGGTTTATGCCTTTGGGCTTACGGCCTATGGTTTATGCCTTTGGGCTTAGGGCTTTCGCCTTTAGCCTTGGGCCTAGGTCATAGAGCTTATGGCTTTCAAATTAAGACTAAGTGATGTGGACATCAAGCAAGATTTAAAAGAGATGACAGAGGAAAGCAAAGCTATGACAGGGCCAATGACTCAGGCTCGGGCAAAGAAATTTAAAGATCAAATCAGTTTATACGCAAAGGATTTTCTCAACCGTCAACCCTCACACTATCTACCCACCAACAAGATGGAGTTTGTCACAATTATTGGAGTACACAAGAAATTAACTTGTATTAATATTTACTTGTCAATATGTGAATTATGCTACAAGTTCCACTAGTGAAAGTAGGTAGGAGCTTAGGTTGTAAACTTGTACAACTTACTCATTTGTTGTAGGTAGGGTAAGTGGGAGTTTACAAGATTAGAAACTTGTACACATCACTCCTTTTGGGTAGGTAGAGTATGAGGTAATGACTTGAACACCTCACACTTTTGGTAGGTATGCTGTAGTATAAAAGGAGGTGAACTTGTACATTTGGGACAACTTGAATTGAATGAAAGTGTTATCCTTTGTGAGAGATCTTCTCCCAATTAACAAGTGTTTTTTGGTCTTTCATCGGTGAATCCAGCAATGTTATTTTATGACTTATCAAGCAGAATTCCTCCGTTTGTGGCGTCTTCCCCAACCAAGGTTCTTCATCGCATCGTTGTTTCGGGTCTGTAGCTTTTCTAAGCTAAGGTTCAAATACTCGTCGGCTTTGGGTCAAGGTTTCATACTTATCCTTTCTTTATTTGAACTCAATATCCGATCACTGATCAATCCTATTCCGGGAAGGATCATATCACTAAGGGTGTAGAGCTTTGGTCTCAGTGTATAGGTGACATGCCACGAGATGCCTTGCATGTAGCTACACCTCCAGGAGCTCACCCGAGCCCGAGTAAGGAGTTTTCTAATCAATTTGCTCTTTTGTAGGAAATGTTAAGCGTGGAATAACTATGGAGGAGCCTACTTTGAAAGACTTAGAGCAACTCAATAATCAATTTCCTCACATGGGAAGTCTTGGAAAAGGACGTTAAGATCGAGGCATCTTCGAGCTTGGAACATAATGGAAGGAAGTGCAAAACCGAAGCAAACCTAATCGGCATCCTCTCTCTCTAGCTTTATTTTATGCCTTTGATTTTGCAAAAAACAATCATTTAGGGTTTTATGGGTTTGTCATGGGTTTTGTGTGGGTTTCTATGGGTGGTATGGGTTTGGAGTGGATTTTATCTTTTGCATGGGTTTTTTTCTTTTGAATGCCTTGATGGCAGCCGGTGGAAGAGGGAACCAATTTCGGCGACCACACTTCCTTGGTGACACGCTCGGGGTTATGAGAAGTGTCGGGAGAAAGAAGACACAAGGGTAATCTTCCAAGCAGAAAGTCCAAGACAGAAACAGTGAGGTGTAACGGTTAATATTCCAAATGCATACAGGATTAAGTCAAATAAACTCAGACAAATGAAACTTTAGGAAGTGGACTAAGTGTGACCCGAATTTCAGCTTACAAGCACGTGCGGAACATTAAAATACACGGAGACACTTTCAGATGCACAAACAGACCAACAGGAAGAAAATAGTGCAGGGGTGATGGGGAAACTTCTACACAACTTCCAATGCAGGGAGTCTGGGATCGTAAAAATAATCAGAAAACAACTTCAATCAAAGGGGAAGACAATGCAAGTGGTTTCACAGAAAAATCATGAGTAGGCTAGGAGTTATGCTGGATAGAAATTAATGAACAGAGTTGCCCGATTTCAGGAACTCGGGTAGGAAGCAGTGGGAAAACACAAGCATAACTTTTAAAGGGCGGTGGCTATGGCTAAACGGAAAGAACAGTTATTTCAAGCCATGAAAGAGGAACTCACAGCCACAAAATTGGGGACTTTTGTTCACGGAAAACAGAAATGGCACGAATTCGACTTTTGTTGCACAAATTCACTCGAGTAAGCACCAAAAAAACAGCAACCAACAACAAAGACAAAACACAAATGCAAACAACAAAATGGAAGGTTAGCTATGGGACTTCCAAAACTCGCCTTTGATCCTAAACAAGTGAGGAAGGGAGATTGGAATAGGGCTTAGTGGCTCTAGCAAGGCACCAACACCGTTACAAACCAAAGATCAAGGATATTACTCACCTTGAATTTGCTTTGCCGTGAGAGAAAATGGGGAGAGCTTCAAGCTTCAACATTCAACATTTTCTATCTGAAAATGCTGAGAAAGGAAGGGTAAAAACCCTCCTTCCCACGAGCTACAAAAGGCACATGATTATCACCTATAGTCCTAAGTGCTAAACCAACATCAAGGTATGGTAAAGGGGCCCACTGTTGACTTTCATCACTAACAAGAGTGATGGTCACTAAGGGAAGGTAAAACCATCCCCTAATGCTTCCTAAGACCTTTCCACTTGCAGCCACGTTTACTAACTTACAACAAAAGAAAAACAAGAGAGGAGCTAGCATGGTTTTCACGTGAAAAACCAAAAACCTAATAGATGGGCCAAACCCATGATGGATTGTCCATAATCAAATGGACTTGAACACTTGTATCTTTTGGGCTAATGGTTGGGCACTTCCATGGGCTGCTAGCTGCTGCTCCCATGAAGGACAAAGATGAAATTCAGCCTTCCTTTCCGTTGGGGCCAAACATGGCCATGGATCAGCCACCATGGGTTGGATGCTCTTGGGCCGCTCCATCTTCTGGAGGCCTCTGTAATGGCAATCTTTGGCTGGGCAGTTGTTGTCCAAATTTTATGTTCTGCCCCATGCTGGAAACCTTAAGACGTGGGCCACATTTTGGTAGAAGCACGTTTGTCCAAAAGAGGTCTGGAAGGTTGTCGAAAAGGCTTCACAAGCCCCGGAGGTCATCCTGGGCCGAAACCAAAACTGGTGCTATCATCACCTAGGTGGTTTGGATCACCCTTCCATGCCACGGATGCAAAAGAGTTGTCAAAAAGGAAGCATGTTTTCCCCTTCATAGTTGGCTTCTTGATAAGCCTTTTATGAAAAGAGCCTCCTACAAAATTAACAAACTCATCAGAAAAATAGTTTGCTTCATCAATCGAGTGGTGCCATCCGTGGCACATCACTTGGTCTCCTCCAAATCATGTAAATGTTGGGTGGTCCTTTCCACCTTACTTTTTGTGCAAGCATCAAATCGGTAAAGCTCTTGGATCCATCCGATTTGGTTGCTCCTCTCTAATGTGAGAGAGATTAAAACACCCTTATCACCGAGCATTGTACTCAGTTGAGTTTTGAATACAAGAGGCTTCTGCATCTTTCTTCCTTGGCTGGTCTTCTACTTCCAAGAGTAGGCTTTCCGGTAAGTAATATCCGGCGACATCCGAGAGCATTCTTCAAGGTTTTTCTTCCCTTCACAGCTAGGGTAAGCTCGGTCATGCTACACGTCTTTAACAACTTTCCCATGGTCTTAGGGTAAGCGTGTAATCCATATTAGCTTTTCTCCATCTCCGGTTACCTCCCATTTTCCGATCAACCCCATCCCCTTTTCTGATAACCCTTTTTTTTGGCACCCAATATTCCCCTCTGTATATCTCCCGATTCCCCCAAGATTTTACCCCCATTTTTGGAGGTTAAGCTCTCCTTTCATTCCCTAATAACCCCTCATAATCGTGGTTACAAACTCCGTATGCAACTCGAGAACCACCTTTCCAAATAACACTCATGCCCTTTTATTTGTTTCTTCCCCACCCGATATCCGTTTTGCTCCATATTCCATTCTTGAAGTGTGTCATTTGGTATCAGAGCCATTCATCCCTTCCCACTCTTCAATTTTCCTATCGTTTTGGCAAACTTGTTGAGTTAAAGCATGATGACTCGAAGAGTTGTTGAAGTCTATTTTGAAAGGAGGGCCGATTGTGATGTTGATGTTCTGGGAGAGGATGGAGGAAGTTGAAGCAGTCACTAAGGAGGTCCGAGCACTTCTAGAGGAGTTCCAAGACATTTTCCCCGAAGAGTTGCCACAAGGGTTGCCACCCTTTAGAGGCATCGAGCACCAAATCAATCTACAACTAGGATTGGTACTTCCTAATTAGCTATCTTATAGGTTGAACCCCAAGGAGGCCAAGGAGCTTAAAAGACAAGTGCAAAAACTCCTAGACGAGGTCTACATTCGAGAATCCATGAGTCCTTGTGCCGTGCCAGTACTATTGGTCCCAAAGAAAGATGGTAGCTTCCGGATGTGTGTGGATAGCCGAGCCATCAATCAAATTACAATCAAGTACCGGTTCCCGATTCCTAGACTCGAAGACATGTTGGATGAGCTTAGTGGGGCAACTTATTTCTCAAATGTTAATTTGAAGAGTGGCTATCATCAAATCTAGATGAAGGAGGGGACAAATGGAAGACAACTTTCAAGACCAAGTATGGTCTCTTCGAATGGTTAGTAATGCCTTTCGGGCTATCTAAAGCCCCTAGCACGTTTATGAGACTTAAGCATTTAGTGCTTAAAGATTTCTTGGGAAAGTTTATGGTTGTTTACTTTGATGATATCTTGGTATATAGTGCGGATTTTTATACTCATCTTGGACATCTTAGATTGTTATTTGAAACACTCCGAGCCACTAAATTATTTGGTAATTTGAAGAAATGTGCTTTTGTGCAAGAATGGATCCATTTCTTAGGGTTCATTATTAGTAAGAATGGCATGGAGGTTGATGATGCCAAGATAGAATCAATTTAGGAATGGCCCACTCCTAAGAGTGTTTAAGAAGTAAGGAGTTTCCATGGGCTTTTTCCTTTTATCGGAGATTCATTCAATGGTTTAGCTCTATTGTTGCCCCCTTAAACATTGTACTAAGAAGGGGAGAGAGTTTTTATGGACCTCGAGTTGTCAAGAAAGCTTTGAGTTAATCAAGCTCAATCTTTGTGAAGCACTCGTGCCCATGCTTTCCAATTTTCTCAAGGTTTTTCAAGCTGAGTGTGATGCATCCGGATTGGGAATTGATACGGTTCTTATGCCAGAAGGGAGACCCCTAGCTTACTTTAGTGAGAAGCTCAAGGGTGCCGCCTTGAATTATTCAACTTATGACAAGGAATTCTATGTGGTTATCCGAGCCTTGGAAGTTTGACAGTACTACCTTTTATACAAGGAGTTTATCATCCATACCGACCATCAAGCTCTCAAGCATATTAAGAGCAAAGGAAAGTTAAATAGAAGACATGGGAAATGAGTGGAGTTTCTTATGGAAGAGGGTGGGAACCAAGCTCCTTTTTAGAATCTCTTTTCATCCCCAAATCGATGGGCAAACCGAGGTAGTAAATCAGACTTTGGGCAACTTGTTGAGGAG
Organism: Begonia fuchsioides; assembly: GCA_003255005.1. Classification (NCBI taxonomy): domain Eukaryota; kingdom Viridiplantae; phylum Streptophyta; class Magnoliopsida; order Cucurbitales; family Begoniaceae; genus Begonia; species Begonia fuchsioides. The sequence continues at coordinate 5,938 of QAOC01013288.1, forward strand.
CATAGTTAGCAAGAAGCTCACAGATTGGATCCTTTAACTCCCATATATAGAGTTTGCTTATAATCGGGGTCTCAAAGGACTCCTTCAGAGGTCTTGTTTGGCTTTAACCCATTGACCCCTATTGACTTAGTGCCCATACCATCAATGGAAATTCTCAATCCGATTGGGGCCAAGAAGGCCGAACTAGTGAAGGATATGCATGAGAAGGTGAGGAAGGCAATTTAAAGGGCGAATGAATCCTATGCCAAGTATGTTAACTGCTAGAGGAAGGCAACCAATTTCAAGAGATGAGACTTGGTATGGCTACATCTAAGGAAGGAAAGGTTCCCAAAGCAAAGGAGTTCCAAGCTAGCACCAAGAGCCAATTGACCTTTTAAGATTTTGGAGAAGGTTAACCCCAATGCCTACAAGCTAGAGCTACCAAGGGAATATAGAGTCTCAACAACTTTTAATGTTCAAGATCTTTCTCCTTTTGGTGGGGATGAAGTGGAGGAAAAAAGGGAAGAAGATTCACCCTTAGATTTGAGGATAAATCCTCAAATACCCCTGGAGGATGACATGCCACTGGATGCCTTTCATGGAGCCACACCTCAAGGAGCCGTCATCCGAGCCTGAGTTGAGGAGTTTTCTAATACATTTGCTCTTTTTGTAGGAAATGTTGAGCGTGGAATAATTATGGTGGAGCCTACCCCGAAAGACTTGGAGCAACCCAAACATCTCCTCACATGGGAAGTCTTGGAAAAGGAGGTCAAGATCGAGACATCTTCGAGCTTTGAACACCATGGAAGGAAGTGCAAACCAAAGCAAAGGAGGAGAACCCGGCTAAAAGCCTAGTCTAGGTCGGGTATAGGTCAGGGCCCATGGAGCATGGCGAAAACCCGATCGGCATCCTCTCTCTCCAACTTTATTTTATGCCTTTTCAATTTTGCAAAAACAATCATTTAGACTTTATGGGTTTGACATGGGTTTTTGCTTTTGAATGCTTGGATGGCAGCCGGTGGTAGGGGAAACAAATTTTGGGGACCACTCTTCCTTGGTTTCCCTCAAATCGGGTAAATGTCGGGTGGTCCTTTCCACCATACTTTTTGTGCAAGCACCAAATCAGGTAAAGCTCTTGGATGCCATCCAATTTGGTTGCTCCTCTGTAATGTGAGAGAGATTGAAACCCCCTCATCACCAAGCATTGTACTCAGTTGATTTTTGAATACAAGGGGCTTCTCCTCTCCCACGATATTTCTTAATGTCCACAACTTGACCATTTTCATCTTTGTCCAATTTCTTTGTGGTACTCATGGGAGTTCTTGAGGATTTGCAAGAGTTCAATCTGAATCTCTTAAGCAATTCTTTGACATATTTTTCTTGACAAATGAATGTTCCATCTAAGGATTGCTAATTTAGAGTCCTAAAAAGAATTTAAGCTCTCCCATCATGCTCATTTCAAATTCATCTTGCATGAGAGAGGCAAAGTTATCGCAAAGCTTTTTGTTTGAGGCTCTAAAGAAGATATCGTCCACATAAATTTGGACAAGGAGTAAATCATCACCATCATGTTTAGTGAAGAGGGTTGAATCAATTTTTCCCATTTTGAACTCTCTTTCCAAAAGAAAGTTCTCTACATATCATACCAAGCACGAGGAGCTTGTTTAAGACCATAAAGAGCTTTATGGAGCTTATAAACGTGGTCTGCTTTGTCAATGGCTTCAAAGCCAATAGGTTGCTCCACATAAACTTCTTCCATTATATACTCATTTAGGAAGGCACTCTTAACATCCATTTGAATTAGAGTGAAATTTTTCTGGCATGCATAGGAAAGTAGCATGCGAATTGACTCCATTCGTGCTACTGGTGCAAAGGTTTCTTCGAAATCTATCCATTCTTCTTGATTGTATCCTTTTACAACCAATCTTTCCTTGTTTCTAATGACAACACCATGTTCATCTAGTTTATCCTTGAATACCTATTTAGTTCCAATGATGGTGCGATCATTAGGTCTAGGAACTAACTCCCATACTTGGTTTCTCTCAAATTGATTTAGTTCCTCTTGCATGGCCATTATCCTGTTTTCATCCAATATGGCCTCATCAAATTTCTTAGGAACCACTTGAGAAAGAAATGCTATATTAGCACACAAGTTCCTAAGGGAGGCTCTAGTTTTGACGCCCAAACTAGGATTACCTACAATGTCCTCTAAGGGATGGTTTTTGGAATATCTCCATTCTTTAGGTAAGTCATCATTGACAATGTTACTTGGCTCTAATCCTAGAGAGCTTGGAGGACTTTCCGAAGGAATGACATCTAAAGAACTTTTCTCATTGTCATCTAGACTCAATGATTCCATCTCTCTTTCCAAATCATCACTAGGTTCTAAGTGCTCTAAAGGTGGAGAGGACTCATCAAAGGTAACATGCATAGATTCCTCAACAACTAGGGTCCTCTTGTTGAATACTCTATAAGCCTTGCTAGTGAGAGAAATCCTAAAAAGATACCATAATCGGTCTTAGAATTGAATTTTCCTAAATTATCCTTAGTGTTTAGAATGAAACACTTGCAACCAAATGCTTTAAAATACTTAACACTAGGAGTTCTACCGGACCATAGTTCATAAGGAGTTTTCTCTAGGATTGGGCGAATGGATACTCTATTTAGCACATAGCACGCCGTGGCGACGGCTTCCGCCCAAAAATACTTGGGAAGAGAGTTTTCATTGAGCATTGTCCTAGCAAGCTCTTGAAGTGATCTATTCTTTCTCTCAACAACTCCATTTTGTTGAGGAGTCCTAGGAGAGGAGAAATTATGATTGATCCCATTCTTAAGACATAGGAGCTCAAATTTCTCATTTTCAAATTCTCCTCAATGATCACTACGGATAGCTACAATGGAGAGACCCTTTTCATTTTGAACTTTCTTCCTAAATGAAGAGAAAGTCTCAAAAGACTCATCCTTAGATCTAAGAAAGTATACCCAAGAAAATCTTGAGAAATCATCAACAATTACAAGGGCATAGTGCTTGCCACCTAGGCTAGCTACTTTAGAAGGGCCGAATAGATCTAAGTGGAGAAGCTGGAGAGGATTGGAGGTTGACACAACATGTTTTGGGGAAAAAGAACTCTTTGTTTGCTTCCCCATTTGACATGCATCACACGATTTGTTCTACTCAAAGGATAATTTTGGAAGACTTCTAACTAGATTTTTCTTTGAGATCCTAGCTAAGGTATCCATGCTAACATGGCCTAATCTCCTATGCCATGCCCAACTATCTAGAAATGATGATGCACTAAAACATTTTTCATCAAGGCATGCAACATTATCCAAATCAATTGTATAAACATTATCGGATCGATAGCCAATGAATAAGATTTTACTACTTGAGCTATCTTCTATTAAGCAGGATNTTAACTAGTGCAACATGCTCCTTTTTCAATTCCTTATACTTATTTTTTAGCATGTCAAAATCATCAAGCAAGGCATTTAAAGTACTCGTAATATCCTCATTATCATCAAAATCACTATCACTATCACTAGAGGAGATGTGTACCTTGTCTTCCTTTGCCATGAAGCACATGTTTGCCACCTTTTCATCCTTGGAAGAGGTTGCACTCTCGCTATCATCCCATGTTGCTTTCATAGCCTTCTTCTTGTTGGGATTGTAAGGCTTCTTGATTCTTTGACAATCGGACTTCTAGTGTTCTGATTTCCCATACTTATAGCATTTGACTTCCTTTTCTTGGTCATCAGATGCTTTCTCTTTCTTTGAAGGTCCTCTTGCATCCATCCTTTTCTTCTTTAAGAACTTTTTGAATCTCCTCGATAGGAGGGCCAACTCTTCATCATCATCATCTTCACTTTCGTTTTCAGTTTTCTCTTATTTGCTAGATGATGCCTTGAGAACAATGTCCCTTCTTTTGGATGAATCTTTCTCCTTAATTGCCTCCTTCTCATTAGCTTTCATCGTGATCTCATGAGTCATTGGAGATCCGATGAGTTCCTCAACTTTCAAAGTCTTGAGGTCTTTAACCTCTTGGATGGCAGTTACTTTTGGTTGTCATGCTCTTAAAAGAACTCAAAGAATTTTCATAACACATTCTTCGTCTGTATAAACTTTACCAAGCTCTTTTAACCCATTAGTAATGTTAGTAAACCTTGTAAACATGGAACTAACCAATTCATCACTTTGCATAGAAAATAATTCATATTCATGCACAAGTTTACTTAATTTGTTTTCTTTTACTTGGTTAGTCCCTTCATGGGTTACTTCGAGTAATAGCCAAATTTCTTGAGCATTATCACAACCTTGTACTCTATTGAATTCATCACCATTTAAGGCACAGTACAGGGTATTCATTGCTTTGGCATTTAGAATTAATTTTCTTAAGTCATTCTCATCATATTTATTACTCGGTTTAGGTATATTAATGCCATTCTCAGTTTTGATTAGCATGTATGGACCATTTTCAATAATATTCCATACGCTATAGTCCATAGCTTGGACAAAGATTCTCATCCTAGTTTTCCAATACACATAGTTCTTTCCATCAAATAGTGGAGGTCTAATAATAGATTGACCCTCTGTATGTGAGTTGTTCATATTAGAAGCCATAATTCAATTTACCCAAAAACAACAGCAAATATAGGTTAATCAATTTAAATACCTTATCTGACACCAATTGCAGGATCGAGATTAACCTAAGTTGGGGGGGGGGGGGTGAATTTGGTTAACTAAACTTTTTTGTAAGTTCAAGAATTTAACAAGTATCTCTTCTTTGATTTAGTTATCAATTCAATATGCAAGCACAATAAACAAATATAAAAGTTTAGAGAGAGAGATATTAACACCGGTTTGGTAACGCTGTTTGGCCAACCTTGGCTACGTCCGTGCTTCAAGGTACCTCCTTGAAGATCTTTCCCGCTTAATCCTTGAGCTTCACTACGATTGCCTTATGGGTGTCAATCAAACCTTTTGACTCTTTTCTTGAATGAGTGTCACCCCTTTTACAATGATAGTTCAAGAGAACAATTACAATTTGTACAGTTATAAAAAGCAACTGACTCAATCTCAAGAATGATTAACAAGTTTAGTAGTAGGATTTGAGAGAGTAAAAAGTTTGAGAATGAATTTGGCAGCACTTCGGCGTAGTTTTCTCTCGTCAAAAATCTTCTCGTTCAAATGAGCTTGCTTCATCTATTTATAGTTTGCTGGTGATCTGCCAAATCGGGTCGACACAAGGACTAGCCGGTAGACACATAAAAAATATAGCCGTTGAGAATTTTCTGACCGTTGGTGCCGATCTGCTGAATTGGGTCGACACATTTGCTGTTGGGGTCGACACAAATTCTTCTATGGAATCTTTCGAGTCAACACAACCTCGAAAAGTTGTGGAAAATAATAATTTTGTTCCTAGGTTATTCCACAAAGTCTTCCAAAAGTAACTTAAAAATTTTGCATCTCTACCTGATACTATAGTCCTAGGAATCCCATGAATCCTAACAACCTCCCGAAAGAATAAATTCGCTACATGAGATGCATCATCAGATTTGTGACATGGAATAAAGAGCACCATCTACGAGAACCTATCGACCACAACAAAAATAGAATCATTACCCCTTTTACTTTTCGGCAATCCTAGTATAAAATCCATTGAAATATCTAACAAAGGTGCATCGGAAATGGGTAATGGGGTGTACAAACCATGGGGTTGGATCTTAGATTTGGACTGTTTACATCTTACACATCTATTACAAATTCTTTCGACATCCTTTTTCAAATGTGGCCAGTAAAAATGCTCTTGGATAACACCCAAGGTCTTGGCTATCCCAAAATGACCCATAAGACATCCTCCATGTGCTTCTCTCACCAAAAGTTCTCTAATAGAACATCTAGGGACACACAATTTATCTCTTTTAAATAAGTAGCCATCATGATTGTAGAACTCTCTAGAAGCACATTTTTCACAAGCATTATACAACTCTCCAAAGTTGGTATCCCCTAGGTATAAATCTTTGATAAGTTCAAAACCAAGTAACCTAGTACTTAGAGTAGAAATGAGAATGTACCTGCGAGAAAGGGCATCAACTACCACATTTTCCTTGCCTCTCTTGTATTAGATGACGTATGGAAATGGTTCTAAGAACTCCATCCATCAAGCATGACGTTTGTTTAGCTTGTGTTGGCCTTTTAGGAACTTAAGAGACTCATGATCTGCCTTAACGATAAATTCCATCGCTAGTAAGTAGTGTTGCCAAGTTTTCAAAGCTCTGATCAATGCATACAATTCTTTATCATACGTTGGATAGTTAAGGTTTGCTCCTCATAACTTTTCACTAAAATAGGCGATCGGACAATTATCTTGCATTAGAACTGCTCTGATTCCCACACCAGATGCTCACACTCAACTTCGAAGGGCTTCTCAAAGTTTGGCACAAAGGTTGATTTGTCAGCCTTTGTTTAATCTTCTGGAACGCCTCTTCTTGAGCTACAGTCCACTTAAAACAAACATTCTTTTTTCTTACCTCGGTGAGTGGGACAACAATGGTGCTAAAATCTTTAATGAAACAGCAGTAGAAACTTGCTAGTCCATGAAAGCTACGGACTTGATTTGCAGTGGTGGGTGTTGGCCAATCTTGAATTGCAGTAACTTTCTCTTGGTCAACCTATACTCCTAGATTACTAACAACAAAACCCAAGAACACAACATGATCGGTGACAAAGGTGCACTTTTTTAGGTTAGCATATAGTTTCTCTCCCCTAAGTACCAAAAATACTTCTTTCAAATGTAAAATATGATCTTCAATGCATTTACTGTAAGTCAATATATCATCAAAGTAAACAACAACAAATCTTCCTAAAAATGGGCATAAAACGTGATTCATCAACCTCATGAATGTACTAGGAGCGTTTGTCAAGCCAAATGGCATAACTAACCACTGGTACAATCCATGTTTTGTCTTGAATACCGTTTTCCACTCATCACCTTCTTTCATGTGAATTTGATGATATCCCCTTTTCAAATCTATTTTTGAAAATAAACATGCTCCATGCAATTAATCTAACATGTCATCCAAACGAGGAATAGGAAAACAATATTTTACCATGATGTCATTATTGCTCGACTATCAGTGCACATCCTCGATGCTCCATCTTTCTTAGGAACTAGTAGCACTGGAACTGCACAGGAACTTAGGCTCTCCCTAATGTAACCTTTTGCAAGTAGCTCATCAACTTATTGCTGGAGTTCTTTAGTTTCCTCTTGGCTACGACGATAAGCTGAGTGATTTGGTAAAGTAGCCCCTGGTATCAAATTGATTTGATGTTCAATGCCTCGTATCTGTGGTAATTCTGTCGGTATTTCTTCTGCCACCACGTCTTGAAATTCCTGCAAAAGAGTATGCACAAAACTTAGCACAACATGATTAGGGTTGTTAGTCAACAAGGTTTGTTGCTTGTGTAACAAAAGAATCATTGAAATATCATTCGAGTGGGCTTTGCTCACTTGACTCGCTTTTATAAGGAAATTTTTTCTCTCTCTCCCTCTTTCTTTTTCTTCTTCTCTCTCATTTTCATTTCTCTTCTTTTCTTCTCTACCTCTTCTTTCTCTTTTTATTTCTTTTTCACACAACTTCTTTCTTTCTTTTTCTCTCTCAATTTCTTCTTTTTTCTCACTCTGTTTTTCTCTCTTTTCTATTCTCTCACTTGATTTCTTTTCTTTGAAACTTTTGTATAGTCGGAGTTGATCTTCGTAGACTTCTTTTGGTGACATAGGAACAAGATTAACTGTCCATTTGTTAAACACAAATGAGTACTTGTTCGTGTACCCATCATTCACCACTTGTTAGTCATACTGCCACGGTCGACCAAGAAGGATATATCCAGCTTCCATAGTTACTACATCACACAACACCGCATCTTCATACTTGCCAATACGAAAAGCAATCAATACTTGTTTGTTGACTTTAACTTCACTAATTTGGTTGAACCATTGTAGTTTATAAGGTTGAGGGTGCTTCTTCACAGGCAAACCTAACTTTTCTACCAAANCTGCATACTTGTCCTCTTCTGGTTCGTCTATGCTTTCAACTTCTGAATCGTCATCCCTCTCAATCTCCCCATTGTCTTGTATTACCATAACTTGCTTGTTTGGACAATGGTTAGCTATGTGACCCCTTCCCTGACAATTAAAACATTTAATGTCACGATTGCGAGAAGTAGATGGATCAAATTTACCCTGGTTCCCTAAACTAGTAATTGCAACTTTTGGGTCTAGCTTGGCTCTAGTAATTTGTTTTTCTTGTCTTTTAGCATAGTTGGGCTTCCATGTTGAATGGCTATTGTTCGATGTGGAACGGTTGACACTTTTTCTTTTAAGCTGTTGTTCAACCTTGATGGCCATATGCAACATATCCTCTAACTCTATGTAATGTTGCAGCTCGATCTTATCTTGTATCTCTGATTGAGGCCTTCAAAAAATCTAGCCATCGTAGGTTCTCGATCTTCCTCAATATTGGCTCTAATCATTGTAACCTCCATCTCTTGGAAATATTCTTCCACGGTTTTTGTCCCTTGCTTGAGTTTATGCAATGTTTTCCATAAATATCGATAGTAACGGTTGGGTACAAACCTTTTCTCATTGCAGATTTTATCTCATCCCATGTATCAATGGGCCTTTCTTCATTTCTTCTCCCTCTCAATGTTAGTTGATCCCACCAAAAAATAGCATAATCGAAAAACTAAATAGCAGAGAGTTTTACCTTTTTCACTTCAGAATAATCATGGCAATCAAAGATTAGTTCAACCTTCTTTTCCCATTCAAAATGCTCATATGGATCATTCTTTTATTGAAAAGAAGGAATTTGCATTTTGATATTGTTTAAACTATAATCCATCTGGTTTCTAGGAATTCTTTCATTCATCCTAATATTGTCTTCTGACTCGTCATCTTCTCGATCACGATTCATATCTCCAAACTCATTTCTTTCTCTTCGATATGGATTCTGGTTGTTTCTATTTTGGTTGATATGTAAACCTTACGGTTGTTGTCTCCTACCATTTTCTTCAACAGTATCCAGTCGCTCATTTATACGGCCTAGTTCATCTCTCATCATTTTCTTCATTTTTCCCATCAACACTTGAAATTGAAGAGTGTCAATGCCATGTGGTGGTGGAGTGTTCTCCGAATTTGACATGGTTTAAGGTTGAGTAACCTGCACAAAAATGTTATAATATAATGTAAAAGGACCTCACTTGCACTCCCTTACGTGTTTCGCTAAGATAATGACGCTTAAGTCTGACCCTCGTGTTTCACTCTATTTAATTGAATTTTTTTTCTAACAATCTCACCACTCTTGCCTTTTTCCACTCGCTTTTCCCAAGTTGTTTTTCTGCAACAGCTATACGGTACTATAAAGCATCATTTTACCGACTTACCAATAGGAAAATAAATTAAATATTCAAGACAAAAGAAAAGAAAACGAAGGAAAAGACAAACTAAAGACGCGACAAGAAGCAACTTCAAAAACAAGACGGGAAAACGAAAAAAACAGGAAACAAAGAACAACAATAAAGCACAATTACCCGCTTGGATAAAACAACAAATAATCAAACGTTTTAGATGATGCACAGCAGAGCAAATATAGCCCAAATGATTTCAAGACTTTTATAGAGGAGTCTAATCTTTTGATCAAACGATACCACAATCGCAGGATATTGCAAATGCTAGATGATAATTCACTTTTTTTTTCACTTGGCTCCTGCAAACTTTAAAAGTAGCACAAAATTTAAGATATTTTTTTTAAATAAGAGAACAAAGCTCTGATACCAGATGATATGATCCTTCCCAGAATAGGATTGATCAGTGATCGGATATTGAGTTGAAATAAAGAAAAGATAAGTATGAAACTTTGACCCAAAGCTGACGAGTATTTGAACCTTAGCTTAGAAGAGCTACAGACCCGAAACAACGAAGCGATGAAGAACCTTCATTGGGGAAGACACCACAAACAGAGGAATTCTGCTTGATAAGTCAGAAAATAATGTTGCTGGACTTACCGATGAAAGACCAAACAACGCTTTTTAATTGGGAGAAGATCTCTCACAAAGGATAACACTTTCATTCAATTCAAGTTGTCTAAATGTACAAGTTCACCTCCTTTTATGCTACAGCATACCTAGAGGTGGCATTTGAGCGAGCTGGCCCGTTGGCTCGTGAGCCTGGTATCATCTGATACCAGATGATATGATCCTTCCAAGTTTTGGGCTCGCGAGCTCGAGCGAGCGAGCTAGGCTTGCTGGGATTGCAAGATGGCTTGCCAGGCTCGAATCTACTGAGCCTGGCGAGCGCAGATCGGATCGAGAGTCGAAGACTGCCGATCTACCTCCGAGCATGCCCAAAGCGTCGATGGTGAAGACGAAGACAAAACCGAGCCTGGCGACCCCTGTTCAAAACATAGGCTAGTCATTCCAATTGTGTCGACCCTCCTATAAATCTTGTGTCGACCCAAAAAGGCAGTACAATGTGCAAATGTGTCGACCAATCCAAACCGTCTGTGTCGACCTCAGAAATGACATTGTGTCGACCCTACCCAAATCCTTGTGTCGACCCTTCCTGCATTTTACATATGGATTCTAACGTTTGACCCAACTCATTTTTGTGTTGACCCCATACTACTTGTGTCAACCCTAGCCTTTTCCAGAGACGAATCCTTTAGTGTTTGTGTCGACCCCAATAGAATTTGTGTCTACCCCAACTTCTCTAAGAGAAGGATTCTTCAAGGTTGTGTCGGCCGCACAAACATTGTGTCGACCTCAACAATTTCCAGAGAAGAATTTTTGTCGACCCCAACAGCAAATGTGTCGACCCAATTTAGCATATCAGCACCAACTGTAAGAATATTCTCAACGGCTATATTTTTTATGTGTCTACCGGCTAGTGTTTGTGTCGACCCCAACAGGATTTGTGTCGACCCAATTGGACAGATCAACAGCAATCTATAAATAGATGAAGCGATCTCATTTTGACACGACGATTTTTCACAAGAGAAAACTATGCCGAAGTGCTGCTAAATTCACTCTCGAACTTTTTACTCTCTCAAATCCTAGAACTAAACGTGTATATCATTCTTTAGATTGAGTGAGTCTAATTTTAATAACCGTACAAATTGTAATTTGTTTTTTTCTTGAACGGTGATTGTAAAAGCGGTGACACTCCTTCAAGAAAAGAGTCAAAAGGTTTGGTTGACACCCGTAAGTCAATCGAAGTGAAGCTCAAGGTTTGAGCGAGAAAGATCTTCAAGGAGGTACCTTGAAGCTCGGACGTAGGCAAGGTTGGCTAAACCACGTTACCAAACCAGTGTCACTCTCTTACTCTAAACTCTTATTTATTTGTTTAAGAATCCGCATTAGAGTTTGGAAATAACTAAAGAATTTGCACGAATTTGACTTAGCATTTAAAAAGTTTAGTTAACCTAATTCACCCCCCACTTAGGTTAATCTCTATCCTTCATCAACCCCATGATCCTTCAGTAATTTTTTGATATTTTGCACGTGATTGACGATTAGATAGTTGTCGTCCTAGTTGGGATGTATCTAATTCGTAGTGATGCAAATGTCAAATTTATTTCTATTCAAACATTTTCAATATCATGTCATATTTTTTTCAACAATATTTTTTTTTACTATATTAAATATTCGACAAATATATTTTCAATGCATTACTAAGTCCATATTACATTTTGAATATTCTAATAACAAAAACAACTTTTAAAAAAAATACGGTATAAAATAAGAATATTGAAAAACAATGAGCTCGTTTGGCTCGGATTGTTCAGGCTCGGCAAACTCGGCTCGTTTAGGCTCGAGGCTCGCGAGCCGGCTTGAGCCAAAGTTTTTTGAAACAAGCTCTATAGGCTCGGCTCAAATAGGCTCAACAGGCTCGGCTCGAAAAGCTCAACAAGCTCGATGAGCCGGAAAATTTCGGGCTCGGCTAGATCTAGCCGGCTCGAATGCCACCTCTAAGCATACCTACCAAAAGTGTGATGTGTACAAGTTTCTAATCTTGTAAACTCCCACCTACCCTATCTACCACAAATGAGTGAGGTGTACATGTTTACAACCTCAGCTCCTACCTCCTTTCACTAGTGGAACTTGTAGCATAATTCACATATTGACATGTAAATATTAATACAAGTTAATTAGTTGTGTACTTCAATAATTGTGATAAACTCCATCTTGATGGTGGGTGGATCGTGTGCGGGCTGACGGTTGAGAAAATCCTTAGTGTATAAACTTATTTGATCTTTAAATTTCTTTGCCCGAGCCTGAGTCATTGACCCTGTCATAGCTTTGCTTTCCTCCGTCATCTTTTTTAAATCTTGCTTGATGTCTGCATCAGGTATGACATGGGTTTTTATGAGTTTCTTATGGGTTTTATGGGTTTCTACTTTTTGATTAGCAGCCAACTCTCTCCCTTCACGTTGAGGAAGTTTATTCTCCTCCATGTGATGTTAGTTAGCTGCTAACAAATTGCTAGAATTTAGGTTTTTTTTTCAAGTTGAATGTATTCACTTAATTTGGGTTGATTCAATCAACCGAATGTAGCTATAATTTCAGCCTATCTAGATTCTATAAATACCTCACTTGAGAATTGTTGTAAGCAGCTTTGTGTTGTTAAAAATTAAAGTGCATTGGCATTTCTTTTGAATTCATTTCCTAAGCTCCATTCCGATCGAACTTCGGTGAGTCATATTCGGCTGTCCGAGAAGAACCTTAAATTTTGCTTACTTCTGAGCTAGTAAGTTGAGTTTTTCTTGCTGCTTTCCATCATTCTTGCAAGGAAAACAAGTTAGTAGAAAGTTCCATTTGGGTCTTGACTCCATTTTTTTATCATTATCCTCCATCAAACTCTCCAAAAATCAGCCATAAATTCCTCCCCCCTAAACACATTTTGACCTCCATAAAATCGGCCAACCTTCACTAAAACTGGTTTATTTGTCCTTAATCTGAGAACAAATGAATTAACTATCCTTCAATTTCAGTTTCCTGTCATTTGGTATCAGAGCTCAAAATCCCTTCCCTCACTTCCATTTTTACTTTGATTATCTTGATAAACGTGCAATTAAGTGATGATGACTCGAAGTGGAGCTTAACACCATAATAGCCAAGAAACCATGCAACAAAACAGCCCTTTAACCAAACCAATCCATGAGGTAGCTCAATCTAGCTACCAAGGACAAATTGAAGAAATTAATAATAAGTTGGAGCTATTATTTCAAAGGTTGGATTCTAATCCACCCCCTAAGAGACTTCCTCCAACCCCGGCCCCAAAGAAAAAACTTGGAGGTGGCTTATTTGCTTCAAAACGTCCAGGTATCGATGAGTCTAATGGCGACTATGATATGCATTAGCAATTCAAACATGATGAGGACATGAGAAACATTAAGGTATCAATTCCTTCCTTTAATGGTTCTTGCAATGGGAATACATTTCTTGATTGAGTTGAGAAAGTTGATAAGATTTTCGACTGTTATAATTATTCCAAACAGATGAAAATAAGATTAGTCTCATTAGAACTAACCGGTTATGCTAGTCTTTGGTGGGATAGCTTAAGAGCTCAAACAAGGCGTGAAGGTGATGATAAAGTTATCTCTTTGAGAGATTTAAAGATATTGATGAGAAGAATATTTTTTTCCGAGCCACTATAAGCAAGAGCTCTTTCTACTACTTCAATCACTAAAACAAGCTAACCTTTTGGTTGAAGAATATTTAACCAAGTTTGAAACTCTTAGAATTAGATGCGATCTTAATGAACCTGGAGAACAAAATATAGCCAAGTTTTTTAAGAGGCTTAAATAAAGAAATCGAAGACATATTAGAGTTGCAACCACTACATTCAATGGATGATACCGCACAACTTACCATGAAAGTGGAGCGGCAAGTAAAGAGAAAAGCTAAGGGTGTTTTCAATCGGTAAACTAACAATTCTTATACACTTCCAGCAAAGGAGGAAGATAAATCTACATCTATCAAGTCGTCACCTCCAAAGACAAATGGAGAAGTTAAGGTGGTTGTAGAGAACATTCGGCCTAGAGCACAGGAAATCAAATGTTTCAAATGTCTTGATTTAGGCTACATTGCTTCACAATGCCAAAACAAAAAGGTAATGACCCTAAGGGAGGGCACTAATGCGGTAGAAAGTGAAGATGAAGCAGAAGAAGAGATAGAAAAAGACCAAGAAAATGAAGTAGAGACATGTTTTGTGCAAGACGGTCTCGTGCTTATGGTGATTCGGCAGGTATTGACTTCTCATGCCCGAAGTGAAGATCAAAGGGAGAATATCTTCCATAGTAGATGCCTCATCAAGGGAAAGGTATGTTCTCTTATTATTGATGGAGGTAGTTGCACTAATGTAGCCTCTCGTGATCTTGTAGAAAAATCGGGGCTTGAAACTATGGCACATCCGAGCCCTTACAAATTGAGGTGGCTGGATGATAAGGATGACCTCAAAGTGACCAAGCAAGTGCAATGTGAGTTCTCTATTGGAGGCTACAAGGACAAGGTATTATGTGATGTGGTGCCTATGAGTGCTAGCCACTTAATGTTGGGAAGACCATGGAAATTTGACCAAAAAGTTATGCATGATGGTTACACTAATCAATATTCTTTCAAGTTTGAAGGGATAGGCATCAAACTAGCACCACTTGATCCAAAGAAAATTGCTATGAATGAGGTTCTAAGGAGAGAATGTATGGCTAAAACAAATTTTCTTATGTCTATAAAGGAATTGTTTAAGTCTATCAAAAATAGTGTTCCCTTTATGATGATCTTGTTCTGGGAAAGAGTTGAGAAAATTTGAAAGATTCCTAAGGAGGTTTTCACTTTCTCGAGGAGTATCAAGATGTGTTTCTAGAAGAGCTACCTCTAGGGTTGCCACTCTTACGAGGTATTGAACATCAAATCAACCTCCAACCGGGTGCGGTGTTACCTAATCGGCCCTCTTATAGAATGAACCCCGAGGAAGCAAAGGAGTTACAAAATCAGGTACAAGAACTTTTATCTAAAGGTTATATTTTTGAATCAATGAGTCCTTTGTGCAATTCCTACTCTTTTGGTGCCTAAGAAGGATGCGAGTTTCCGCATGTGTGTGGATAGCCGAGGCATAAAACAAATTACTATGAAGTATAGGTTTCTAATTCCTTGACTTGATGATTTGTTAGATGAACTTAGTGGAGAAGCTTGCTCCTCTAAGGTGAACTTGAAGAGTGGATACCATCAAATACGAATGAGGAAAGGAGTCGAGTATAAAATCACATTCAAAACGATTTATGGTGTCTTTGAATGGTTAGTGATGCCTTTCGAATTATCTGATGCTTCTAGTACTTTATGAGATTGATGGATTTCATATTTCTAAGATCTCTTGGGAAAATTTGTGGTGGTATATTTTGATGGCATCTTAGTATATAGCTATGGATACTCGTCTTGATCATCTTAGAATGTTGTTTGATACTCTTCGGGCTACTAAGTTGTTTGGAAATTTTAAGAAGTGTGCCTTTATGCAAGAGAAGATTCACTTTCTAGGATTCTTCATCTCTAAAGAAGGCATGTAGGTGGATGATTCAAAAATTGAAGCTATCAATGCTTGGCCTACTCCTAAGAGCATCACCGAGGTTAGATGTTTTCATGGTCTTGCTTCATTTTATAGAAGTTTTATCAAGGGCTTTAGCACTATTGTCACCCCTTTAACCGATTGCACTAAGAAGGGAAAGGAGTTTGCATGGAATCCTAGCTGTCAAGAAAGTTTTTAGTTAGTCAAACTCAAGCTTTGTGAAGCCCCTATTCTCAACTTACCTGATTTCCACAAAGTTTTTGAATTAGAATGTGATGCATCCGGGCATGGGATTGGAGCTGTTTTGTTGCAAGAGGGAAGGTCAATTGCTTATTTCAGTGAAAAGCTCAAGTGTGCAACCCTCAATTACTCTAAATATGAGAAAGTTTTATGCGGTGATTAGAGCTTTGAAGGTGTGGCAATATTATCTCTTATCAAAAGATATCCCAAGTGGGTGGAATTCTTAGAAAGATATTCATACATCATCAAATATAAGAAGGGTGAAAGTAATGTGGTGGTCGATGAGCTTTCAAATATAAGAAGGTGTGTTCTTTTTACGAAATTGACTACTAATTTTTTGGTTTTGATTGAATAAAGGAAGCTTACCAAGGAGATCCAGATTTTAAATATTGGTATGAGTTAAGTTTGAAGAAAGAAGATTCTGTTTTTTATTTGACAAATGGCTACCTATTCAAGGGTGGCAAGCTTTGTGTTCCTCATGGGGGAATCCATGAATCCCTC
Organism: Begonia fuchsioides; assembly: GCA_003255005.1. Classification (NCBI taxonomy): domain Eukaryota; kingdom Viridiplantae; phylum Streptophyta; class Magnoliopsida; order Cucurbitales; family Begoniaceae; genus Begonia; species Begonia fuchsioides. Next base: position 22,269 of record QAOC01013288.1, read on the forward strand.
ATCAAGGAAGCACATGGTGGTGGACTAATTAACCACTTTGGTGAGAAGAAAACCTTGGAAGCACTCAAGGAGCATTTCTTTTGGCCTCATTTTTTGTGGGATTTGCATAAAGTTGTGGAGAAATGCATCATCTACAAGAAGGCCAAAAGTAGGGTGCTACCTCAAAGTCTTTACATGCCCTTGCCCATCTCGAGTCATCCATGGGTGGAGGTTAGTATGGATTTTATACTTCCACGTACTAGTAGGGCCAAAGATTGTATTATGGTGGTAGTAGATTGGTTTTCCAAGATGGCTCACTTCTTAGCATGTTGTAAAACCGAAGAGGCTATCGATGTTGCTGAACTTTTCTTTCGGAGGTGGTGCACCTTCACGGTATTCCAAGGTCCATAGTTTTGGATCGGATACCTAATTCTTAAGTTGGTTTTGAAAGACACTCTGGAAAAGAGTAGGCACAAAATTGCTCTTTAGTACATCTTTTCATCCCTAAACGGATCGACAAACCGAAGTTGTAAACCGCACTTTGGGAAATTTTTTGACAAGCATTGTGAGTAAACGTACGGATTGGGACATACAACTCCCTTACATTGAATTTGCATACAACCAAAGTGTTCAACAATTGACTTTAATGACTCCTTTTGAGGTGTTTTATAGTTTCAATCCTTTAACTCCACTTGACTTATTGCCTTTGCCTAACAATGAAGTGACTAATCCGAATGGAGCCAAGACGGCCGAATTAGTAAAGAACTTGCTTGAAAGGGTTAGTCGATCCATCAAAAAGGCAAAGGGATTTCAAGTGGGAGACCTAGTATGGCTACATTTGCGTAAGCAAAGGTTTCCAAGATAAAGGGATTCCAAACTTGAACCAAGAGCTGATGGTCCTTTCAAAATTGGGGAGAAGAGTAATCTGAATGCTTATAAGCTTGAGTTGCTCAGAGAATATGGGGTGTCGGCTACTTTCAATGTTCAAGACTTGTTTCTTTACATTGGGAAAGTGATAGATGATTTGGAGGAAGTGGTTCAGCCTCTTGATTTGAGAAAAAAATCCTCAAACACCCGGAAGGATGACATGCCTCAGGTTCTCCTTCCTCAAGGTGCCATCACTCGAAGCCGAGCCAAAGGATTTCCTAATTTGTTTGTTCATTTTGCAGGAATCCTATCTAATGGAATATCATTCATGAAGCCTTCTTCTGATGATCAAGAGCAGCCCAAGCATCTTATTTCATGGATGGATCAAGGAGAATAAGTGAAATGGACCTGAGAAGCTGGTGCACCCGGTTTTCTAGCGCAAGAAGACAGTGCACTCGATTTCTAGCAATGCATGGCCCATGCAATACTATTTCATTTACAAACTTTAACTATATTATTAGCTCATTTCATGCTTAATTTAGTGCACATAGAAGGGCATGGGTATGCCATGGGTTTCTACTTTTTGTTTAGCAGCCATCTCTCTCCCTTCATGTTGAGGAAGTTTATTCTCCTCCTGCGATCTTAGTTAGCTAGTAACAAATTACTAGAATTTAGTTTTACTTTTTTTTATTTTCAAGTTGAATGTAGTCACTCAATTTGGGTTGATTCATTCAACCGAATGTGGCTGTAATTTCAGGGTACTTAGATTTTTTAAATACCTCACTTGAGGATGGTTGTAAGGAGCTTTGTGATGTTGAAAATTAGAGTGCATTGGCATTTCTTTGGAATTCATTTCCTAGGCTCCATTTCGATCAAACTCTGGTGAGTCATATCTGGCCGTCAGAGAAGAACCTTCAATTCAGCTTACTTCTGAGCTAGTAAGTTGAGTTTTTCTTGCTGCTTTCCATCATTCTTGCAAGGAAGAAAAGTTAGTAGAAAGTTCCATTTAGCTTTTCACTCCATTTTGTGATCATTATCCTCCATCAAACTATCCAAAAATCAGCCATAAATTCCTCCTCCTTAAACACATTCCGACCTCTATAAATTTAGCTAACCTTCACCAAAATCGGTTCATTCGTCCTTAATCCGAGAACAAATGAATTAACCTATCATTCCATTTCAATTTTGTGTCAGGTCATTAAGGTGTACTAATCATGATTAATTAAGTTAACCATGAGGATTAGTTTATAAGTAATGTGAAATAATTAGTTGAACTAAGTGTGATTTAAATGATGATATCAGAGGTATTTTAGCAATTAATAGAACATGTAATGGTAAAATATTAAAACTAAATGGATAAATTTGGAAAAATAGTAATTTTACCCCATGAATAATCTAGAAATATTGAAGGATGCCTAGCAATCATCCATTTTTGTGGTGAAGAGAGAGAAGGGGTGAAATAGAGGAAGAACTTGGCCGAATAAGGTTTAGAGAGAGAAAGTGAAAGTTGAAGGGGAAGAAGCTGAAATCGGCCTCCAATTCTTCGAGGAGATTTTGTATATGAAACCAATGATAAGCTGATCCCATGCCTCAGATGTTTTAGAACGTTTAATTAGACATCTTAAGTGACGTATAGGCTTTGGAACCATAGCATTTCATTGTGTATGAAACAAGTTATGATATTTCAAAGTTATCACAAAATAGGACGTTAATTCCGAAAATTATGAGTGGTATTAGGTTATTGAGGTAAAGGTGATTCACAAAAGTACATACTACTAGAAAAACTTGCTAAGGTTAGACAAGGTAAGTAGTATTGTGAGTGTTTTCCTTTTAATTGGGTCTACATCATAGAACAATAGGACTTTGCCATTGTTTTGTGCTTTACATGTTAAGATGAGATGTACGTATAAAATGATGTAGAAAAGAATGATTTCGTTTATGAAATGATGGATTGTTTTTTTAATGTTATGAATATTAATTAATTGCTTGACACATTCATACTACAAACATCTCATGAATCATGTTTTGAACAAAGTTACGAGTCATTTACATGCATGATATTTCAAATGAAACATACTATGAATATGGTTCTTTCGGGTTAAGCTCAAAATACAATGAAAGAAAAAGATAAAAGAAAAAAAAAGAAAGCTACGTAAATGTCATTGAAAGGGGTTTGAGTTGGTTGTCCTCTTAGGTGGACTCAAGTTTGTGGTCTCTCAACCCTTAGAATCGAGTTGGCTGTCCCTTAGGTGCACTTAAGTTTGTGGTCTCTCAACCCTTGGAATCGAGATGGTTGTCCCCTTAGGTGGACTCAAGTTTCTAGTCTCTCATTCCTTGCTAGGAAGCCGCAATGATAAGGAAGGATAGAAATTAAAGGATTTAAAGACCCAGAATAAAACGAAAAGAAAAGTTTTACTTATGCATATCATGTGCAACAACCCTCATTTTTATTTTAGAATTTTGTGACTTTAGGATGTAAATGTTTAAGAATTATTTCATGAATGTTGGGTAGTTATTAAGGAATTTAAGTATTGTGGATGTGAGTAATTTAGTAGGTTGAAGGTGATGAAGAAAATAAGGTTTAAGGGGTATAAGTAATGACTTTATTCGAAAAAGTTACAAAATCTTCTAAGTGTTTTGAAACACATTCGGTCGACCCCAGGATTGAGGAGGGGTGCCTTCCTTGGGGTCGGCGCACCGTGGGTCGGAAGAATGCACGCACACGGGGCTCGGATGAACATCGTGTACGGCAAACAGAAAAATGGCTTGTGCGAATGGTAGAGTTTGGTTGCGGAAGCATATTGTGGTAGAAATAATGGGGAATGCTCAGATAAAAGTGGAGATGGCTCGGGTGAATAATGGAATGGTGCAGATGATGGAAAAAGGGGTGAATTTCGAATAACGGAAGGATAAGGTTATCGCTGAGGAATGGGGTAGACTCTTTAGAGTTTTGGTATGTATATGGAAAGAGAATTTGAATACTTGAGCAATCAAAGTATTCTCCTTGGTAGACCTCGCCCGCACTCGGATGTGACGTACTGATCGTACGTGCAAAGGGTTGACGTTCTCGGCCGGATATTACGCACCAGAGAAGTATACGTCGGAGGGAGCTTCAAACCTTTCAGGAAGAAGGTGCAATGCACAAATTTTCACTAAAAATTCTCTCTATCGATCAAAGTGTTAGTGTTACACTTAAATAGCAAAAACGTAAAAAATAACAAACTAAGAAAGATAAGCTAAGCCCTTCGATGACTTGAACACCTTGGATTAGCTTCGGAAGGCATCGGTTGACTTTAGGTTCGGTTCAATATGATTGGCACAGTCAGCTTGGAGTCTTGACCGATGGTGATCGTGGTTGACCAAGAGGGTGCGTCGGGTGGGCGGAGCTCCGAACAAGTAAAAGATTGGCTCGAGCCAATCTGGATCCGGGGCTTCTAAAGTCTCCTCGGTGGTCAACATAATGTAGCACGTGGTCTGGTTCTTCGATGGTCCGATAATGACTCGTGCATGTGCATCGAATGGGCCGAACTAGAGGTTGTGCATATCCGAACAACAAGGGATCCATGAGGTTGTTGTACAAAGCTAATGCTTGAAGATCTGCTGATGATTCAACAGCTGATTCACGGAATTTTTGGATGAAAATCCCTTGTGGTTCGCCAGTGGCTCGGTGATCAGTTATGTATGCGCGCCCGGTGGAAGATCTTCGAACATCTAAGAGATATGTCTGTGCTAATTTGAACCTCGTCTTTTCCTTGATCTAATAACCAAATCACTTAAGGATTTAAGTAAAGTGGCCGATAGGATTTGGTCAAGGTTTTCTAGTGGGCCGAAGGTGGGCCGAGGCTTGACCGAGGGTCGGTCAATGTTCAGCCGAGGCGGTCCTTCGTGGGCCTTCGCTTAAGTAATGAGCTCTCCTGTTCTTGGGCTGACTTCTCTTCCTTTTCTAAGGCTAAATGTTGGCTGAAAAGAAATAAACTAAGTGTGGCCGAAAATAGGGCACATGGTTGAACACTCGATCCATAGGATTTGGACCGTGTGTTCTCCCATGTCGGTCACTTATTCCAACGGGCGGAAGCCATAGTAGACTTCGGCTAGGCCGACGACTGTGTCTCCATGGACGTCCGCTGGGCGCTGGGCGTGTCTCAGTCGAGAGCCTCGTTCGTGTCATGGGCCGGGCTGTCGGGTGCGCCGTGGCCGGGCGTGGTCGGACACCACATGATCGAGACTTTAGGTCGTTCCCGATCATGTTCGGTCGGAAGTTCCGAAGTTATGTTTCCTGCAAAATAAGCAACTAAATTAGTAAAATCTCCCATGCTCGTCGGGTCCACTTCTTTGATGTGCTCTAGTTGCACATCATCCTCCCGGGGTACTTGAGGATTTGCCCTCAAATCTACCTCTTCCTTGTCCTCGTCCGCATCTAAATTAGGAGATAAATCTTTGACGTTGACGGTGGTAGTAATCCCATGCTCGCCCGGAAGTTCAATCTTGTACGCATTCGGGTTGACCCTCTCGGCCACCCAGAAAGGACTCTCGGCCCTTGGTAGCAATTTAGCGTGCTTATGTTTGAAATACCGCAGCTTTAGCCATACTAAATCGCCTTCTTGAAAAGTTTTCTCCTTGCGGCCTCTATTTTTCGCGGCGGCATACTTGGCATTTTTTCTCTCGATGGTCTTCTTAATTTTCTCGTGCAACTTAAGAACCATCTTGGCCTTCTCGAGGCCGTCCGGATTAGTATGCTCTTGGCTCGGCAATGGGAGTAAATCCATCGGTGTTGATGGGTTAAATCCATATGCCACTTCAAATGGCGTCATACCCGTGGTGCTTTGCCGGCATCGATTGTAGGGGAATTCGATGAAGGGCAAGCATATGTCCAATGTCGTGACCTTGGTGTCCACGAAACTTCGTAGTAAAGCACCGAGTGATCGATTGACCACCTCGGTTTGGCCGTCGGTTTGCGGGTGGAATGCTGTGCTAAATAATAATTTCGTTCCGAGCCGTGCCCACAAAGTCCTCCAAAAGGTGCTAAGGAACAATCACGGTCGGACATGATAGAATGCGGCATTCCATGTAGCCGGACCACTTCCTTGAAAAAGAGGTCGGCAATTACCGGAGCTTCGGCCGTCTTGGAACATGCCACAAAATGGGCCATCTTAGAAAACCGATCGACCACCACCATAATGGCATCTTTTCCTCGGCTAGTTCGGGGGAGGCCGAGAACAAAGTCCATACTAAGTGCTTGCCACGGGTGATCCGGTACCGGGAGTGGCAAGTATAACCCTTCGTTCCGAGTGGATAATGAACTCCCTTGGTAATAAATAATGTTGCCATACTCTGATGGCTCGTATCAAGGAATAAAGTTTCTTGTCATATGTAGAGTAATTAAGGAATTCACCTTTGAGTTTCTCACTAAAATAGGCTATCGGGCGGCCCTCTTGCATCAAGACCGCTCCGATGCCCATTCTCAAGGCATCGTATTTCACCTCGAATGCCTTGGTGAAATCCGGAAGGGTGAGGACGGGTGCTTCGCAAAGCCGGGTTTTGATGTGGTCAAAGCTATCTTAACAAAGTTTGGACCACGTAAATTCCTTCCCTTTCTTGGTGAGCTCGGTTAAAGGTGCCATGATGGTGCTAAAACCTTTGATAAATCGCCGGTAGCAATTTGCGAGTCCGTTAAAATTCGGACGTCTGAGACGCCCCTTGGTGTTGGCCATTCTCAGATGGCCGTGATCTTCGCGTCGTCTACCTCTACACCGTCCTTGGATAGCACAAAGCCGAGGAAGTGTATGCGTCTTTGAACAAAGGCGCATTTCTTGCGGTTGCCGAATAGCTTGGTCCGCCGCAATATAATAAAGAGTCGTTCCAAATGGTCCAAATGGCTTGGTACATCCACACTATAAACAAGAATATCATCGAAATAGACAATGATAAACTTACCCAAATATTATCAGAGCACGTGGTTCATTAGCCGAATGAATGTGCTCGGTGCGTTGGTTAGCCCGAAAGGCATGACGAGCCACTCGAGCAAACCGTATCGTGTCTTGAAGGCCGTCTTCCAGTTGTCGCCTTCGCGCATTCGGATTTGATGGTAGCCGCTCTTAAGGTCTACCCGTGAAAATAACTTAGCACCGCTAAGTTCATCTAATAAATCATTGAGTAGGGGCATCGGGAACCAATATTTGATCGTGATGTCATTGATGGCTCGGATATCGACACTCATACGATGGCTTCCATCCTTCTTCGGAACTAAGAGTGCCGAGACCGCACATGGGCTCAATGAATCTTGAATATAGCCCTTAGTAAGGAGCTCTTGCACTTGCTCTTGCAAGATCTTGCTTTCTTCTAGGTTGAGGCGGTAAGGTGGTCGGTTAGGTAGCATGGCTCCCGGTTGGAGGTCGATGTGATGCTCGATGCCGCGGAGCGGTGGAACACCATCAGGTAACTCCTCCGGAAACATGTCTCGGTATTGGTCGAGGAGGGGCCAAACTATCTCAGGAATAAGCTCTTCTTCTTTATGTTCATGCTCTCGGTGTAAGAGCATGATGATCGGACCCTCTTGTTTTACCGTGTGCCTCAATTCGTTTTGGCCCATAAAAAGGGTCGCTTTGGCCAATGCCTCCTTCCTTTCGGCTTCATCCTTAGAAATTTGCTCTAATGTCAAAGGAGCTAATATGATGTTGCGCCCATTCCATTTGAACGAATATTGGTTGGATTTTCTGTGGTGTAGCGCATCTCGGTCGAATTGCCATGGCCGACCCAGCCGCAAGTGGGTGGCGCTCATCGGTACCACGTCACATAGGACCGTGTCCTTGTCATTACCGATCGCAAAGTCTATCCGGGTTTGTTTGGTGACCCGAATGTCCTCTCGGTCAGTAAGCCATCGTAGCTTGTACGGCGTTCGGTGCTCGGTCGTGGCTAGCGTGAGCTTCATGACAAGGTCGCGAGACGCGATGTTAGTGCAACTCCCGCCATCTATAATCAACGAACAAACCTTGCCTTTGATTAAACATCGGCAATGGAAAAGGTTTTCCCATTCATATGTCTCGTGTTGCGGCTGAGTTGAAAGAATCCGTCGGATCATCAATATTATTGGCCCATCTTTGGCGTGACACATATCATCTTCGGCCGGGGCCTGTTCATCCTCGGTCTCCTTGACCGGCTCATCCTCACTCACGACCTCCTCGGTCTCCTCGAGAATGGTCATGACACGGCGATTAGGGCATTGAGCGGCTATGTGTCTGCGCCCAAGACACTTAAAACACTGAATTTCTCGGGTCCTTGGCTGCTCGCCTACCGAGTCTCGAGGTTTGGTGTCCGTCTCTTGCTTAGGGGCCCACGACTTAGGTGTTGGGCCCTGGTCCTCGGGCCTTGGCGCGGGCCGATACGGCGTTGGCGGCTTCGGGGTCAAGCGTTGGCCCACGACTTTACCCTTCCGCTTGAGTTGTCTCTCGACCCTTAGAGCCATCTGAATAAGTGTATCAAGAGGCTCCAAAGATTGTAGCTCTACTACATCGCCAATGTCACGATGCAAGCCTCAGGTGAACCGCACCATTATTTGCTCTTCAGGTTCGGCTAAGTCACACTGAATCCGTAGCGTCTCAAAATCCTTAAGGTACTCATCAACGGATGAATTACCTTGCCTTAACCCTTGTAATTGGAGGAACAATTCTTGGCAGTAATGGCTCGGGACAAACCTTTTCCGCATGAGGTCCTTCATGGCTCGCCATGTCGTGACCACTCCTTCTCGGTCTCTCCTTCTTTGTGCACGGAGGCTATCCCACCATAGACTAGCATAATCCATAAGTTCTAGGGATGCCAATTGTACCGTCAATTTCTTAGAGTCGTTGTAAAGGTAAAAAATTTTATTGACCTTTTCAACCCAATCAAGAAATTTATCTCCATTGGAGGCGCCTTTAAATGATGGAATATTTAATTTTGGCAACCTCCATTCCTCATCCCAATCCTCGTGATGGTCGGGGAAAGATTTCTCGTCGGACCCGCCCGAGTCATGATGTTGCTCTTGGTGGCGGCCGGGTCCGTGTCTTCGCCTCGGTGGCGGCGTGCGTCGTTGCGCGGGTTGCGCGTAATTTTGCTCGGCTATATCATCGAGCCTTTGCATCACAGCATCCATTCTACGATTAATTGCATCAAGCTGCTCTTGGGTATTGTGCTCGGGTTCTCGTGGTTTGGAGAACATAGTTTGTTTACTCGTCGTGGCTTGATCACGGGTGGCGTTGTGAACGGCACCGCATCGAGTCATCATGAGAAATTCTGCAAAAAAAAATTGTGAGTAGTGAAAAAATAGTACCTTGGCTATGATACCAAGATGATGTGCCTTCCTTAGGGTCAGGCACCGTGGGTCGGAAGAATGCATGCACACGGGGCTCGGATGAATGTCGCGTACGGAAAAAAGAAAAATGGCTCGTGTGAATGGTAGAGTTGGGTTGCTGTAACGACCCGATTCCCAGGATGCCGCTTACTTGCTTTTCTTACTTACTTCACTTACTTACTTACTCACTTCGGCGACCCGAGAACTAGTCCGTTACATGATTTCTTACTTACTTACTTTCTTAGGTGGAAGACTCATTACTTTAAAAATTTCTGAAAAACTATCTTTAGCTTGTAAAATAGCTTAAAAGGAAAACGTCCACTTGAAAAAAACATACATTCTTGTAAAGCTATGATTTCAGTTCCACCTTTATCAAAAATACATAAGCATTCAATAACTTAAAAAGTACAGCAGAAGACAATTACTTTAACTTAAAAATACATTCATTTCAAAAAAAGCTCGGTATCCATCAAACCAAAATAAGGGTATACATTTTAATTACATATCCAAAATATTCAAAACATTCAAAACATTTTTATGTCACGACTGTGTGTGTGTGTGTCATACATCACTCCCCGTCGGTCATCGCTCAATAAACCGTATCATTTGGACACTCTTCTGCTCTATCCCCATGATCAGTCATTGACACAATTTCCTCCATTATATTCCTTACATTGCTAAACTATGAGCCTAAAGCTCAGTAAGAAACATAACTATAAAATGCAATGCATGAGTATGTCATGTCGTTAAAACAATGCACAATTTCATTCACGTTTCTTAGGTTCATATCTTCTTTATCTTTGGAAATATTACAGGATCTCAAGAACACCCCCTCCACCTACTTCAACTTCTACTGATCGTGAGCTCACTTACTTACTACTTGGAGTGCTCAGGCCTGTAATAACCATTTACTTTACTTTACTGTTATGATATTCAAGTTCTTAATTCATCGGAGACAAAACAAAATTGGCATCCCATACCACCAATCATACCTCGTTTACCTCCAACTACGTTGTAAAGCAATGCATGAAAATAGTTCGTAGACATTTTGTAAAACTATGATGCATGACCATGTGATTATGAAAACAACCCTTAAATCACATTACATAACATGAAAATAAGTAGTCATCACCAAACATGTCATGCAAACAAACATGCAGTACACATCAAACAATCATCCTAATCTTTGCAATGTACACTCACTTAAGGGCGAAACAATATTAATGTTATTTTACCTTAGCAGCTAGGTTGAGTTGATCCAAGGGTATTCACTTTTTGAACAGTGATTGGGTCGACATAAACTTTGAGGGGTTGACCCATGTCGACAAAACAGAGATTGTGTGTTCTTATCGGTCGACCCAAACTACAAGGGGTCGACCCAAACTCTTCTAGTTTCCAGATACTGACTTGCGATGTCCATAACTTTTCATACATAACTTCAAATTCAGTGATTCAAACGACTATAGATCACTCTAAAAGTCTACTTTATTTCTTATGAAGAACATAAACTGAAACTCGTGCTCCAATATGACCGAATCTCAAAAACCTTAACCTTGCATACAATCAACTTATTTTCTAACATTCTACTTGAAATCCTTCACTTTTATCCATCAATCCAACCAATATCATCACATTATCCTTACTGAACTTAAACAAAACTTAGAGGATAGAATAATACCTAGAACTTCAGCCTTCACGAATTTACTTGGGATTTTCTACTTCACCTCTCTTGAAATAACTCACTCACTCACTCAAGGATGCCTAAACTCACCCTTTTTCTTTCTCAACACTTCTCTTCTTTGACAAATCTCACTCTCCTTTGAGCTTAGAGCAACAAAACGGGAGAAAATGGAAGAGGGTTCGTGGATGGGAGAAAGATATGGCATCCCATACATTCTTATCCACTTATTAATCAAAAGCAATGTTTCTCTAACGTCCACCAATCATATTTCTCCAGGTTTTTGTTGACTTTTCAACTTAAATCGGGAATGTGTTGACCGCTCAGCAAATTGTATCGACCCAGTCTATTCCCGAGACTGACTTATGTTGACCGCTCGTCTGTTGTGTCGATCGAAAGGATTTCCCAAGAGCGATTTGTGTCGACGGCTCGGTCTTGGGGTCGGCCGAAAGTGTCAATTTTGTCGACCCTTTCTAAGTCCTGGGGTTGACCGAAACTATATATTGTGCCGACCCTTCTTCAATCATGGGGTTGACCAAAACTATACAATTGTGTCGACCCCTCCTAATTCCTGGGGTCGACCTAAAATACACACTTATGTCGACCCCTCCTAAATTCTATGGTCAACCAAAAGTGTTCATTATGTCGACCCCTCATCCCCGGGGTCGACCGAAACTTACATGAAGATAATCCTTTCGTATAATTAACCTAACTTACTTCATTACTTTACTTAAACCTAGCGACCATCAAATAAACAACAATCAAACCCAAACACTTGGGCCGGTGCACGGTGTGATATGTAGGATCGAGATTAACCTAAGTGGGGGGTGAATTAGGTTAACTAAACCTTTTCAATTACTAAGTCAAGTTCATGTGAATTGTTTAGTTATTTCTAAACTCTAGTGCGGAATACATAAACAAATAAGTAAGAGTTTAGAGAAAGAGAATGACACCGGATTGGTAATGCGGTTCGGCCAATCTTGCCTACGTCCGCACTTCAAGGGACCTCCTTGAAGATTTTTCCCGCTCAAACCTTGAGCTTCACTCCGATTGACTTACGGGTGTCAACCAAACCTTTTGACTCTTTTCTTGAAGGAGCGTCACCCCTTTTACAATGACTCTTTTCTTGAAGGAGCGTCACCCCTTTTTACAATAATCGCTTAAAGAACGAGTTACAATTTGTACGGTTTCTAAACCGACTCTCTCAATCACAAGAATGATGATCAAAGATGAATACAATGATGAGAGAGTAAGAGAGATATTTGAAAATGAATTTGGTAGAGTTTGGGCATGTTTTCTCTTCGCAAAAATCTCTCCTTCTAATGAGATCGCTTCATCCATCATCCATTTACAGATTTGCTGATGATCTGTCCAGTTGGGTCGACACAAATCTTGTTGGGGTCGACACAAAGCACTAGCCGGTAGACACAGAAATAATATAGCCGTTGAGAGTTTTTTGCCCGTTTGTGCTGATATGCCGATTTGGGTCGACACAAAATCTTCTCTGGAATTTGTTGGGGTCGACACAAAGTTGTTGGGGTCGACACAATCTTGAAGAATCCTTCTCTTAGAAAAGCTGGGGTCGACACAAGTGTTGTTGGGGTCGACAAAACTTCTAAAGAATTCGTCTCTGGACAACGTTGGGGTCGACACAAGTAATATGGGGTTGACACAAAAATGAATGCAGAAATCAGGAAGCGTCGACACACGGATTTGAGTGGGGTCGACACAGTGTTACACCTGCGGTCGACACAGACACTTAGAATGGGTCGAAACATTCACACGCTTTATTGCCATTTTGGGTTGACACAAAATGTATAGAAGGGTAGACACAGCTTGTACGTTGGGCTGAGACTCAGCTTCTGCTTTGGACAGGGGTCGACACACAGATACTATGGGTCGACACAAACTAATCTAGATTGTCTAAGGGTCGACACAAACTAGCTAGGGGTCGACACAAACTGCATATATATATGAAACTTCTGTAGCACTTAAGCAAATTGTTAGACTTTAATTGTACCCTTCAACAAGGGTATTTCACATGAATGGATAAGTCTAATTTAAGCATTGTAAGGTGTTTATTTTATCTTTCACGCTCATCTTACATAGTTATCATAAAAAATAATTGATTGCTTTAAACACACTTTTAAAGCCAACAATCTCCCCCTTTTTGACTATGACAAAACATTTGAAAGATAAACTGCTCCCCAATAGACATAGCATGTATAAAAGATAAATTGCTCCCCCATACAAATTATTGATACAAATTATTGCTCCCCCATAACTTATGCTTTTTTTTCTACCCCATTGACATTATCAAAAAGAATAAACATAGACATTAATATATAGAATCTCCCAATCTAGTTCTAATTTTATTCAAGGTATTTTCGTCCAAGGGTTTAGTAAATATATCAGCTAATTGATCACTCGACTTGAAAAAATTCCTAGATAATATCCCCTTTTTGAACGCTATCTTTGATAAAATGATATCTTAACAAGATACATTATTCATATCAAAATCATAAATATTATCCCTTTTTATATCCTATGAAAAGAAATTTACCATTTGAAAGCTTTTAGACTCAAAAATAACTCTTTAATCTTTGCTGCACAAAAGACTTATACTTAAAAAAGATTAAGTTGTAATCCATGAAACAGCAAAGCATTATAAAAAAGAGAGAGGGGAAAGGATTACCAAAATATCCAAAGCACACAATTTTCCCCTTTTTGATCTCCCCAAAAGAAACATTCCTTTTTTTGCTTGAATGAAACAAAATTTGATGGATCTCCCGTCATGTGTCTCGAGCAACTGCTATCGAGAAGCCAAATATTCTTCACGGGACCATCTTCCACTTTCAAGACAAATCAAACAAGTTTCTTAGGTACCCAAACCATTTTGGGTCCTTGAGAGTTAGCATTGGTTCCTTTGGGAACCAACTTTTGAACAACCTTTAAATTTTTTACTCTTAATTTCGAAGGGCAAACAAATGAGGTATGTCCTATTTTATTACATACATGGCAAGGTTTTGGTTTTACAAAGAAATTTTCATACTTCTTTTTCTTCTTGAAAGATTCATAACCTATGCCCGCTTTATCAAGGGTTATTCTTTGTTTACCAAGAAGGATGTCTAAAGTTTTGCTTCCATTAGTAAACTTCAGAACTATGCCATTCAAATCATTATTTTCCCTTTTTAATTTACTTATTTCACTTTCCAAGGGATTAATTTTACTTTCATGCTCTTTTGTTAATATTCCTTTTTCAATTTCTTATATTTAGATTTCAAGATATTGAAATCATTAAATAAATCATTGAAAGCATAAAAAAATTCATTATCCTCATCAGACTTTTCTAAATCACTAAAGGAGTGAAGTACCTTGTCCTCCTTGGCCATGAAGCACATGTTTTCCACCTCTTCATCCTCGAAAGAGGTTTCACTCTTGTTGGCCTTCATTGTCAACTCATGGGTCATCAAAGATCCAATGAGTTTTTCAAGCTTTAACACTTTGAGGTCCTTGGCCTCTTGGATTGCAGTCATCTTTGGCTGCCAAGTCAGAGGTAGCACTCGTAGGACCTTCCTCACGCACTCCTCTTATGTGTATACCTTACCAAGTACTTTCAAGCTATTGATCAAGTTAGTGAATTGAGTATACACACAATCAATAGACTCACTACTATCCATGGTAAACAATTCATATTCATGAACTTACAAGTTAACTTTACTTTCCTTAACTTGGTTAGTTCCCTCGTGCGTTACCTCAAGTAGACGCCATATATCTCTAGCGTTTTCACACCCTTGTACCCTATTAAATTCGTCACTAGAGAGAGCACAATATAGGGTGTTCACGACTTTAGCATTAAGACTCAAATTATTTAAGTCTTGATCGTTATATTCTTGCCTACACTTAGAGATAGTTATTCCATTGTCTATTTTTGTGGGCACATAAGGTCCATCTTCAATAATATTCCAAACGCTAAAATCCATAGCTTGAATAAATATTCTCATCCTAGTTTTCCAATATACATAGTTATTTCCATCAAATAGTGGAGGCCTAGTTGTGGATTGACCTTCTAGGTTGATGTTGTTCATATTAAAATCCATAATTCAATTTACTCAAAAACAACAGCAAATATTTGTTAATCAATTTAAAAACCTTGCTCTGATATCAATTGTAGGATCGAGATTAACCTAAGTGGGGGGGGGGGGTGAATTAGGTTAACTAAACCTTTTCGATTACTAAGTCAAGTTCGTGCAAATTGTCTAGTTATTTCTAAACTCTAGTGCGGAATACATAAACAAATAATTAAGAGTTTAGAGAAAGAGAATGACACTGGATTGGTAACGCGGTTCGGCCAACCTTGCCTATGTCTGCGTTTCAAGGGACCTCCTTGAAGATTTTTCCCGCTCAAACCTTGAGCTTTACTCCGATTGACTTACGAGTGTCAACCAAACCTTTTGACTCTTTTCTTCAAGGAGCGTCACCCCTTTTACAATGACTGTTTTCTTGAAAGACCGTCACCCCTTTTTCCAATAATCGCTCAAAGAACGAGTTACAATTTGTACAATTTCTAAACCGACTCTCTCAATCACAAGAATGATGATCAAAGATGAATACATTGATGAGAGAGTAAGATAGATATTTAAAAATGAATTTGGCAGAGTTTGGGCATGTTTTCTCTTCGCAAAAATCTCTACTTCAAATGAGATCACTTCATCCATCATCCATTTATAGATTTGCTACTGATTTGTCTAGTTGGCTTGACACAAATCTTGTTGGGGTCGACACAAAGCACTAGTCGGTAGACACAGAAATAATATAGCCGTTGAGAGTTTTCTGCCCGTTGGTGCTTATATGCCGATTTGGGTCGACACAAAGTTTTTGGGGTCGACACAAAATCTTCTTTGGAATTTGTTGGGGTCGACACAAAGTTGTTGGGGTCGACACAATCTTGAAGAATCCTTCTCTTAGAAAAGCTGGGGTCGACACAAGTGTTCTTGGGGTCGACACAAATTCTAAAGGATTCATCTCTGGACAACGCTGGGCTTGACACAAGTAATATGGGGTCGACACAAAAATGAATGTAGAAATTAGGAAGGGTTGACACACGGATTTGAGTTGGGTCAACACAGTGTTACACCTGGGGTCGACACAGACACTTAGAATGGGTCGACACATTCGCACGCTTTATTGCCTTTTTGGGTCGACACAAAATGTATAGAAGGGTCGACACAGCTTTTACGTTGGGCTTAGACTTAGCTTCTGCTTTGGACAGGGGTCGACACACAGATACTATTGGTCAACACAAACTAATCTGGATTTTCTAAGGGTCGACACAAACTAGCTAGGGGTCGACAGAAACTGCATATATATATGAAATTTCTGCAGCACTTAAGCAAATTGTTAGACTTTAATTGTACCCTTCAACAAGGGTATTTCACATGAATGGATAAGTCTAATTTAAGCATTGTAAGGTGTTTATTTTATCTTTCATGCTCATCTTACATAGTTATCATAAAAAATAATTGATTGCTTTAAACACACTTTTAAAACCAACATGATACACCCTAGAAAGAGTATACTTCTTCCAATTATTCATCGTCGTAACCAACATCTATAAAGAAAAATCTTAAACACTTTCATTTTAAAAATCAAAATTTTTAAAATAAATGAGGGTTATTACAGTTGCGGAAGCGCATTGTGGTTGAAATAATGGGGAATGCTCAAATAAAAGTGGAGATGGCTCGAGTGAATAATGGAATGGTGCGGATGATGGAAAAATGGGTTAATTTTTTATCGCTCAGGGAATGGGGTGGACTCTTTAGAGTTTTGGTATGTAGATGGATGGAGAATTCGAATACTTGAGCAATCAAAGTATTCCCCTATGTAGACCTCGCTCGCACTCGGATGTGACACACCGATCGTACGTGCAAAGGGTTGACGTTCTCGGCCGGATATTACGCAATGGAGAAGTATACGTTGGAGGGAGCTTCAAACCTTTCAGGAAGAAGGTGCAATGCACAATTTTTCACTAAAAATTCTCTCTATCAATCAAAGTGTAAGTGTTACACTTAAATAGCAAAAACGTAAAAATAACAAACTAAGAAAGATAAGCTAAGCCCTTCGATGACTTGAACACCTTGGATTAGCTTCGGAAGGCGTCGGTTGACTTTAGGTTTGGTTCAATAGGATTGGCACGGTCAGCTTGGAGTCTTGACCGATGGTGATCGTGGTTGACCAAGAGGGTGCGTCGGGTGGGCGGAGCTCCGAACAAGTAAAAGATTGGCTCGAGCCAATCTGGATCCGGGGCTTCTAAAGTCTCCTCGGTGGTCAACATAATGTAGCGCGCGGTCTGGTTCTTCGATTGTCCGATAATGACTCATGCATGTGCGTGGGCGCACCCGAATGGGCCGAACCGGAGGTTGTGCATATCCGAACATCAAGGGATCCATGAGGTTGTTGCGCAAAGCTGTTGCTTGAAGATCCTCTTATGATTCAACACCTGATTCATGGATTTCATGGATGAAAATCCCTTGTGGTTCACCGGTGGCTCGGTGATCAGTTATGTACGCGCGCCCGGTGGAAGATCTTCGGACATCGAAGAGATATGTTCGTGCTAATTTGAACCTCGTCTTTTCCTTGACCTAATAACCAAAATACTTAAGGATTTAAGTAAAGTGGCCGATAGGATTTGGTCAAGGTCTTCTAGTTGGCCGAAGGTGGGCCAAGGCTTGACCGAGGGTCAGTCAATGTTCGGCCGAGGCGGTCCTTTGTGGGCCTTCGCTTATGTAATGAGCTCTCCTCTTCTTGGGCTGACTTCTCTTTCTTTTCTAAGGCTAAATGTTGGTTGAAAAGAAATAAACTAAGTGTGACCGAAAATAGGGCCAATGATTGAACACTCGATCCATAGGATTTGGACCTTGCGTTCTCCCATGTCGGTCACTTAGTCTAACGGGCCGAAGCCCTAGTGGATTTCGGCTAGGCCGACGACCGTGTCTCCTTTGGTCGTCGGGTCGGGCTCGTGGGGCGTCCGCTGGACGCCGGGCATGTCTCGGTCATGTCATTGGCCAGGCTGTTGGGTGCGTCGTGGCCGGGCGTGTTCGGACACCACATGATCAAGACTTTAGGTCGATCCCGATCATGTTCGGTCGGAAGTTCCGAAGTTATGTTTCCTGCAAAATAAGCAACTAAATTAGTAAAATCTCCCGTGCTCGTCAGGTCCACGTCTGTGATGTGCTCCGGTTGCGCATTAGGTCGACCCTAGGATCGAGGAGTTGTCGACACAATGAATACTTTCGGTCGACCTCAGGATTTAAGAAGGGTCGACACAAGTCACTCTCGAGAACTTCTTTCGGTCGACACGATAGACAAAGGGGCGACACAAGTCACTCTCGGGAACTTCTTTCGGTCGAAACAATAGACGAGCGGTCGACACAAGTCACTCTCGGTAACTTATTTTGGTTGACACAATAGGCGAGCGGTCGACACAAGTTACTCTCGGGAACTTCTTTTGGTCGACACCATGGACGAGCAGTAGACCGGTTCTGGATTTTAAGCAATGCATACTCTCGGTTTTGTCCACATAGGTTGACACACGTTAGTTTTATGAATTTGGTGTCTTATAAAAAGTTATAGTGGACTTTTTAAGGAACAATTTGACACCTTAATTATCAGAAATGGATCATTATCAAGGAAGTGATGCTCATTTGAAGTTGGTAAAGGAAATCTGGACTATAGAGTTATGGACTTTTTAGCAATGCTCGATATTTTGTATATTTGATTATGTTAAACTATTTTTTTTGAAGTTTACGTCTTTTAAAAAGTTAAAGTAAACTCAATGAGACAACTATGCGTTTTTGAATTATGAAAATCAGAGTTGTGGAACAAAAGTTATGAAATGATTAAAGGTCAACACCTTGAACTCTCGGGCTGGTTAAGGGTGACACCTTGAATGAGAGGTTGACACTTTATTACTGAAATGTTGAATTTTCAATTGAATTTTTAAGGAAGTTAATCTATGATTAATTAAGGATGGACCAATAGGAAAGTGCCACGTGGATTAAGAGATGGTTAGCTTGGATGGTGACACCTCATGCTTGAAGCTCCACATCACCCATGACCTTCCACCTTCCATGTTGATCTATTTGATAAGGGAGTGAGAGTTTTCAACTTGTAACCTTATCCACGACTCAGCTCTCCCTTTTCCAAAGTTCTCTCTTCTCTCTTTTGTGGATCTCTCTCCTCTCTAAATCCTCTCCAAATTCGTGTGAGAAAAGTAGGGTTTTGTGATAAAAGTGTGAGATTTTAGTGTTTTGTGCAAAGTTTTTGATGTTTAAAAGCTAGAAGTGCAAGAGAAGGAAAGGCCTACGATTCAAGCCCTAAGGTACTAGGAAATACCTTTAAGATATTCATTTTCATGCTGTAATGACTTATAAATAATGGAATTTACGTTACATGGTTAAGAATACATGAAATTGTGAAGGTAGTTTATGAGTATACACTTTATAAGTCATGTTAACCAGTTTTTGAAATATAACTTTTACAAAGTCTTTGATTTACAATTTGGTCATCATCTCTTCTAATGAAGTGTATCCAACAATCTAAGGTTTAGATTGGCACATTATTCATTCTGATCCGATTAGTGTAGTGAAAGTTGTGTATATCGGAAGTTGAGGTAAAAATAGGGTATGAACTAATAGAGTCATGTTATACCCAATTTTAAAGATATAGCATTTATAAGGCTTTTAAGTGAGAATCTAATCACAACGTCTTCTTAAGAAATGTAGTAGACATCTTAATTATGAATTGAGTATCTTAAGTGTTTTGATCAAAATTTGGTAGCAAAAGTTATGATTGCCGAAAGTTTCTGGTAAAATAGAGTATTACGAGTTTTGCTTATATTATTTTATGTTATGATGTTAAGGTATGTAAGCAAGCTCATTGGATCCTTAAGGACTCGAAAACCTAAGCCTAAGCTAAGGAGATCAAGTAAGAACTCATTGCATGTGTTTTGCCCTTCGGGGCCTACATCACCAAGAGTAGGACTGAGGTTGATGTGATTGAATGATTGAGAAACGTTAAAAATGTTAAATTATTAAGAATGAAATGAATATGTTATAGTTATACATGTATGAAATATTTTTGGGGTGCATCGCACTATGCACCGGCTCAATAATATGGGTGTGATTGGTGTTTGTGTGACATTGAATTGTGATGTGTATGCTATAAGTAACGCCTTAATACGTAAATCATTAAAAGTATGTTAAGAAATAAAGTTTCAGTGCATTTGGGAGACGTATGTGTTTATGTGTGATTTATGTTAAGTTGTTAAGCAACGCATGATTTCTTAAGTTACCAAGAATGCATGAATTATGTTAAGTTGTCAAGTTTTGCATGTGTGATTTATGTTAAGTTGTTCATGGGAGTGGTTGATGCTTTTTGAGCAAATTTTCACCTGTGGGCAAGGATTTTGAAGAATCGTAAATAATGGTTAGGAAAAGAAGTTTTCAAATTTGTTCATATAGCTTGTAAATAGTTTATGAAACCTAACATGTTGTAAATATGTTTTAAGTAACTTTAGCTTTCATGTGTGCCTTCAATGATTTTTACAAGACAATGTTTTTCGCTGCAAGTAAAAAAACACGAAGAACATATTTTGAGCTAGGAAGGACGTTACATGGTGAAATTTAGAAATTATGAAAAAAGATTACATATTTAGATTATTATATACATGATGGTTATTTTCTTAGAAAAGATAAACTTTGTGTTCCTAAATGTTTATTAAGAGAACTATCTATTAGGGATACTCATGCAGGAGAATTAGTGGGACATTTTGGAGTGAGCAAAACATTAACTGTTTTATGTGAGAACTTTTATTGGCAAAAAATGAGGCATGATGTACAAGTAATTTGTGATAAATATATCTAGTGTGGGAAAGCTAAATCATAAATCAAACCACACAGAAAGTATATTCTTATTCCAGTTCCTAGTAAACCTTTGTGATAAATATATCGAGTGTGGGAAAGCTAAATCATTAATTTGTGACATTTTGATGGATTTTGTTATTGGTTTGCGAAAAACAGAAAGTTGAAATGATAATATTTTTGTAGTTGGTGATAGGTCTAGTAAGATGACACATTTTATTGCATGCTCAAAAACTAATTATGCTGCAGATATTGCAGATTTATTTTTTAAAGAGATTGTGCAGTTGAATGACTTACAAAAAAAAATTGTGATTGATCGAGGTGTTAAATTTTTAAGTCACTTTTGGAGAACTTTGTGGAAAAACTTAGGCACTAAACTTTTGTTTTACACTGTAGCAAACCTACAAACGGATGGACAAACTAAGATAGTTAATAGAATAGTATCTACTTTGTTAAGAGAAATTATTTCTAAGAATTTGAAGCAATGGGAGAAGTGTCTACCACAAGTTGATTGCATATAATAGAGTTATTCATTCAACTACATCTTATTCACCGTTTCAAATAGTATATGGTTTTAATCCTTTAACTCCTATGGATATGTTACCCTTGCCTACTAATGAGTTTGTTAATTTTAATGGAAAGAAAAGCCAGAATTCGTTGTGGATTTGCATACAAAGGTCAGGGAGAATATAGAAAAGAAAAATGAGCATTATGAGCGGTAAGCAAACAAAAGACGCATAAAAGTCGTATTCGAGCTAGGAAATTAGGTTTGGATTAACCTAGGAAAAGAAAGATTTACAACTAGAAGGAAAAATAAGTTGCAACTTCGACGAGATGGTCTTTTTCAAGTGTTAGACATAATAAATAACAATGGTTACAAAATTGATTTGCCAAGTGAATATTGTAATGTAAGTGCTACTTTCAATGTTAGTGAATTATCTTTGTATGATGTAGGAGCATTGTGCGCGGTAAGCAAACAAAAGATGCACAAAAGTCGTATTCGAGCAAGGAGATTGAGTTTGGAACAACCTAAGAAAAGAAAGATTTGCAAGTAGAAGGAAAAATAAGTTGCAACCTCAAGGAGATGGTCATTTTTAAGTGTTGGAGCAAATCAACCACAATGCTTAAAAAATTTATTTGCCAAGTAAATATGGTAATGTAAGTGACACTTTCAATGTTAGTGACTTATCTTTGTATGATGTAGGAGATTCGAGGATGAGTCTTTTTGAGGAAGGAGTGAATGATGCAGATCAAGTGGTGATACAAGACCAATTGCAAGGAATTAGAGGCCCAATGACAAGGTCAAGAACAAAGAAAATGCATGAAGCGCAATGTGGTTTAGTGGAAAAAATCCAAATGAAAGAATGTATTCAACATAAAAACAAAACGCTTATTATGTTAAGTGTTAAAGAAGATATTGATATCATGAAAGGTGATCAAGGACACAAGAAAATAACTTTTACTTCACAAGCAAGTAAATCAAATTTTACTTGACCAGCAAATTAATCTTTTGGCAAATTTGGGAATCTTCCTAAAGATATTTTAGTTTTCTAATATCTTTCTAATTGTTAACTTACTTAGAAATTGTGTAGCCTATTTAAAGGCATCCACGTATGAAAGACACAACTTTTATGATTAATTTACCTTGAGTGTTTGGAGAGAATTTTCTCTTTGGTTTCTTTGGAAAGAACTTAATCTTCATCAAGATCATTCTTAATAGATCAACTTTGATAGCTTTGGTTCTTATGGACAATTTTGGTATGGGTCAAGCTCCTAGTTTTTTAACTAGGTTCAGCCGGTAAGGTTTGATTGGGGTCAACTTTCTCGTACTTGATTCAAAGGCGATCCACGTATCTTTTCTGCATTATTGAAGAGTCTTAGGTTTGATATACCTGTGGTTCTCATCACCTTTAAACTTTGGGCTTTGGGTTTTTGGCTTAGGGCAAAGGACATTAGGATAAAATTTTAGGCCTAAGGCTATGGGCTTAGGCTATGGGTTTATATTTATTAGAGTTTAGGGATTAAAATTTAAGACTTAGGGCTTTGGGCTTATAGGTTTTTAGGCTTAAGGCTTAGGGCTTCTTGCTTAGGACTTAAGGCTTATGTCTAGGGCTTTGAGTTTACGGGTAAGGGTTTAGGGCTTTTTTCTTTAACTTTAGTGTTAGGACGTTTTGGCTTAGGGCTTTTGACTTTTGGCTTAGTGCTTATGACTTAAGGCATAGGACTTTTGGATTTGGGCTTTTGGCTTTGGGATTTAGGCTTAGGGCTAGGCTTAAAGCTTGAGGCTTAAGGCTTAAGGCTTAGGGCTTAGGGATTCTTGCTTTGGTTTTAGGGCTTAGGGCATAAGATCCAGTGCAAGATTTCCTCGTTGATCGTCTAACACTCGCCCCCTGTAGTAAAAACAGACTTGTAAGCAACAATGAAATATGAGGTGTTAGTAAATCGCATGCCATTTTAGAAAGAATCGAATAAACGACTGCGTTATTTTTCTATCAACCCAAATATTAATTTCATCACTACGAGGAAATTGATAACGCATGCCTAAATAAATATCGGATCATTCTTATCAAAACCATAAGAATGAACGTCGTTATTAATGTCATCATCAATGACAACCATACTATCTAGTGATTGTTCAAAACAGGAAGTACCACTAGAACTAGTTGCAACATTAG
>QAOC01013291.1:0-12064 GCA_003255005.1 Begonia fuchsioides
CTCCATGTAGTTTGGAAATCCAACACACATGCTCGTAACGTATCTTCTAATATTTGAATTGTTCTTTCGGTTTGACCGTCAGTTTGGGGATGAAAAGCCGTGCTAAAAGACAATGTAGTCCCCATTGCCGTATGTAATGGGGAAGAGCTCTTGTTTGTAGTAGCTCAGAACAAACCTCTTCCTCATGATCATTTTCATGGCTCTCCATGTGGGAATATAATCCTCTCCATCTTGCCTCCTCTTTGCCTGCACGCTATCCCACCATAGACTAGCATAATCCGTGAGCTCCAAAGAAATTAATTGCAATTTCAACTTCTCCAAGTAGTTGTAACATTCAAATACTTTATCTACTTTCTTAACCCAATTAAGAAACAAATCTCCATTGCAAGAACCATTAAAAGATGGAATGGTTACCTTGATATTCTTCATCTCATCCTTACGGTTGGGTCATTCATTATAGTCAAGCTCATCATTGGAGTCTTTGAGAACTTGGTGCCGAGGCCTTCTCATCCCATTTTTGGGCCTTCTTCTTGGAGTGGGAAATGAAGTGGGCCTTCATTGGGGGAAAGACAGCCTCCAACCTCTAAAACACAATTTCAAATTTCTTGTTGATCTCATCTAGCTGCCATTAGATGGTAGATTCTACTTCCCCCGGGTTTGGGCTCACCGCAAGTGAGTCATTTGAAGGAATGGGATCTTGGGTTGAGTTATGGATGGCTCCACTTTGAGTCATCATGCTTAACTTAGAACCTAGCCAAAAACAAGAGAAAATTGACGAGTGGTAAGGGATGGTAGGCTCGGATACCAAATGATAGGTTTCAAGAAGGGGGAGAACGAAAAAGGATCACTACTCACGATTATGACAGGAGAAAACCCAGGAATCTGCATATGGGTGAAGTTGGGATGGCTGTATCTATAGTTTACTATCAACTTTATGCCACGGAATGGAGGGGGATTAGATTTAGGAAGTGGGAGAATGGGGTTAGGTTTTATGGAAAAATAATAATTTGATAATTCCATAATCGGGATTAGAATTTGGATGGCGATAACTCAACGATAAGATCGAGTTTCAGGCTGAAATTTTTTGTGGAACTCTGGGAAGAAGATAGGTGATAGTCCTCCAAAAATGAAGGACATCACGTGGATGGATCAGTCGGAAAGCAATGGAACAGTAATGGCGATCAACAGTGACCAAAAATTGACAACCGGCGGAAGAATTGAAAAATCAAACGAAATCAACGATGGAAGAAGGAGCTTATGGACTTCAAGCTCACCCTATGACCTTGAGAAAGTCTGGAGACTTTGAAGCAAGGAGAGAACCCCAGCTCGGAGGAGGAATCTCTTGAAGAACCCACGGTGGCCGGAGGAATTCCGGCTGCCGGCTGAAATTGAAGATGCCCGAAAAGGGAGAGAGCTAAAAGCTTCATAAATTAAAATTCCAAATTAACCTTATAATCACGCAATGGGGGAGGTTTGATCTGCTGAGAAGAGTGGGAAAAAGGGAGGGAAAATTGAGGGCCAAAGGCATGCTACTTGCATGCTGGAAATTGAAATAAAGGATGGAAAATCGGACCAATGAGATTGCAAGAATGTGAAAGTCACGTGATCTTGAATCTCTTCAGCCTATTTCCCTTCTTCCTTGGCCCAAAATACCCTTCTCTTAGCCGAAAAAAACCTCATGCAAAACCCCATGCAAGCATGCAAAAATAAACAAAATAAAACCTAGCCGAGAAACCTTATCGGGTTCTCTAAATATCCAACATAAAATTCACGTAAAAATTAAGCTAAAAATGCGATAAAATTCCTTCAATCCATGTAAATGCTGGAGAGTTGAGTCGTGGAACCCTTGATCACTTTTGCATGTGACTCCAACTCGCCATGCAACGTGGTACTTCAATCGAGTTCAGGTTCAGGCTTGATTTCGGAGCTCTCGGTTTTTGGTTGCAAATCCTCATTTACTCCATGCCAATTTATCATGTGTTTTGGCCTTGTTTGATCCTCCAAAGCTGGCTTAGAAATGTATAATTCTTCAATTAATTTTCCTGCAAAATTAACAAATATATTAGAAAAATTCTGAGCTCGGGCTCGGGTGATTGCTCCGCTTGGCACGCCAATCCGTGGCATGTCATCGTCCCCGGGTTCTTGAGGATTTGACCTCAAATTTAGTGGGAAGTCATTTCCTTTTTTTTCATCTTCATTAAGTCCAGCAAAGGGAGAAAGATCTCAAACATTAAATGTGGCTGAAATTCCATAATTCCCGAGTAACTCAAACTTGCATGTTACCTTATCCAAAAAGTTCTCCAGGCTTAAGGCCGCCTTAAGAGTGTGCCAACTTTGAACAACTTCTAATTTTGAGTCATAAGATTTGATGACTTTCACCACAACACCTTTCTTTCCATGGCAAATATATTCAATAATCCGGTTTGTACTAAACAACCAAATAACTAGTTCAACACTAGTTTCATTACCCCAAATGTAAACCATAGTGTTCCCAATAAAATAAGCAAGGTATTCTTCTAAGTATTCATGGGACCAAATATGCATAAGTACAGTAATATCTCTAAAGCTAATAGTTAGCAAGGAAGGGATTACTAACCAATCATGGTGGGTGCACGTAGCTGTCTTTTTAAACGCCCCTTGAGCATTATGAAGCAAATATATTCCATGGAAGTATTCTATTAAGGATTCCAAGAACCTCATCCAATGATCATAGTTAGCTACCTCTTCCTCCTTGGTTCTTTTGATGAGTGGACCGTAGACTCCTTTACGAGAATTGCCAAATTGTCCCTCATTGCATGAATAGTTCTCCATATTAAGAAGATCATAATTCTTCTTCCTTAAGCTCAATTCCAATTTCTAGATTTCCTTCATCCAATCATAAACAAAGTAATTAGTAAAGAGTTCGGGTAAAGAGACTAACCACCTTGAGAGTCTTTTGGAAATCACAACATATATAACTGTCTTTGTTTTCTTTGATCGGGAATCTTGAGTTCACTTGATCGGGTGTTCCTTCTCTAGTAGGAAAGGGCTCTTTCTTGATCAAAATTAAATTATTCTTAGATGAATTCTCCTTCCTTGTGACCTCATCCTTGGCCACTTGTTCGGGTTCAAGGGGAACTAGCTTGATAGATCATCCACCAAATTTAAAGGAATAATGATTTGTAAAACCATCGTGCATAACCTTCCGATCAAATTGCCATGGTCTCCCGAGTAAAAAATTGCTAGAACTCATGGGAACCACATCAGACATCACTTGATCCTTGTAACTTCCAATAGAGAATTCGATGCACGCTTGCTTGGTAACCTTGAGATCTTCCTTATCATTAATCCAACGTAATTTCTAAGGCTTCGGGTGATAGATAGTTTCGAGTCCGAGTTTATCAATTAACTCTCGGGAAGCCACATTAACAAAACTTCCACCATCAATAATAATTGAACATACCTTATCTTGGATTAGACATCTACTATGGAATAAACTTTCTCTTTGGAGTTCCTCTTGTTGGCTTTGATTTACAAGTAACCTTCGAATAACTAATAATAAGGGGCCTCTTGTGCTCGGCATTATTCTCCTTCGGATTCCAAACTCATATCCGATTTTTCCTTCGCTTCATCTTCACTGAAAACTTCTCTTGTTTCCTCTCTAATAACCATCACACGTTTGTTAGGGCATTAGGATGCAATATGCCCGAGACCAAGGCACTCAAAACACTTGATCTCCAGTGTTCGGGTCCGGTTATTTTCTTCTATCGATTTAGGCTCACTATTCCCTTGCCCTTTCTTTTCATTTGCCTCTCCACTTTCAAGGGCATTTGAATAACTGAATCCATAGAGTCGATCGATTGCAACTCCACAATATCATTAATGTCTTGGTGTAAACATCTAATAAACCAAACTATAATTTGTTCATCTGGTTCTTGTAATTCACATCTAATTCAGAGAGTCTTAAATTCGGTAAGATATTCTTCAACCGAGAGAGATTCTTGCTTAAGAGATTGTAATTGAAGAAATAGCTCTTGTTTGTAATGAGCAGGTACAAATCTTCTCCTCATAATTGATTTCATCATTTTCCAACTAATAATACTCTCTTCACCATCACGTCTTGTAACGACCCGATTCCCATGCCGCCGCTTTCTGCCTTACCTCACTTACTTACTTACTTTACTTTACTTCACCTTACTTCACTTTGCTTACTCGCGGGCAGCCCGAGAACCGGTCCGTTACTTTTCTTAATTTACTTACTTACATTACTTTGGTGGGAAACTTTTTACTTTATTTTCTGAAAACTATTCTTAACTCATAAAACAGTTTACAAGAAAACCGTCAATGATAAAGACATACATTTGAATTCCACCTTTATCAAAAATACATAATCATTCAATAACGTAAACTTACAGCGTAAGACTATGGTTCAACTTAAAATACATTCATCTTAAAAATACATTCATTTCAAAAGCTTTGAAATCCATCACACGAAAATAAGGGTACACATCTTAATTACATCTCAAAACATTCAAAACATTTTTACAAAACAACTTGTGTGTCTCATACATCACTCCCCGTCGGTCATTGCTCAATAAACGGTATCATTTGGACACCCCTCTGTTCTAACTTCTTGCTCAGTCATTTGCTCACTTTCCTCCATTATATTCCCTACATTGCAAAGCCTAAACTATGAGCCTAAAGCTCAGTAAATAGCATAACTATAAAATGCAATGCATGAGTATGCTATGTCGTTAAAACAATGCACAATCACATTCACGTTTCTTAGGTTTCATGTTTTCTTTATCTTTGGAAATATTACAGGATCTCAAGAACACCCCCTCCACCTACTTCAACTTCTACTGATCGTGAGCTCACTACTTTACTACTTGAGGTGCTCAGGCCTGTAATAACCATTTACTTTACTTTACTGTTCTGATATTCAAGTTCTTAATTCATCGGAGACGAAACATAATTAGCGTCCCATACCACCAATTATATCTCGCTACCTCCAACTACGTTGTAAAACATGCATGAAAATAGTTCGTAGACATTTTGTAAAACTATGATGCATGACCATATGAACATGAAAACATCTCTTAAATCATATCACATAACATGAAAATAAGCATACATCACCAAACATATCATGCGAACAAACATGCAGCACACATCAAACAATCATCCTAATCTTTGCAATGTAGTCCCACTTAAGGGCCAAATAATCTTAATGCTAACTTACCTTAGCAGCTAGGTTGAGTTGATCCACTTGAGTCTCCTTCTTAATCCAATCGATGGCTTAAACCTATTAATCATATGCAGATCAGAATTTGCATAAAGTCTTAACTTTATGTTCCAACTTTGAACATCTATAACTTCCTCTATATTGATCCATTATTGACGATTAAGATGTCAAATTGTTCCTTAAAGAGTCTACTATAACTTCTTAGAAGACACCAAATTCAGAAAACTAACGTATGTTGACTTACGTGGACAAAATAGAAGGCATTCACTGTTTGAACAGTGATTAGGTCGACATAAACCTATATGTGTCGACATAACTTAGCATAATGTGTCGACTGCTTATTCATGCGGTCGACCGAATCATTTACAGAGAGTTATTTTGTGTCGACCGGTTGATAATATGTCGACCGGTGCTCTCCCAGTTTCCATCTACTAACTTGTAACATTCATAACTTTGTCTACAAAGCTCCAATTTGAGTGATTCAAACGGCTATGAATTTCTCTAAGAGCCTACTTTAACTCTTATGAAGGTCATAAACTCAAATTCGTGCTACAATATGACCGAATCTCAAAAACCCTAACCTTGCATACAATCAACTGATTTTCTAACATTCTACTTGAAATCCTTCATTTTTATCCATCAATCCAACCAACATCATCCTTTTATCATTATTGAACCTACAAGAACTTTAAAGGATATGAAAATACCTTGAGCTTCAGCCTCCACGAAATATCAAAGCTCTTCACTTCACTTCTCTTGAAGCATTCACTTTCTCACTCTTTTTTCCTCACAAAACTCTTTCTCTATCTCAATCTCACCCTCCTTTGATTTAGAGCACGAAACCTAGGGAGAAAGAGGGGGAGGAAAATCGTGGCTGGGAGGGAGAAATGCCAGCCAAGACCCACTTAAAGCCCTTTATCAATTAAAATCAATATTCCTTTTATGTCCACCAATCAGAATTCTGCTGATTTTGCTGACTTTTCAACTTATGTCGACATAAGTTCAACTTATGTCGACATAATGAATTCCCGAAAGTTATGCTATGTCGACCGCTCGTCTATTGTGTCGACCGAAAGTATTCCCGAGGGTTATGCTATGTCGACCGCTCGTCTATTGTGTCGACCGAAAGTATTCCCGAGGGTTATGCTATGTCGACCGCTCGTCTATTGTGTCGACCGAAAGTATTCCCGAGGGTTATGCTATGTCGACCGCTCGTCTATTGTGTCGACCGAAAGTATTCCCGAGGGTTATGCTATGTCGACCGCTCGTCTATTGTGTCGACCGAAAGTATTCCCGAGGGTTATGCTATGTCGACCGCTCGTCTATTGTGTCGACCGAAAGTATTCCCGAGGGTTATGCTATGTCGACCGCTCGTCTATTGTGTCGACCGAAACTTACTTGAAAGTAGTCCTTTAGTATATTTAACCCAACTTACTTCATTACTTTTACTTAAACCTAGCAACCCTCAAACAATGGACTTCAAACAAACACCAATCATACCCAAACACTTGGGCCGGTGCACGGTGTGATACACCCCAACAGAATATTCTTATTCTAATTATTCATATTCGTAACTCATTCACATGTTTCTAATTTTCCAACATTCATAAAGGGAAATCTTAAACACTTTCATTTTAAAATCATAATTCTTAAAATAATAATGAGGGTTGTTACATTCTACCCTCCTTAATAAAAATTTTGTCCTCAAAATTTAGACCTTAAACATTTCTGGATACTTTTCCTTCATTTCTTGTTCTCTTTCCCAGGTGGCTTCCTCCACGTTATGATTTCTCCATAGAACCTTCACCAATGAAATTTGCTTGTTCCGCAACACCTTCATCTTCGTATCTAGTATCCTTATTGGCTGCTCGTCATAACTCATAGTTGGCTCTACTTCTATTTGCTCTGCTTCGATCACTTGGGATGGATCACGAATGCATTTCCTTAACATTGACACATGAAACACATTGTGAACGCCTGCCATGTATTATGGTAATTGCAACATATAGGCCATGTTTCCCACTCTCTTCAAAATAATAAATGGCCCAATGAATCTCGGTGCCAACTTCCCTTTCTGCCCAAATCTCATCATGCCTTTGAATGGTGAAACTTTCAAAAACACCTCATCTCCCTCCTTAAATTCTAACGGTCTTCGTCGCCGATCCGCATAACTTTTCTGACGATCTTGGGCAGCCTTCATCCTTTGTTGTACGGTTTTTACTTGTTTACCGTTTGTTGTATCATTTCGGGTCCATAGATTTTAATTTCTCCGGCATCATTCCAAAATAATGGAAACCTACATCTCCTTCCATACAACGCTTCAAATGGAGCCATACCAATAGACGATTGATAACTGTTGTTATATGAGAATTCCACTAGTGGTAACAACATGCTCCATGACTTCTGAAAATCCATAACACACGCACGCAACATATCCTCAAGGATTTGAATAGTCCTCTCAGTCTGCCCATCTGTTTGAGGATGAAATGCCATGCTAAACGCCAACTCTGTTCCCATGGCTTTGTTCAAACTCCTCCAAAATCTTGAAGTAAACTTTGGATCTCTATCAGACACAATGGAAATTGGAATTCCATGTAATCTTACAATTTATTGCACATATAACTCAGCATACTTTTCTACAGGAAATTTTGCTTTTACAGGAATAAAATGAGCAGATTTTGTTAAACGATCAATAATTACCCAAATGCTGTCATGACCTTTAATCGTTGTTGGCAATCCGACTACAAAATCCATAGAAATATGGTCCTACTTCCATTCCGGAATCACCAATGACTTCAGCATTCCTGCAGGCCTCTGATGTTCTGCCTTTACTTGTTGGCATACAACACATGATTCAATATATTTTGCTATATCCTTTTTCATTCCCGGCCACCAAAAACATTGTTTCAAGTCTTGATACATCTTTGTATTTCCTGGGTGAACCGAAAATTTTGAAGAGCGAGCTTCTCTCAATATCTCATTCCTCAATTCTCTGTTACATGGAACATACCATCGATTGCGGAATTTAAGTATCCCCTCCTTTGAACACTGAAATTCAAAAGAATTTTGTAACTGCCCTTCCATAAACTGCATATATCTCAAATCCTCTTTTTGAGCTTCCCCAATTCTGTCCAACAAATTTGGTCTCACAGTTAGAGCAGCTAACTGCACTGTTAGATTCGATATAACTTCAATGTCTGCTCTTTGCAGCTCATTACAAATTTCTACCGAGATTTACATCATCTCTGACTGCACTGCTACTGACTTCCTGCTCAGTGCGTCAGCTACCACATTAGCCTTTCCTGGATGATATTTAATTTCAAAATCGTAATCTTTAACAAATTCCAGCCATCGCCGCTGTCTTAAATTCAGCTCTTTTTGTGTGAAAAGATACTTGAGACTTTTATGGTCCGTGAATATTTCACAATGACGTCCATATAAGTAATGCCTCCAGATCTTTAGGGCGAAGACTACTGCTGCCAACTCTAGATCATGGGTAGGATAGTTCTTCTCATAATCTTTCAATTGTCGTGATGCATAAGCAATTACCTTACTTTCTTGCATCAGCACACATCCTAAACCCATCAACGACGCATCACAAAATATGCTAAAATCTACATCTTCTATTGGAAGTATTAGCACTGGTGCTGAAGTTAACTTGTCCTTCAATAGTTGAAAGCTCTTTTCACAATCCTCTGACCACCAGAACTTTATGTTTTTCCTTGTTAATCGTGTCAATGGCGTGGCAATCTTAGAAAATCCTTTAATAAATCTTCTATAGTACCCTGCTAAACCAAGGAAACTTCGCACTTCAGTTACATTCTTTGGCTGTGGCCATTCACGAACAGCCTGCACCTTTACTGGATCAACGGATACACCCTCTTTAGAAATCACGTGACCCAGAAAATTCACCCGATCTAACCAAAATTCGCATTTAGAGAATTTGGCATATAACTGATGTTGCTTCAATATACTTAAGACCATACTTAAATGCTCCTTATGTTCCTCTTCCGACTTAGAATACACCAGAATATCATCGATGAACACGATGACAAATTTATCGAGATATTCATGGAATACCCTATTCATAAGGTCCATAAACGCCGCTGGAGCATTTGTCAAACCGAACGACATTACCAGGAACTCGTAATGTCCATATCGGGTTTTGAATGCAGTCTTTGGAATATCTTTCTCCTTTACTCTTAACTGATAATATCCTGACCGCAAGTCAATCTTGGAAAATACCCGAGCACCCTGCAATTGATCAAACAGATCATCAATTCTAGGCAACGGATACTTATTCTTCACTGTCAGTTTGTTTAGTTCACGGTAGTCGATACACATCCTTAGAGTTCCGTCCTTCTTCTTTACAAACAAAACAGGGGCTCCCCAGGGAGAAAAACTAGGGCGTATAAATCCCTTGCTCAACAACTGCTCTAACTGCCCCTTCAGTTCCTTCATTTCTACTGGAGCCATTCGATACGGATTCTTTGATACCGGTGCCGCTCCGGGGTAAACGTCTACCACAAATTCGATTTCTCGATCAGGAGGTAGTCCGGGTAAATCATCCAAAAACACTTTTGAAAACTCCTGAACTATTGGAATCTCTTGCAACTTAAGATCAGGCTTCTTACGACAATCCACAATATTTGCAAGAAATCCCATACAGCCACCCTTTAATAGTCTCCAAGCCCGTACTGCCGATACAATCGGTAATGGCTTTTTATTCCCTGTTGCATGAAAATAAAAGGCATCTGACGTAGGAGGTTGGAAACTAACTATTCTAGTTCTGCAATTTATAGTTGCAAAATGTCGAAATAGCCAGTCCATCCCTAAAACAATTTCATACGCATTCATCTTCATTATAATAAACTCCACGCCCAACTTACGACCATTAATTTGAACCCCACAATCTATAATTACTCTATCTAATAGTAGACGGTCACCTGAAGGTAGCATCACTTCATACAACTGCTCTGCCACCTTAGGTATCCGGTTCAACCTCTTAGAAAACTCTTCAGAAATAAATGAATGCGTAGCTCCTGAATCTATCAACGAATAGGCACTAATTCCATCAATTAATAATGTACCTGCCACCATGGCCGGATGGTCCGCTTCCTCGGCATCGATCATTGCAAAAACACGACCAGCTATCCTCTTTTGTTCTGGTTTGTTTGGAAGTGCCTTCGGACAATCACGCGCCATGTGTCCCATCTCCTTACATCTGAAACAGCGTCCAGATCCAGCCATACACTCTCCCGCATGCTTTCAATCGCACTTGGGACACTCTAATATCGGCCCCAGACTTTTTACTTGCTTTCCTTTCCCTTGCTCGTTCAAATTTTCACTCGGCCTTTTCATCCCACGTGTTGGTTGCCATTGTTTACTCGGCTGCTGTTGGACTTCTCGAAAGAACCGTCTTTGGGATGTTCCCGGTTGTTGCTTCACCAACTTTGATCCCCAAGTCTTTATTCCTTTATAAATTTCTAGTTTCAATCCTTGCACGAACTGCTCAACTTTATCTTCATTGGTTGCCACCAGCTGTGGAGCAAACCTTGATAGGCCTTCAAATTTTCTCACATATTCAGCTACTGATCCCCACTGCTTCAGTTGCATGAACTCAATTTTCTTTTTATTCTGATTGGCTCTCCTAAAATATTTGTCATAGAAAATTTTCTTGAATTGAGTCCATGTTAGTTCTTGCACATTGGTAGTTACCTCAACAGTATCCCACCAATTCCTTGCATCCATAGTCAGCAAGAAGGTTGCACAGTTGACTTTCTCTCCTTCCTCAATCTTAGCATATTGAAATATCTTCTCTAGAGAACGAATCCACTCTTCAGCCAACAAAGGGTCTATGGACTGTCCATTAAATGATGGAGGATTCATCTTCCTGAATCTCTCACAGCTCAGTTCTCCAGCATTATGATTTCGTCCATTTCCTCCTTGCTCTTCTCGATTCATCATTCGTTCCAATTGTGGAAATTGTCGATTAACCAACTCTGACAGTTGGTTAATAGCAGCTTTGTTAGTTCCCTCCTCTGGATTATTTCTTCTTCCTCCCCTCATAGCCCTTCAAGTACCAATCACATCGTTAGTACTCTAAAATAAGTACCTCTAGACTTTAATCCTTCTATAACATCAAAGTATGCAAATGATACAATTGTTGAGCTTCCTAGAAACCGACTTAACCCGGTGTACTAACCCTTTCATTCCCTTATTCACTCGTGTGTGTTTTGCTCTGATACCATAATTGTAACGACCCGTTCCCATGCCGCCGCTTTCTGCCTTACCTCACTTACTTACTTACTTTACTTTACTTCACCTTACTTCACTTTGCTTACTTGCGGGCAGCCCGAGAACTGGTCCGTTACTTTTCTTAACTTACTTACTTACATTACTTTGGTGGGAAACTTTTTACTTTATTTTCTGAAAACTATTCTTAACTCATAAAACAGTTTACAAGAAAACCGTCAATGATAAAGACATACATTTGAATTCCACCTTTATCAAAAATACATAATCATTCAATAACGTAAACTTACAGCGGAAGACTATGGTTCAACTTAAAATACATTCATCTTAAAAATACATTCATTTCAAAAGCTTTGAAATCCATCACACGAAAATAAGGGTACACATCTTAATTACATCTCAAAACATTCAAAACATTTTTACAAAACAACTTGTGTGTGTCATACATCACTCCCCGTCGGTCATTGCTCAATAAACGGTATCATTTGGACACCCATCTGTTCTAACTTCTTGCTCAGTCATTTGCTCACTTTCCTCCATTATATTCCCTACATTGCAAAGCCTAAACTATGAGCCTAAAGCTCA
>QAOC01013336.1:0-19673 GCA_003255005.1 Begonia fuchsioides
TAATATTTACATGTCAATATGTGAATTATGCTACAAGTTTCACTAGTAAAAGGAGGTAGGAGCTGAGGTTGTAAACTTGTACACCTCAGTCATTTGTGGTAGGTAGGGTAGGTGGGAGCTTACAAGATTAGAAACTTGTACACATCATTCCTTTTGGGTACTCACACTAAATAGAGATGGGAATAATGGAAATATTTTGGATTGGCAGATTTTTAGGGATTACCCGAAAAATCATATTCAGGATAAACTTTGGGCGCTTGGATCTTGAAAACGGGAGTGAGATTTTTAACTAAATTTCGAAGAGATATTAACGAATAAAGGTAGGATATGGTCTTTAAAAATTAAGTGATTCTCACGCACGTATTTAAAGATATGCTGACAATGGTGAAAACGGTTAAGGGGATAATTTAGGGTTTTCTCGGTAGATCCGGGAAAATGAGGATGAATTTGAAATGATTGTAACTTGTAAACGGGGATTAGTTTGGAGCTGAAATTTGGAGGTTTTCTAAATTAATAAGGCTAAAAGAATACCTCAAAAATTGGCAAAATTCTCAAGGATGGTTTGGGG
The DNA here is from genome assembly GCA_003255005.1 of Begonia fuchsioides. Classification (NCBI taxonomy): domain Eukaryota; kingdom Viridiplantae; phylum Streptophyta; class Magnoliopsida; order Cucurbitales; family Begoniaceae; genus Begonia; species Begonia fuchsioides. The sequence goes on from QAOC01013336.1 coordinate 569, forward strand.
ATTGTGGAGGCGAGATGGAAGACGGATGCGGAATGGTCGGAAACGGGGATTTGTAGTAAAAAGTGATTCCTTTTACGTAAAAAAAAATGGATGTTTGAGCTGATGATCCACACTCTCACACTTGGACCATGAAGATGGCTGGAGAAATGTGGTAAGGATAGGTCGTCCAAGCTCAAAAGGATGACCAATTCCGGTTGTTTCTCGGTGGCCGGAAATGGGTTTCAGAGACCGAGTCTTTGGAGGAAAACCCTAAAGGGGGAGATTTAAAATTTGAAAAGAAAAATATTCTAAATTCAAATCTCTGAATTACATTCAGCATAGGTAAGATTAAATAGGAAAACTAAGCAAAATCACGTTCTTCATCGGACGGTCCAAAACATCTCCAAGAAGCACAATCCATGGCATCAAAGATGGACCAATGAGGAGCCTTCATGGGATGCTCATCCTTCAACTCATTAAGCTCCTAGTGAATGTCCAAAATTCCCTCCCAAATAATAAGTAGATAACCCTAGAATTTCCCATGGAAATCCATGCAACAAACGCGTGAAAATAAAAAACAAATCTAATAAGATTGTTTCCCTGGTAGGTTATGCTGCCATCTGTGTTGCCTGTAGTTGACTAGGCAAATGGCATCCAATTTTAATGTTCTACCTGTCGTTGGAAAGCTTGAGAAGTTCGCTAACTTTTCTCAGAAGACGTTGTTTTCATTTAAGGCCGAAACGATTGTCATAAAGGCCCAAACAGCTTCGTAGGTCCCACTAAGCCGAATCCAAAACGTTGTCTTCATGTTTTGTTGCTTTGACAAATTTTAAATATTTCCAAGGGAACATTCACCCTCCTTCATGGACCACTTGGGCTGAGTCTTGACATCAAAATGGAAGGGATTTCTTTTTAAGCTTGGACAAAGGCAAACACATTAGATAAAAATTTGTAACATGACAATTTTTGGGTCGCCCATATCATGTCATTCTCTCAAGGTTGATAAGGATTTGTACATAAATCCAAAATATTTTAGGAAAAAAATTCATGAACCCCTTTTTTTTAGCTTAGGATGGTCGGTCATTGTCCTTTTATTTCTTTCCATTAGCTCGGGTATGCTCTTCCAGTCATAAGTTGTATGTTGTTTCAACCCCAAGACAATTTTCTTCCTAGGCTCCTTTTCTCCATTTTTCAAAGTGTCGTTTCCCTTAGGATCCATGTAAATCATCTCCCAATGGGGCCAAGCGTTCATCCACATCTTAAATGAAGCTTGTAGCAAAAACATACTCTCGGGTTTCATGCCAAAATCTTGAGATAGAAACAAAGAATATCCAAAAATATAATGGTCATACTTGGTGACAACAAATGAATAACTTCCAAAGCTTAAAACCTCATTAAGCAACACCATCAATTAAAATGTATTGTTGCATTCCCTTTAACCACCAAAAAAAGTTTTGAACCCAAAATTTTCACTGACACGAAATTGGAGTGGAATAAGCAGGAAAATTACCAACTAACGGTTTTGAAAACTCATTGAAATGAAATGACACATGTCATATGTCATCATTAGTAAATGCATCAACATAAATGCTACAATGTTCATTTCTAAGGTGGGGTACATACAATATTCCTTTAGCACTAAAATAAGGCATCACAAGGTCATTATCTCCAATTGAGGAATCTTGAAACACCAAATTAGCATGATTAACTTCTATAATAATTTTTTCCTTCAAAAACTTCAGATCAATACCATTAAAATATCCACATCCACTCAAACCAATATGATGAAGGTAACTAAGCACTTGGTTAAATAGATCATACCTCTCGGACACAACCTTGTGCGGTTTGGCCACTTCATCCTCAAGGTCTACTTGGATACAATGGTATTCCATTATAAACTTTTCAAAATCATTTGTCCCTTCCATGCAAGGATGAGATGTTTCTGCCAATGAAGGGTTGTCTATGATCTCTTTTTTGTTAGGCTCGTGAAGATTCTTGAAGATATCATTAGAGTTGTCGGATTCTGGGAAAAAGTGATTTTCCTCAAAACCGACAACATCTTTCACTTGCTCGGTTTCTACTTCCACTATTTCCTCAACTTTTTGTTGGAGATCTTCAAAAATATTTGTACCTACATTGCAAGCATGAGAGGGTGCTGTAAATATTGGATCTACATACTCGAGGGGTTGGTTCACGGTCGTTCGAGAGATAGGGTTGGCAATCTCAGCTTGTTGGAGCTCTATCTTTATTGAGGTTCCTTCTTCAATACTTGCTGCCAACGGAAGATTCTCAATCCTTTCTTCTTGGTTAGGCTCGTGATGGGGCTCCAAGATAGCACACGAGTTTTCAAATTCCTTGGAAGAGTGCTTATCCTCAATTACGACAATGTCTTCCACTTGCTCGGTTTGTACCTCAACATTTTCTTCCACTTTTTTTTGGAGAGAAACACCATAGCTTTGATTCAAATTGTGAAGATCTTGACGAAATTCCAACATAAGGAGCTTGATTTTATCCAACGATTCATAATAGTCCGATTCAAGGTAATCCGAGTAGTGGCTTTTTGTTCTTCGGTTTGATCTCGAATGTGGTGCAACTAGTGAATACATATTATCAAAATAAAACCACAAAAATACAAAGGCAACAAGGAAGGTGGGATGGGATGCTTGGCTCTGATACCAAATGACACGAATAGAGATGGGAATAATGAAAATATTTTGGATTGGCAGATTTTTAGGGTTTACCAGAAAAATCAGATTCGGAATAAACTTTGGGCGCTTTGATCTCAAAAAAGGGAGTGATATTTTTAACTAAATTTGTGGAATATATTAAGGAATAATGGTAGGATATGGTCACCAAACATTACGGGATTCTCACGCACGGATTTAAAGATATGCTGATGATGGTGAAAAAGGTTAAGGGGATAATTTAGGGTTTTCTCGATAGATCTGGGAAAACGAGAATGAATTTGAAATGATTGTAACTTGTAAAAGGGGATTATTTTGGAGCTGAAATTTGGAAGTTTTCTAAATTAATAAGGCTAAAAGAATACCTCAAAAATTGGCAAAATTCTCACGGATGGTTTGGGGATTGTGGAGGCGAGATGGAAGCCGGATGCGGAATGGTCAAAAACGGGGATTTGCAGTAAAAGGTGGTTCCTTTCACGTAAAAATGGATGCTTGAGCTAATGATCCACACTCTCACCCTTAGACCATGAAGATGGATGGAGAAATTTGGTAAGGATAGGTCGTCCTAGCTCAAAAGGATGACCAACTCCGGTTGTCTCTCGGTGGCCGGAATATGGATTCCAGAGACCGAGTCTTTGGAGGAAAAACTCTGAAGGGGGAGATTCAAAATTTGAAAAGAAAAATCTTCTAAATTCAAATATCTGAATTACATTCAGCATAGGTAATATTAAATAGGAAAACTAAGCAAAATCACGTTCTTCATCGGACGGCCCAAAACATCTCCAAGAAGCACAATCCATGGAATCAAAGATGGACCAATGAGGAGCCTTCATGGGATGCTCATCCTTCAACTCATTAAGCTCCTAGGGAATGTCCAAAAAGCCCTCTTAAATAATATTTAGATAACCCTAGAATTTCCCATGCAAATCCATGCAACAAACGCGTGAAAATAAAAAAAAACTAATAAGATTGTTTCCTGGGTAGGTTGTGCTACCCTCTTTGTTGGCTGTAGTTGACTAGGAAAACGGCATACAATGTTAACGTTCTACCTTTTGTTGGAAAGCTTGAGAAGTTAGCTATCCTTTCTCAGATGACGTCGTTTTCATTTAAAGCCAAAAAAATAGTCATAAAGGCCCAAACATCTTTGTAGGTCCCACTGAGCCGAATCCAAAACGTTGTCCTCATGCTTTGTTGCTTTGACAAATTTTAAATATTTCCAAGGAAACATTTACCCTCCTTCATGGACCACTTGGGCCAAGTCTTGACATCAAAATGGAAGGGATTGCTTTTTAAGCTTGGACAAAGGCTGGAATCTCCAAGAAATAGGAAGCTACAAAATTAGCAAACACATTAGATAAAAATTTGTAACATGACATTTTTTGGGTCGCCTATATCATGTTAGGTAGGTAGAGTATGAGGTAATGACTTGAATACCTCACACTTTTTGTAGGTATGCTGTAGTATAAAAGAAGGTGAACTTGTACATTTGGGAAAACTTTAATTGAATGAAAGTGTTATCCTTTGTGAGAGATCTTCTCCCAATTAACAAGCGTTGTTCGGTCTTTCATCGATAAGTCCAGCAACGTTATTTTCTAACTTATCAAGTGGAATTCCTCCGTTGGTGGCGTCTTCCCTAGCCCAGGTTTTTCTTGGCGTCGTTGTTTTGGATCTGTAGCTTTTCTAAGCTAAGGTTCAAATACTCATCGACTTTGGGTCAAGGTTTCATACTTATCTTTTCTTTACTTCAACTCAATATCCGATCAATGATCAATCCTATTCCGGGATGGATCATATTACTAAGCCCTAAGCCTTAAGCTGTAATCCTTAAGAACTAACCCCTAAGATCTAAACCCTAAGTCGTAAGCCCTACCCCCAAAGCCAATATTCAAAGCCGAAAGCCTTAAGAAGTAAGTCCTATGACCATTTCCCTACAACCACTGCCCAAAGACCATTGCCCTAATCGCTACGTTCTAAGCCAAAATCCTAAGACCTAAGCCATAATCCCTAAGCCCTAAACCCTAAGCCGTATGCCAAAACCACAAAGGCCTTAAACCAAAGCTTTAAGCCCAAAGGTGTAAGCCCAAAGCCCTAGGCCCTAATCATAAACCCTAAATCCTATCACTTAACTCATATGACCAAAGCCAAAAGCAAGCTCAAAGCTCTAAGCCTTAAACCATAATCCCTAAGGCGTAAGTCATAAGCCATAAGCCATAAGCCATATGCCTTATGCCCCACATCGTACACCCTTTATTGAAAGCTCTAAGACCTAAACCCTAACAGTAATTCATAAGTCCTAAGCCTAAAGCGTGAAGCCGTAAATCAAAAGCCGCAAACCCTAAGCCTTTTGCATTAAGGACAAAGCTCCAACATCAAAGCCCAAAAAACTAAGCTCGAAGCCCTAAGCTCGATCCAAAAAGCCCTAACCTAAAGTCCAATGACCTATGCCCAAAGCTGAAAAGAAAAAAACCCTAAGCCTTAAGCCCTAATCCCTAAGTTCAATGTCTTAATGCCAAAGGAAAAAGCCTTAAGCCCTATGCCCTAAGACTAAAGCCCTCAGCCCAAAGCTCTAATCGCAAAGAGATAAACCCTAAGCCCTAATTCCTAAGCTCTAAGCCCTAAGACTTAAGTTCTAATGCCTAAGCACTAAGCCCTAAGATCTAAACCCTAAGTCGTAAGCCATGAGCCCAAACTGTCACATCCCATTTTCATACTTGCTTTTTATGAATAAGAAAATACTATTTTAACACATCTTATAAAAACTATTGGTGAAGACTTAATGATAGTTAAATCCATTCCATAAGAACACCAATTAACCATATAAAATTTCTTAATCAAACATTGTATTCGTTCAAAACATAAGGTTAATTTACAAACTTTGATAAATATGTATTATCAATCTCTTTTAAACATTACACATTTCAAAACATTTTTTTTTCAAAACACTAAACATCAAAATACATCTCCCACTGGTAGTCACTTAATGATTCAAGCATCTGCACTGGCTATACCTCCTCCACCACGTTGTATCAATGATAAGGAAAAACCTCCTCACCACTAATCTCATAACCTACAGTACAAAGCTTAATCTAATGAGCTTAAGGCTCAGTAAATAACGATACATGATTCCTTAATGCCTACATGAATATGCATTTCTTAAAACATGTTCTATTTTCATTTCATTTGATTTCTTGATACTTTCACTTTGGTGTGGGCATCGCAGCGTACATGGAGGGAAAAGCACCATTTGGTCTTCTTCACGAGCAGCCCAATGAACACCATTTTGTCCATTTAAGATAGTTCATGAGCACCATATGGCCTGATCCGTAAGACAGCTCATTTCATCCCACCTATAGCTTGATACTTACATGCTTTATATATAGAATATTGAGGATTAAGGAATAGAGGATTGGTACCGTATGGCCTCCCTCGAGACAGCCTTACTCTACTTCCTCCACAATATCCGGTTGAATCATCATGAAAACCATGCTTGTAAAACATTTTCGTTCTTTTCATAAAACATGATGCATGATCAATTGTACATATGAATGACATACAACATTCATATAACCTATAATGATAATATTAAATTTAACTTAACATATCACTCATCAAACAATTGCAAAAAAGCACACAAACAATCCCAAGAGTTTGGGTCGGTGTATTGTGCAATACATCCCAACAGAATATTATCCATACTTAATCTAGCACCTAATCAATTCAAATCATAATCCATAAAGTCTACTCTTTGTATTGTAGTCCCAATTGGGCCAAAGACATTCAAAGTTACTTACTTGAAGTCCTTAGCTTTAAGTTGATCACTNGGAGGTGTCCATTCTAATAATCACTAATTAGCTTAGGTTAATCTGATGATTGAGAGTTTTATTTATTCTAACTTTCCTTCAAATCCTTCATACACGTAACATTTTTTTTTTCTCTTCATCGATCACAACTTCTAATTTACCGTACAATCAAAACTAAATCACAAGATCATTGTACCATACACAAAAAGCAAGGGTGTTACACAAACCCAAAATTCAAAGCCTAAAGCCAAAAGCCTTAGCAGTAAGTCCTATGACCATTGCCCTACGACCACTGCCCAAAGACCACTACCCTAAGTCCTAAGTTTTAAATCCCTAAGCCGTAAGTCATAAGCCATAAGTTATATGACCCATGCCCAAAGCCCTACGCCATTAGTCGTAAGCTCTAAGGTCTAAGCTAAGTATAAGCCCTAAGCCCAAAGTCTGAAGCTCTAAGCCCAAAGTCCTTAACCCAATGAGTTAAGCCCTAAGCTGACATGCTCCAGAGGTGCGGAGGTGCCGGAAATAAGAGTGAAGATTGCAATCTGCCCGGAAGGACAGGGAGTAAGGCAGAACAGGGGAGTGCAACGCTTATTTCTCCAAACGCATACAGGTTTAGGTTATAAAACTCAGCCNCCCTAAGCTCTAATCTGTAATCCCTATGTCCTAAGCCCTAAACCCTAAGTTGTAGACGATAAATCCAAATCCCTAATTCCCAAGCCCTACGCACTATGTTTAAAGCACAAAGGCCAAACCCGTCACCCACATGAGGTAACCTTAACCCCAATGCCCTAAGCTAAAGTCAATGACCTATGCCTTAAGCTAGAGCCAAAAATCACTAAGACGTAAACCCTAAGTCCTTAGCCCTAAACCCTAACCTCTAAAGTAAATGCTCAAAAACCAAAGCCCTAAACTCTAAGCCTATGTCCTAAGCCTTGAATCCAAAGTCCTAAACCCTAAGCTCTAAACCTAAGGCCAAGCTCTTAGCCCAAAGCCCTAACTCTTAAGCCCTAAGCCCAGTGCCATAACAATAAAGCCCAAAGACCTTAGCTCAAAGTCCTAAGCCATAAGCCCTAAGCTCCAAGCCCTAAAGCCTTAATCCTTAAGCTCTAAGCCCGAAGGCCGGAGGCAAAATCCCTATGCCCTAAGACCTAAGCCCTAAGCCATAATCCTTAACTCTTTACGCCATCAGACCATAGCCATAAGTCTAAAGCTCTAAGCATTAAGCGCTAAATCCTATGGCCACAGATCCAAGCCCAAAGTACAAAGTCCAGATCCTAATGCCCAAATGACTAGGCCAAAAGCCGTAAGCCCAAAGCCCTAGCCCTAAGCCTTAAAGTCTTAATCCCTAAGCTCTAAGCCCAAAGCCCTATGCTCTAAGACCTAAGCCTTACGCCTTAAGCATTAAGCCCTAAGCTTTTAGGCCGTGACCTTAGCCACAAGTCTAAATCTTTAAGCATTGAGCGCTAAACCCTACAGCCAAAGACCCAAGCCAAAAGTCCAAAGTCCAAATCCTAAGTCCAAAGTCCTACGCCTGAACCCATAAGAGCAAAGCCAAAAGCAAAAAGCTCAAAGCCCTAAGCCCAAATCCCTAAGTCCTAAGCCTTAATATATAATCCTTAATCCCTAAGTCGTAAGCCATAAGTCGTACGCCCTAAGCCCGACGCCCTTAGTTGTAAGCTCTAAGTCCTAACCCTAATCCTAATCCCTAAGCTCAAAGCCCAAAACCCTAAGCGCAAAGTCCTAATCCCAAAGAGCTAAGCCCAAAACCCTAAGACATAATCTCTATGCCCTATGTCCTAAGACATAAGCTCCATGCCCTAAGAAGTAGATGATAAACCACAATTCCTTATCCCTAATCTCTACGCCCTAAGCTCTAACCCCTAAGGCCAAAGCCAAAAGCCCTAAACCCTAAACATTATGTTTAAGGCACTATGTATAAAGCACACAGCCCAAAGCACAAAAACTAAAATTGTAAGCCTCATAAGGTAAGCCTTCAGCCCAAAGACTTAAGTCCCCAAGAGCAATGCCCTATAGTGAAAGCCATTAGCTCAATGCCCAAAGCCCAAACCCCTAAACCCTAAGTCCTAAGCCCAAAGCCGAAATCCCTAAAACCTAAGCCCAAGCTCTATGTCCTAAGCCCTAAACCCTAAGCCCTAAGTCCTATGCCTTAAGGCCAAATCCTTAAGCCCTAAGCCCAAAGCCCTAAGCCCAATGCTCTAACCATCAAGTTTGAAGACCAAAAGCCCAAAACCATAAGCCTTAAGCCATAAGCCTTAAGCTCTAAGACCTAAGCGGAAAGCTCTAAGAAAAAATCCCTAACCCCAAAGCTCTAAGCAAAAAGCCTCAAGACCAAAGACCTAAGCCCTCAGTCCAAATGCCTAAGTCGTAAGCTCTATGCCCAAAAACCTGAGCACAAGCCTTAATCCTAAAGCCCTAACCATAAAGTCTTAAACGCAAAGAGGTAAGCCCTTGGCCCTATACACTATGGCCTAAGCCCTAATCTATAGGCCCTAGTTCCTAAGCTTTGATCCCATTGCCCTTAGCAGGAACCCCTGAAAAATAAGTCGTAAGTCCTAAACCATAAGCCCTGACCAAAGCCGAAAGAACAAAGCTCAAAGCCCTACGCACTAAGCCCTAAGCTCTAATCCCTAAGCCCTAAGCCGTATGCTAGAAGCCCTAAGCCAAAAGTTCTAAGCCCTGGAAATAAAGACCTAAGCTCAAAGTTCTAATCTTTAAGCCTACATCTGAAGCCCTAAGCCCTAAGCCCTAAGTTCTAATACCTAAAATTAAAGCCTTAATTCCTAAGCCATACGCCCTAAGCACTCTGCCCTAAGCCCTACACCATAAGCCTTAAGAGCTAAGAGATAACCCCTAAGCCATAAAGTCTTAGCCCTAAGCCCCAATCCATAAGCTCTAATCCCTAAATCCTAAGTAATAAAGCCCAGAGGCTAAAGCCCAAAACCAAAAGCTAGAAGCTCAAAGCCCTAAGCCTTAAGCTATCAGACCATTGCCCAAAATCCTAAGCCCAAATATCTAAACCCTAAGCCCAAAGTCCTAAGCTCTATGAGGAAAGCCCTAATCCCTAAGCACTAAGCTCTATGCCCTAATTCTTGAGCCCTAATCCAAAGCCCTAAGCTCTAAGCTCTAAGCCCTAAGCCCAACATAAACCTTGCCTGAATCCCTAAGCCATATCCTTAAGCCCTACGACCATCGCCCTCAGCGTAAGTCCTATGTCAAAGCCACAAAGTGCAAAGTCTAAAAGCCACGTTGTAAGCCGTAAGCCCTAATTCTTAAGTCATATACCCTAAGACCTAAGCCCTAAGACATAAGCCCTAAGCCCTAACCCCAAAGCCCTACGACCAAAGCCCTAAGCCAAAGCCAAAACCCAAAACCAAAAACCTAAGCGCTAAACCCTAAGCCCTAAGACTTAATCACTAATCCCTAACCCTAAAGCCTAAAGTCCTAGGCTAAATTTCAAAAGCCTAAATAGCTAAGTGTCCTAAGCCCTAAGCTTTAAGCTCAGTGTGCTAAGCCCTAAGCCTTGTGCCTTAAGCCTTAGGCCCTAAGCCTAATGCCCATAGCCTTAAGCTCTAAACTTTAAGCCCTAAGCCCTACTACTAAAGCCTAAGCTCAAAGCATAAAGCATAAAACCCTAAGCCTTAAGCACAAAGCAATTAGTACTAAGCAGTAAGCCTCAACCCCAAATTCCTAACCCCATAACCAAAAGCCCAAAGCCCTAAGTCCTTTTCCCTAATTCCTATGCAATAGAACATTTAAGCCCTCAGCTCAAAGTTGAGGCCAAAAACCTAATCCCAAAGCTCCAAGCCTTAAGAATTAAGCCATAAGCCTAAAGCCCTAACCAAAAATCCAAATCCCGAACCTAAAATCCCTATGCCAAAAGCCTTATGCCTAAAGCCTATAAAGCCCTATGACTAAAGCCCAAAGTCCTAAATCCTAAAGATTAATTCAAAAGCCCTATGTGAAAAGCACAAAGTCAAAAGCACAACAAGCTAAACACTAAGCGCTAAGCCCTAAGCCCTAAGTCGTAAGTCATAAGATATGAAGCATATGCCCTAAGTTCTAGGCTAATTAAAAAGCTTAAACCCTAAATCTTAAAGCTCAAAGCTTTAATCACAAAGCCAAAATCTTAAAGGCCTAAGCCCTATGCTCTATGCCTAAAGCCCTAGGCCCAAAGCTTAAATCCTAAGTCATAAGGCCAAAGCCTTAAAGCCAACCACCTAAGCCCAAAGCTCTATGCCCTCTGCAGAAAGTCTAAACTACAAAGCCCAAACCACAAAGCTCAAAGCCCAAAGCCATAAGCCTTGAGCCAAATGCCAAAAACAGTCTTAACCCCTAAGCCCAACGACAAAGGCCATGTGCTTTAAGCCTGAAGCCCTAAGCCAAAATCTCAAAACCCAAAGTGTAAAGCTTCAAGCCTTAATCCCTAAGTTAAAAGCCCTAAGCTCTAAGCCAAAGCCTTATTCCCTAAACCATCTGGCCAAAGCCATAACAATTATCCTTAAGCATTACACCATCAACCCTAAACACTAAGGCCAAACCTCTATTGCAAAAGCACTAAGCCAAAAGTCATATGCCCTAAGCCTTAACCTGAAAGCCCAAAGATATATGCCCAAATCATGTGCAAATAAGCCCTAGGCCCTAAGCCCTAGGCCCTAAGCCCTAAGCCCTAAGCCCTAAGCCCTAAGTTGTAAACCCTTAGAACTAAGCCCTAAGCTCTAAACCCTAAGCTCTAAACCCTAAGCCCTAATGCCGAAGCCCAAAGACCTAATCTCAAATCCATAAGCACTAAGCCCTAAGCCTAAGGCCCTAAGACACTAAGGACCTAATCCCTAATCCATAAGGCCAAAGATCTAAGACACTAGCCTTAAACCAAAAGCTATAAACCCTAATTCCTAAGGCCAAAGACCTAAACCAAAAGCCATATGCCCTATTCCTAACCCAAAAGACTAAATAGCTAAGCACAAAACCCTTGGCACTAAGCCCTAGGCTCTAAGTTGTAATCCCTGAGAACTAAGCCTTAAACGCTAAGCCCTAACCCCAAATCCTAAAGACCTAAACTCCAAACCGTAAGCACTAATCCTTAAGCCATAATCCCTAAGACCTATGGAAAGAATCTAAGCCTCAATTCATAAGCCCTAATCTCTAACCCTTAAGACCTAATTCTTGAGCCTTAAGGACTAAGCCCTTATGCCAATGCCCTAAGCACAAATCCCAAAGAAGAAAGTCAAAGCACAAAGCTCAAAGCCCCATGCCCTAAGCCATAAGACCTGAGTTAAAAGCCAAAGGCCCTAAGCCCAGATCTCTAACCATAATCCCTAAGCCAAAAGCATAAATCCAAAAGCCAAAGCTCTAAGCTTTAAATCATGTGTTGTAAGCTCTAATGATGCAGACATCAAGCAAGATTTAAAAGAGACGACGCAGGAAAGCAAAGCTATGACAGGGCCAATGACTTGGGCTCGGCAAATAAATTTAAAGATCAAATAAGTTTATACACTAAGAATTTTCTCAGCCGTCAGCCCGCATACGATCCACCCACCATCAAGATGGAGTTTGTCACAATTATTAAAGTACACAAGTAATTAACTTGTATTAATATTTACATGTCATTATGTGAATTATACTACAAGTTACACTAGTGAAAAGAGGTAGGAGCTGAGGTTGTAAACTTGTACACATAACTCCTTTTGGGTAGGTAGAGTATGAGGTAATGACTTGAACACCTCACACTTTTGTTAGGTGTGTTGTAGTATAAAAGGAGGTGAACTTGTACATTTGGGACAACTTGAATTGAATGAAAGTGTTATCCTTTGTGAGAGATCTTCTCCCAATTAACAAGCGTTGTTCGGTCTTTCATCGGTAAGTCCAGCAACGTTATTTTTTGACTTATCAAGCAAAATTCCTCCGTTTGTGGCATCTTCCCCAACTAAGGTTCTTCGTCACGTCGTTGTTTCGGGTCTGTAGCTTTTCTAAGCTAAGGTTCAAATACTCGTCGGCTTTGGGTCAAGGTTTCATACTTATCTTTTCTTTATTTCAACTCAATATCCGATCACTGATCAATCCTATTCCGGGAAGGATCATATCATCTGGTATCAGAGCTTTGTTCTCTTATTTTTAAAAATATATATATATCTTAAATTTCTTGCTACTTTTAAATTTTGCAGAAGCCAAGTGAAAAAAAAAAGAAAAAAAAAGAACGTGAATTATCATCTAGCATTTACAATATCCTGCAATTGTAGTATCGTTTGATCCAAAGATTAGACTCCTCTATAAAAGCCTTGAAGTCATTTTGGGCTATATTTGCTCTGTCGTGCATCATCTAAAACTTTTGATTATTTGTTTTTCTATCCAAGCGGGTAATTGTGCTTTATTGTTGTTCTTTGTTTCCGGTTTTTTTTTTTCGTTTTGTTTGTTTTCCCGTCTTGTTTTTTAAGTTGCTTCTTGTCGTGTCTTTTGTTGTCATTTCCTTCATCTTCTTTTCATTTGTCTTGAATATTTCATTTCTTTTCCTATTGGTAAGTCAATGAAAGGATGCTTGATAGTACCATACAACTGTGGCCGAAGAAATTGAAGCATGAAGAGATCTCCAGCTAGAAGGGAGAAATCTTGAAGAGAACCCACGGTGGCCGGAGGAATTCCGGCTGCCGGCTGAAAGTGGAAGATGCCCGAGAAGGGAGAGCTAAAAAGCTACTTAAATTAAAATTCCAAATTTAGGATTACAATCATGCAATGGGGGAGGTTTTATCAGCTACGAAGAGAGGAAAAAGGTAGGGAAAACTAAGGGCCAAGGTCATGCAAAAAGCATGCTGTAAAATGACTAAAAGGAGGGAAAATTTGAAACAATGTGAATGCAAGAACGTGCAACCAACGTTTCCTTGAATCCCTTCAGCCAATTTTCCTTTCTTTCTTGGCCCTAAATACCCTTCTTCCAGCTAATTAAACACTCATGCAAAACTGACATGCCACAGATTGGCATGCCAAGCAGAGCAATCACCCGAGCCCGAGCTCAATTTTTCTAATATGTTTGTTAATTTTGCAGGAAAATTAATTGAAGAATTATACATTTCTAAGCCAACTTTGGAGGATCAAACAAGGCCAAAACACATGATAATTTGGCGTGGAGAAAATTTTGATTTTCAACCAAAAATTGTTACAGTTCCATTACATTCCGACCGATCCATCCACGTGATCGCCTTCAAATTTTGAGGTGTATTACTTAACTCTTGCACAAAGTTCCCCTCAAAATTTAGCCTGAAACTTGATCTTATTGTTGAGTTATCAGCATCCCAAATTCCAGCCCCGGTTCTAGAATTATCGGATTATTGTTTACCATTAACCTAACCCGATTCTCCCACTTCCTAAATCTAATCCCCCTCCATTCCGTGTCAAAAACCCCATGCACGGCATGCAAAAATCCAAGAAAAACCCCTTCACACCATGAAAATGTTGGTGAGTTGAGTCGTGGATTAATTATTCACGTTTGCATGGAACTCAAACTCCCCATGCAACGTGCATCTTCAACCAGGATCGGGTTTGGTTTGGTTCCGGAAGTCTTGAGTTGTGGTTGCAAATCTGCCTCCTCTCTAAGCGAAGTTATTGAATGTTTTGGTCTTTCTTGATCCTCCAAAGTTGGCTTAGAAATGTGTAATTCTTCAATTAATTTTCCTGTAAACTTAACACACGAGTTAGAAAATTCCCGAGCTCGGGCTCGGGTGGGTACTCCACTTGGAATGCCAATTCGTGGCATGTCAAAAGGTTTCTACCCAGCCGTTACTATCGAGATTTATGGCAAAAATTGCATAAACTCAAGCAAGGGACAAAAACCGTGGAAGAATATTTCCAAGAGATGGAGGTTACAATGATTAGAGCCAATATTGAGGAAGATCGAGAAGCTACGATGGCTAGATTTTTAGAAGGGCTCAATCTAGAGATACAAGACAAGATCGAGCTGCAACATTACGTAGAGTTGGAGGATATGTTGCATATGGCCATCAAGGTTGAACAACAGCTTAAAAGAAAAAGTGTCAACCTGACATGCCACAGATTGGCATACCAAGCGGAGCAATCACCCGAGCCCGAGCTCAGAATTTTTCTAATATGTTTGTTCATTTTGCAGGAAAATTAATTAAAGAATTATACATTTCTAAGCCAACTTTAGAGGATCAAACAAGGCCAAAACACGTGATTAATTGGCATGGAGAAAAGGTGGACTTACAACCAAGAACCGAGCCTCCCGGAATCAAGCCCGCACATGAACCCGGTTGAAGTTCACGTTGCATGGTGAGTTAAAGTCACATGCAAACGTGACCAAATGTCCCACGACTCAACTAATCAACACTTCGATGGAGTGAAGGAATTTTATTGCAATTTTTTAGTATAATTTTACGTTACATTTTAGGAGAACCCGAGAGGGTTTCTCGGCCAGATACATTTAGTTATTTTGCATGCTTTTGCATGGGGTTTTGCATGAGGGATTCTTGGCTGAAAGAAGGGTATTTTGGGCCAAGACAGAAGGGCAAATTGGCTGAAGGGGTGCAAGATCACGTGGCCATCACATTCTTGCATTCTCATTGGTCCAATTTTCACTCCTTTATTTTCATTTTCAGCATCCATGTTGCATGACATTGGCTCATAACTTTCCGTCCTTTTTTTCCTCTCTTTTCAGCTGATAAAACCTCCCCCAATGCTTGCTTGTAATGGGCAATTTGGAATTTGAATTAAAGAATCTTTTTAGCTCTCCCTTCTTGGGCATTTTCCAATTTCAGCGGGCAGCCGGAAGTTCTCCAGCCACCGTGGGTTCCCTTCAAGATTTCTCCCTCTGAGCGGGAGATCTCTTCTTGCTTCAAAGTCTCCAGCCTTCTTCAAGGACGTAGGGTGAGCTTGAAGTCCATAAGCTCCTTCTTCCATCGTTGATTTCGTTTGCAATTTCATCTCCTCTGCTGTCCAGCATTTCCCGCCACCTCCCGACCACCGTACTGTTCCAATACATTCCGACCGATCCATCCAGGTGATTTCCTTCATTTTTTTAGGGCTATCAACTATCTTCTTCCCAAAGCTCTAGTCAAAATTTCAGCCCTAAACTCGATCGCATCGTTGAGTTATCACTGTCCGAATTCCAGTCCCGATTCTAGAATTATCGGATTATCGTTTTTCCATTTAACCTAACCCGATTCTCCCACTTCCTAAATCTAATCCCCCTTCATTCCGTGTCACAACCGTTCCACATCAAACAATAGCTCTTTAACATGGAAGCCCAACTATGCTAAAAGACAAGAAAAAACAAATTGCTAGAGCCAATCTAGACCCAAAAGTTGCAGCTACTAGTTTAGGGAACCAAGGTAAATTTGATTCGTCTACTTCTCATAATCGTGACATTAATTTTTTTAAATATGAGGGAAGGGGTCACATAGCTAACCAATGTCCAAACAAGCAAGTTATGATAATACATGACAATGGGGAGATTGAGACGGATGGCGATTCGGAAGTTGATAGCATAGATGAACCAGAAGAGGATAAGTATGGAAATGAGGGGAATTGTTAGTTACCCGAAGAGCTTTGAATGCTCAGCCAAAGCCGGTTGATGAGGGAGTACAACGAGAAAAAAAAATTTCACACTAGATGCCAAGTTCAAAACAAGGTATGTAGTATGATAATTGATGGAGGAAGTTTTACTAATGTGGCAAGCATTATTTTTGTAGAAAAATTAGGTTTGCCTGTGAAGAAGCACCCTCGACCTTATAAACTACAACGGTTCAACCAAAGTGGTGAAGTTAAAGTCAACAAACAAGTATTGATTGCTTTCCGACCGTGGCAGTATGACAGACGAGTGGTCCACGATGGGTACACGAACAAGTACTCATTTCTGTTTAACAAAAGGACAGTTAATCTTGTTCCTATGTCACCAAAAGAATTCTACGAAGATCAAAAGTGGAATTCCTCCATTTGAGACATCTTCCTGAACCAAAGTTCTTTGTTGCGTCGTTATTTAGGGTATGTAGCTTTTCTAAGCTACGGTTCAAATACTCGTCGGCTATGGGTCAAGGTTTCATACTTATCTTTTCTTTATTTCAACTCAATATCTGATCATTGATCAATCTTATTCCGGGAAGGATCATATCATCTAAGGTCAAAGGTCTTAGCCCAACATCCTAAGCCCTAAGCCCTAAGCCCTAAGCCCTTAGCCCTAATCTCGGAGCCCTAAGCCCTAAGATTTTGGGCCTTAGCCTTGGGGCTTTGAGACTATGGCTTTGGCTTAGGGCTTTGCCATTAGAGAGTAAGGTTTATCGCTTAAGACTTAAGACTAATTGGCTTAGAGCTTTGGCCTTATGGCTTACGGATTAGGGAATATGGATTAGCACTTATCACTTAAGGTTTTGAGTTTTGTGCTTCGAGCTTTAGGCTTTGGGCTTAGGGCTAAAGAGTTGGTGCTTAGAGATTAGGGCTTAGGGCTTAGGGCTTAGGGATTATGGCATATGGAATTTGGCCTTGGGCTTAAGGTGTAGCGCTTAAGGCTTAGTGCCTAGGGCTTTGGGCTTTGTGCTTTCAGTTTTAATGCATTAGGCTTTGGCTTCGTGCTCAAGGCTTGGGCTAGGGCTTTGGGCTTAAGAATTAGGGTTTAGCGCTTAAGAATTTGGGCTTTATGCTTTGAGCTTTAGGCTTTGGGCTTTAGTCTCAGGGCTTATCGCTTAGGGCTTAGGGATTAGGGCTTAGGGATTAGCGCTTATCACTTAAGGTTTTGAGTTTTATGCTTTGAGCTTTATGCTTTGAGATTATCTTTTTAGGCTTAGCGCTTATTGCTTTGGCTTAGGGCTTAGGGATTAGGGTTTTGGATTTGGCTTTAGGATTTGGCCTTAGAGATTATGCCTTTTAACTTTAGGCTTAGAATTTAGCACTTAGGGCATAGGGTGTATGGCTTAGGGCTTTGGCCTTAGTGCTTTTGGCTTTGTGCTTTGGTGTTAGGGCTTAGGGCTTAGGGCTTAGGGCTTACGACTTTTGGCTTATATCTTTGAGCATTCGACATGAGACTTTGGCTTTAATGATTAAGGATTATAGATTTTAACTTAGGGATTCAGGTTGAGGCCCTAGGGCGGATTTTGGCCAAAGGCTTAAGCTATAGAGCTTAAGATGTATGGCTTTAGCATTAGTTCTTAGCGCTTATAGCTCTGGGATTTGGGTTTGGGTTTTGGCCTTTTTTCTTTAGGCTTAGGACTTTAAGGCTTTGAGCTTAGGGCTTTAGACTTAGGAATTTAGGCTTAGTGCTTTAGGTTTTGTGCTTTATGCTTTGAGCTTTAGGCTATGGGTTTAGGGCTTAGGGCTTAAGAATTTGTACTTATTGCTTAGATCTTAAGGCATTGGGATTTCGCTTTAGGTTTTTGGCCTTAGGGCTTTTGCATTAGGGCTTAAGGATTATGACATTAGGCTTAGCGCTTTTGGCTTAAGGCTTAGGGCTTTGTGTGTGGGTCTTTAAGCTTAAGGTTTAGCGCTTAACACTTAGTGCTTAAGTGTTTAGGCTTTTTTCTTTGAGGTTTGGGTTTTGGGCTTTGGGCTTATGGCTTAGTTCTTTAGCTTAGAACTTTGGTTGTAGGGCTTAGGGCATAGTGCTTTGGGCGTTGTGCTTAGGGCTTAGTGCTTAGGGATTATACCTTGGGGGAGTGCTTAGGTCTTACGGCTTAGGGCTTAGGGTATAGGGCTTAGGGATGAGGGCCACTCAGCCTAGAGCCTTGATTAGTGTCCAAGGACTTGCTTTAGGGTTTTGGCCTTAGGGCTTTTGCATTAGGGCTTAAGGATTATGACATTAGGCTTAGCGCTTTTGGCTTAGGGCTTATGGCTTTGTGCGTAGGGCTTTAAGCTTAAGGTTTAGCACTTAACACTTAGTGCTTAAGTTTTTACGCTTTTTTCTTTGAGGTTTGGGTTTTGGGCTTTGGGCTTATGTCTTAGTTCTTTTGCTTAGAACTTTGGTTGTAGGGCTTAGGGCTTAGGGCATTGTGCTTTGGGCGCTGTGCTTAGGGCTTAGTGCTTAGGGATTATGCCTTAAGGCTTGAGCTTTACGCTTTGGGCTAAGGGTTTTGGCTCAGGGGTTGAGATTTTAGATTTGGCATTAGGGCTTTGCAATTAGTGCTTTGGCCTTAGGCTGTGTTTAAAGTTTATGGTTTAGGGCTTAAGGCTGATAACTTTGGGCTTAGTGCTTTAGCCTTAGGGGTATGGACTTAGGTGTTTAACCCTACCACTTTGTGCTTCTGCCTTAGGATATAGGGCAATAAGCCTAGGGCTTAAAGAGTAAGGCTTAAGGCTTATGACTTATTGATTAGCCCTTAGGACTTTGGGCTTTGTGCTATGGTCATAAGGCTTTAGACTTTGTGCTTTCGGCTTTGGGTTTTTGAATTTAGGCTTAGGGCTTAGGGCTAAGAGCTTTGGGCTTAGGGCTAAGAGCTTTGGGCTTAGAACTTAGGTCGTAAGTCTTAGGACTTATGGTGTAAAGCTTAGGCTTAGGGCTTTTTGCTTTGGGCTTAGTGCTTAGGGTTTTGAACTTTCTTAGGGATAAGTGCTTTGGGAGTAGGGCTTAGGGCGTTGAGTTTGGGGCTTAGGGCAATGAGCTTAAGGCTTTGGGCTTTTGGCTTCTAGTTT
>QAOC01013363.1:0-13875 GCA_003255005.1 Begonia fuchsioides
ATGTTTTTTTTTGTTTATTTGCTATTGTATATGCTTGAATTCTCTAGTTCTTTGTTAAAATTTAATGATAGTTATAATTCTTAAAATTTTGTATAAAAATCTCAAAATTTATTTAAAAAAATCAAAATTCTTAACATCTTGTAATGAAATCATTATACAAGAATCTTAAAATTTTTAAGATAATCAAAGGGATTGAATCTTACATAGGCAACTTAGATATATTTACATTTCCAACTTTAAAAAAATAAATATTGAAACTTAATTAATTCAGATATGCAATCAAACTTTCTATGTTAAAAAATTTCCTTAAATTAAGGTATGCTTGAATTCTTTTCATTTAATGACATTCTATTTGGAAGAGTTAATTTTTTAACCCCTTGTGATTGTACTATGTATAAACATCCTAAATGTGAATTATAGAGAGTTTTTTGAACAAGAAGATAATTATTCTACTTTACCATTGGAACTATCCAAATTTTTCTAGCAAATATTCAACTATACATAATCTACGAAATGTAAAATTATTATTAAACTTTACATGGATAAATACTATTTCAATATTTTCAAACCCATCAAAGCAAAACTAAACAAAAAACTCATAGAAGAACTACACATCCATCTTACATTATTCTATATCCTATAAAAATCCCACGAAAGGCTAATTTGGATGGTTATTCAAATAGGTAAAATCTAAAGTTCATTCGAGTATCGATTAAAGTCATTGCTTGAATCCCTCTCCCTCTCTCACTCTCTCTCACTCGTCTCTTTGTCACTCTCTCTCACCCAATCCTTTCTCTCAAAATCTCTCACTTCCTTGCTCTCCCTCTCTCTCCTAGCTCTCTGTCAGTGCACCTTTTTCTCTCCTAATCTCTATCACTCCATCTCTTTCTCTCTCCCTCTCTCTCTCTCACACTCTCTCCATCTCACCCTCTCTCTCATCTCCCTCTCTCTTCTCTATCTCTCTCTCTCTCTCTCTCTCTCTCTCTCTCTTTCTCTCTCCTTCTCACCCTCTCACCCTTTCTCTCCTTCTCTCTATCTCCCTCTTTTTCTTCCTTTCCTCTCAATCTCCGTCTTTCCTCGCTTGCTCCCTCTCTCTCCCTTTCTCTTCCCTATCTTACTCTCTCTCTCTCTTGTTCGATAAGTCTCTCTCCCTTTTTGCTCGCTCTCTCTCCCCCTTTCTCGCTATGTCTCTCCCTCTCCATTTCTATCTCATTCTCTCTATCCCTTGCCTTTCCCTCCCTCTCTCCCCCTATCCCTTTCTTTTTTCTATTTCTCTATCCTTATCTTTGTCTATCCCCATCTTTCTCCTTCTCTCTTTCTATCACTTCCTCTCACTCCCTCTCTCGCACTCCCTCGTTCATTCTCTCTCTCTATCTCTCGTACATTCCCTCTCCCTCCATGCCTCTCCCTCTTCGTCCCTCTCTTTCTCCCTCTATCTCTTTCTCCCTCCCTATCCATTTCTCCTTCTCTTTCTCTCACCTATTGCTTGTCTCTCCCACTCTCTCTTTCTCCTACTCTCTCTCTCTCTCCCTCTCTCTTTCTATCCAGATTTTTCTAGCAAATATTCAACTATACATAATCTACGAAATGTAAAATTAATATTAAACTTTACATGGATAAATACCATTTCAATATTTTCAAACCCATCAAAGCAAAACTAAACAAAAAACTCATAGAAGAACTACACATCCATTTTACACTATTCTATGTTCTATTTCTCTATCCTTATCTTTGTCTCCCCCCCATCTTTCTCATTCTCTCTTTCTACCACTTCCTCTTACTCCCTCTCTCTCACTCTCTCGTTCATTCTCTCTCTCTATCTCTATCTCTCGTACATTCCCTCTCCCTCCATCCCTCTCCCTCTTCGCCCCTCCCTTTCTCCCTCTATCTCTTTGTCCCTCCCTATCCATTTCTCATTCTCTTTCTCTCACCTATTCCTTGTCTCTCCCTCTCCCTCTCTCTTTCCCACTCTCTCTCCCTCTCTTTCTCCCATCTCTATCTCCTTCTCTCTTTTTTTATCCCCCTCTCTCGTTCCCTCTTACCCTCTCTCCCCCCAACTCTCTCTTCGTCTCACCTTCTCTCTCCCTTTCGTCAGTGCCTCTTTTGTTGTCCTTGCTTCTCTCTTCATCTCTTCCTTTTCATTATCCCTCTATCTCTCTCTCTCCTTCTCTCTCTCTTCATTTTCCCTATCTGTCTCTCTCCCTCTCTTCCTTTTCCCTGTCCCTCTCTCTCTCTCCTCTCTCTTTCTCAATCTCTCTCCCTCTCATTCTATCCCTCTCATTCTTGCGCTCTCTGTCTCCTATTCTCTTCCTTTGTCTTTTGTCCCTCCCTCTCCCTCTCCCTATTCCTATTCATTCTCTCTCTATATCCCTCTCTCTCTTCTTATCTCCCTCTCTCCATGTAACTCATTCTTTTGCTCTCCCTCACTCTTGCTCTCACTCTCTCTCCCCCACTCTATCTTCGTCTCTCCTCCTTCTATCTCCCTCTCTCCTTTCCTCTTTTTTCTCCCTCTCTCTCTCTCACTCTCGCTTGGCCATTCTCTCTTTCTCGCTTTCTCTCTCTCTCTCTCTCTCTCTCTCTTTTTATCTCTTTGCCTCTTTGTCTCTCTCCATCTCTCTCCCTTTCAATCTCTCTCCTTTTCTTTCCCTCTATCTATCCCACACACCCACTCTATCTCTCTCTCTCTCTTTCCTTCTCTCTTTCTTTCTCTTCCTCTCCCTCTCTTTATCTCTCTCGCCCTCCTCCTATTTTCATCTCTTTCTCCCTTTATCTCTTTCTTTATCCCTCCCTTTTTCACCCTCACTCTCTCCTCTCTTTCTCTTTGTCTCCCACTCTTCTCCTTTCTCTCCCTCTCTCTTTCTATCCTTCTACCCCCCTTCCCTCCCTTTCACTGCTTCTTTCTCTTTATTTCTTTATATTGTATTTCTATTTCTGTCTCTTACTAAATCCCTCTCCCTTTGTTTCCTGCTCTTTCTCTCTCCCTTTGGCTCTCTCCCCATCCTTCCTTTTCTCTCCCTTTTCCTCTTTTGTTTCCCTCTATCTTGCTCTCCTCTCTTTCTTGCTCTCTCTCACTCACTTTCTCTCACTTTGTCAATGTCTCTTTTTTCGCCCCTCTGTCACTCTCCATTTCCCTCTCCTTTTTTTCCTCTCGCTTCCTCTCGCTCGTGCCATCTCTCTATCCCTCCATCCCTCTTCCTCTCTCTGTCTCTCTCGCTCTCTTTCTTCCTCTCCCTCAACTAACCAACAAAGCTCAACATGAGCGATACAAGAAAGGTTGAATATTTGTGTTCATGGATTTTGTGGTGGCATAATTATTATCTATACCTTTACTGACAAGTTTTTTTGCGACTTCTCATATGAAAGGTTGTTCCACTTGTTGTGAGGTGTTGATACATTTTTAATGCTTCTATGATTGATATGAACGTTTATATTCAAGTTTTAAATTCTAGTAGTCAAAATAAATTTTTTTCTTCTATCTACTTAGTTATTATGTTGTCAATTCTGGAATTTGCACGAAAGTTTTTTTTTAAAATGTCGACACAAAAAATCATAGGACTTTGGCTAATCTTGAGAGTAATTAAATCTTAATTCTACGACTTAGGAAGAAGCTGACCTTTTAGTTACCTGCATATAAAAAAAAACCTAAGCTTTTCCTCACTTCCAATTGAAGATAGTTGATGTGTATACTACTACTTTTTAGGATGAACTATTTTAGAAAGAAATAATGTTAGTATGCATATAATTGTTGACTATGGTGAACCTATTAACTTGAAATGTTAGTATGCATATAACTATTGACTACGGCAAACTTTCTCTTTTGATGATGCTACCTTACAAGGTAGTAATTATCTCTTTACTTTTTTCTCGCCATTTCGAATGTCATACTTGTTACATTACTTTTTCACTATTATTTATAATAATTATAAGAGTTTGTTTGATTGTGTATCTTGTTTTTTTCTTGTTATTCTATATTTTTTTATTTTAATATTGCATTATCATGTTTTTTTTTGTTTATTTGCTATTGTATATGCTTGAATTCTCTAGTTCTTTGTTAAAATTTAATGGTAGTTATAATTCTTAAAACTTTATGTAACGAATTCAAAATTTATTTAAAAAAATCAAAATTCTTAACATCTTGTAATGAAATCATTATACAAGAATCTTAAAAATTTTAAGATAATCAAAGGATTGAATCTTACATATGCAACTTAGATATTTTTACATTTCCAACTTTAAAAAAATAAATATTGAAACTTTAAAGTTCATTCGAGTATCGATTAAAGTCATTGCTTGAATCTCTCACTCTCTCTCACTCTCTCTCACTCGTCTCTTTGTCACTCTCTCTCACCCTCTCCTTTCTCTCAAAATCTCTCACTTCCTTGCTCTCCCTCTCTCTCTCGGCTCTTTGTCAGTGCACTTCTTTCTCTCATAATCTCTATCACTCCATCTCTTCACCTCTCCCTTTTGCTCTCACACTCTCCATCTCACCCTCTTTGTCTTTCACACTCTCTCTCATCTCCCTCTCTCTCTCTCTTTCTCTCTCTCTCTCTCTCTCTCTCTCTCTCTCTCTCTCTCTCTCTTCTTCTCACTCTCTCTCTCTCTCTCTCTTCTTCTCACCCTCTCACCCTGACCTCACTCTTTCTTGTCTTTCCTTTTCCATCTTGCTTTCTTTGTTGCCCTCTCTATCTCCATCTGCCTCTCTCTCTCTCCTCTCCCAGTAGCTCTCTCCCTCTCTCTACTCAGCCCTCCCACTCTCTCTCTCCCCTTTTTTCCTCCTTTCCTTCTCTCTATCTCCCTCTCTCTTTCTTCCTCTCCTCTCAATCTTCGTCTTTCCTCTCTTTCTCCCTCCCTATCCATTTCTCCTTCTCTTTCTCTCACTTATTGCTTGTCTATCCCACTCTCTCTCTCTATCACACTCTCTCTCCCTCTCTCTTTCTCCCCTCCTCTATCTTCCCCTCTTTATCTCCTTCTCTCTTTTTTTATCCCCCTCTCTCTTTCCCTCTTACCCTCTCTCCGCCCAACTCTCTCTCCGTCTCACCTTCTCTATCCCTTCGTCANTCCTTATCTTTTTCTTCCTCCTTCTTTCTCCTTCTCTCGTTCTACCACTTCCTCTCACTCCCTCTCTCGCACTCCCTCGTTCATTCTCTCTCTCTCTATCTCTATATCTCTCGTACATTCCCTCTCCCTCCATGCCTCTCCCTCTTCATCCCTCCCTTTCTCCCTCTATCTCTTTCTCCCTCCCTATCCATTTCTCCTTCTCTTTCTCTCACCTATTGCTTGTCTATCCCACTCTCTCTCTCTATCCCACTCTCTCTCCCTCTCTCTTTCTCCCCTCCTCTGACTTCCCCTCTTTATCCCCCTCTCTCTTTCCCTCTTACCCTCTCTCCGCCGAACTCTCTCTCCGTCTCACCTTCTCTATCCCTTCGTCAGTGCTTCTTTTGTTGTCCTTGCTTCTCTCTTCATCTCTTCCTTTTCCCTATCCCTCCTTCTCTCTCTCTTCCTTTTCCATGTCCCTCTCTCTCTCTTCTTTTTCCTTGTTCTCTCCCTCTCATTCTTACGCTCTCTGTCTCTTATTCTCTTCCTTTGTCTTTTGTCCCTCCCTCTCCTTATCCATTCTCTCTATTAGTCTCTCTATCTCCCTCTCTCTCTCTTCTTATCTCCCTCTCTCTATGTAACTCTCTTTCTTTTGCTCTCCCTCTCACTCCCTCTCCCTCTCCTTATCCATTCTCTCTATTAATCTCTCTATCTCCATCTCTCTATGTAACTTATTCTTTTGCTCTCCCTCTCACTCTTGCTCTCACTCTCTCTCACCCACTCTATCTTCGTCTCTCCTCCTTCTATCTCCCTCTCTCCTTTCCTCTCTTTCTCTCCCTCTCTCTCTCTCACTCTTGCTTGGCCAGTCTCTCTTTCTCGCTTGCTCTCTCTCTCTCTCTCTTTTTATCTCTTTGCTTCTTTGTCTCTCTCCATCTCTCTCCCTTTCAATCTCTCTCCTTCTCTCTCCCTCTATCTATCCCACACACCCACTCTCTCTATCTCTATCTCTTTATCCCCCACTCTCTGTCTCTCTCTTTCCTTCTCTCTTTCTTGCTCTTGCTCTCCCTCTCTTTATCTCTCTCTCCCTCTTCCTATTTTCATCTCTTTCTGCCTCTATCTCTTTCTTTATCCCTCCCTTTTTCACCATCACTCTCTCCTCTCTTTCTCTTTGTCTCCCACTCCTCTCCTCTCTCTCCCTCTCTCTTTCTATTCTTCTACCCCCTCCCTCCCTCTCCCTGCTTCTTTCTCTTTATTTCTCTATATTGTATTTCTATTTCTCTCTCTCACTAACTCTCTCTCCCTTTGTTTCCTTCTCTTTCTCTCTCCCTTTGGCTCTCTCCCCATCCTTCCTTTTCTCTCCCTTTTCCTCTTATGTTTCCCTATATCTTGCCCTATCTTAATTTTCCCCATCCTTCTGTCTCTCTCTGTCTCTTTCTTTCTATTGCTCTATCTCTCTCTCTCTTTCTCTTTTCCATATCCTTCTCTCTCTCTCCATCCCCCCTCTCTGTCTCTCTCATTCTATCCTCTCTCTTTATCTCTCTCTCCCTCCCTTCATCTTCATCCCTCTCTCCCCTCTCTATCTCTCTCCCTCCCTCTTTACCTTTCTCCCTCCCTTCTTGATTTTTCTCTTCCTCTATCTCTTTCTTCTTCTCTATCTCTATATCCCTTTCTTTCTTTCTTTCTTTCTTTATTTCTCTCCTTATCTCTTTCTGCTTCACCTCTCTCTCTTCCTGTCATTCTTGCACTCTCTCTCTTCCTCTCTCCCTCATTCTCTCTATTTCCCTCTCTCCTTCTCGAGCTCTTCCTCCATCTTATTTTCTCTCCCCCTCTCTCTCTCCCACTCTATCTTTGTCTCTTCCTTTGTCCATCTTTCCCTCTCCTTCTCTCTTTGTCTCTCGCTCACTCGTTGTGGCTCTCTCTCTTGCTCGATCTCTATTTCTCTCTTCCCATCTCTCTCTCCCTCTCTCTCTCCCCGTCCCTCCCTCTCCCTCCCTCTCTCTGCTTGCTTCTTTCTCTCTATTGCTCTCTCCTCTCTTTCTTGCTCTCTCTCACTCACTTTCTCTCACTTTGTCAATGTCTCTTTTTCTCTCCCTCTGTCTTTGTCTCCATTTCCCTCTCCTTTTTTTCCTATCCCTTCCTCTCGCTCTCTCCATCTCTCTATCCCTCCATCCCTCTTCCTCTCTCTGTCTTTTTAGCTCTCTTTCTTCCTCTCCCTCTCCTAACCCACAATGCTCAACATGAACGAGAGAAAGGTTAAATATTTGTGTTCATGGATTTTGTGGTTGCATAATTATTATCTATACATTTACCGACAAGTTTTTTTGCGACTTCTCATATGAAAGGTTGTACTATGTATAAACATCCTAAATGTGAATTAGAGAGAGTTTTTTGAACAAGTAGATAATTAGTCTACTTTACCATTGGAACTATCCAAATTTTTCTAGCAAATATTCAACTATACATAATCTACGAAATGTAAAATTAATATTAAACTTTACATGGATAAATACCATTTCAGTATTTTCAAACCCATCAAAGCAAAACTAAACAAAAAACTCATAGAAGAACTACATATCCATCTTACACTATTCTATATTCTATAAAAATCTCACAAAAGGCTAATTTGGATGGTTATTCAAATAGGTAAAATCTAAAGTTCATTCGAGTATCGATTAAAGTCATTGCTTGAATCCCTCTCCCTCTCTTACTCTCTCACTCTCTCTCCCTCGTCTCTTTGTCACTCTCTCTCACCCTCTCCTTTGTCTCAAAATCTCTCACTTCCTTGCTCTCCCTCTCTCTCTCGGCTCTCTGTCAGTGCACCTCCTTCTCTCCTAATCTCTGTCACTCCATCTCTTTCCCTCTCCCTTTTTCTCTCACACTCTCTCCACCCTCTTTGTCTTTCACACTCTCTCTCATCTCCCTCTCTCTCTTCTTCTCACCCTCTCACCCTTTCTCTCCCTCACTCTCTTCTTGTCTTTCCTTTTTAATCTCGCTTTCTTTGTTGCCCTCTCTATCTCCATTCGCCTCTCTATCTCCAACTGCCTCTCTCTCTCTCTTCTCTCCCACTAGCTGTCACCCTCTTTCTACTAAGCCCTCTCACTCTCTCTCTCTCTCTCNTCATTGTCCCAATCCTTCTCTCTTTCTGTCTCTTTCTTTCTCTTGCTCCATCTCTCTTTTTATCTCTCTCTCTTTCTCTCTCCATCTCCCCTCGTTGTCTCTCTCATTCCATCCTCTCTCTTTTGCTCTTTTCATCTTCCTCTCCCTCCCTTCATCTTCATCCCTCTCTCCCTTCTTCCCTCTTTCCCCCTCTCTATATCTCTCCCTCCCTCTTTCCCTTGCTCCCTCCCTTCTTTATTTTTCTTTTCCTCTATCTCTTTCTTATCTATCTCTGTATCCTCTTTTTTCTTCCTTTATTTCTCTCCTTATCTCTTTCTGCCTCGGCTCTCTCTCTCCCTTCATTGTCCCAATCCTTCTCTCTTTCTGTCTCTTTCTTTCTCTTGCTCCATCTCTCTTTTTATCTCTCTCTCTTTCTCTCTCCATCTCCCCTCGTTGTCTCTCTCATTCCATCCTCTCTCTTTTGCTCTTTTCATCTTCCTCTCCCTCCCTTCATCTTCATCCCTCTCTCCCTTCTTCCCTCTTTCCCCCTCTCTATATCTCTCCCTCCCTCTTTCCCTTGCTCCCTCCCTTCTTTATTTTTCTTTTCCTTTATCTCTTTCTTCTCTATCTCTGTATCCTTTTTTTTCTTTCTTTATTTCTCTCCTTATCTCTTTCTGCCTCGGCTCTCTCTCTCCCTATCATTCTTGCACTCTCTCTTCCTCTCTCCCTCAGTCTCTCTAGTTCCCTCTCTCCTTCTCGAGCTCTTCCTGCCTCTGATTTCCTCCCCCCCCTCTCTCTCTCCCACTCTATCTTCGTCTCTTCCGTTGTCCATGTTTCCTTCTCCTTCTCTCTGTCTCTCGCTCGCTCGTTGTGGCTCTCTCCCTTGCTCGATCTCTATTTCTTTCTCCCTATTGCTCCTTTCCCCTATCCTTATCTCTCCCTCTTTCTATCTCTCTCTCTCCCTCTCCTCGAGCTCTTTCTCCCTCTTAGTCTCTCTCCCTCTCTTCCCATCTCTCTCTTCGTCTCTCTCTTCGTCTCTCTCTCCCTATCCCTCCCTCTCTCTATTGCTTCTTTCTCTCTATTGCTCTCTCCTCTCTTTCTTGCTCTCTCTCACTCACTTTCTCTCACTTTGTCAATGTCTCTTTTTCTCTCCCTCTGTCTTTTTCTCCATTACCCTCTCCTTTTTTTCCTATCCCTTCCTCTCGCTCGCTCCATCTCTCTATCCCTCCATCCCTCTTCCTCTCTCTGTCTCTCTAGCTCTCTTTCTTCCTGTCCGTCTCCTAACCCACAATGCTCAACATTAATGATACGAGAATGCTATTTTCAAAGTAGTNCCTCGGGGTTTTAGGGTTTTGGGTTCAGGGTTTTAAAGTTCAAAGGTTTCAGGGTTTGAATTTTAGATCAAGGGGTTCTAGGGTTCAAAGTTCAGGGTTCAAGGATTTAGGCTCAAGGTTTAGGGTTCAAGGGTTGAAGGGGTTCAAGGTTCCAATGTTCCAAAGTTTAGGGTTCCACATTTTATGGTTCAAGGTTTCATGGTTCAGGGTTTTATAATTCAAGGGTTTTATGGTTAAAGGGTTTCAGGGTTTGAAGTTAAGGGTTAAAAGTTAAAGGAGTTCTAGGGTCCAAAGTTTAGAGTTCAGGGTTCAAGGGTTCAGGGTTTAGGATTCAAGGATTCCAATGTTCTACTGTACAAGGTTTAGGGTTTCAGGATTCATTGGTTCAAGGTTTTGGGTTCAGGGTTCTAGGGTTTCTAAGATTCTAGGATTTAGGGATTAGGTTTCCAAGGTTTAAGGTTATAGGGTTCATGTTCTAATATTCTGGGTTTTGATGGTTAGGGTTAAGAGTTGTAGGGTTCCAGTGTTCAAGGTTTCAGAGTTCTAGAGTTCTATGGTTCAGGGTAGAGGGTTTCATGGTTCTGAGTTGTGGCTCTAAAGCTACAGGGTTCAAGGGTCTACGGTTCAGGGTTCCAAGGTTAAGGATTTCAGGGTTCATGGTTTAGAGTTCTTAGATTAAGGAAGTTGGGGTTTCAAGGTTGAAAGTTCTAGGGTTTAGGGTTCTAGGTTTCAGGGTTTTAGATTTCAGAGTTTTAGGGTTCAGGGTTTAGGCTTCCAAAGTTTAGGGTTCAAAGGTTCAAGATTCAAAGATCTAGGGTTCAGGGTTCTAGGGTTTAGGGTTCATAGTTCTAAGATTCCCGGTTCACTATTCCTAGGTGAAGATTTCAAAGTTCTAAAACCAATTTTCCAATGTCTAGAGTTCAGAGTTTCAAGGTTTTAGCATTTCAGGGTTTAGGGTGTAGGGTTCCAGGATTCATGGTTCTGTGTTTCAAGGTTCTATAGTTTGAGGTTTAGAGTTCAAGGTTCCAAGGTTTGTGGTTTCACCATCTAGGGTTCAGAGTTCCAAGGTTCTAGGGTCTAGGGTTCAGTGCTCCAAGATTAAGCATTCCAGGGTTCAGGCTTCAGGGTTTAGGGTATATGATTTAAGGGTTTCAGGGGTCAAGGTCTAGGGTTTCGGGTTTAGAGTTTTATATTTCAAGGTTTCAGGGTTCAAGGCTTGAGCTTCCAAGGTTCAAGGTTCCAAGGTTCAAGATTAGAGTTCCAGGGTTCAAAGTTCAGGGTTTATAGTTCTAGGGTTCAAGTATCCATTTGTCCATGTTCTAGGTTTCAGGTTCAAGGATTTAGGGTTTAGAGCTAAGGATTTAGGGTATCCATTGGATCAAAGGTTTCAGGGCTTAGGGTCTAGGGTTCATGGTTTAGGATTCTAAGCTTTAGGGTTTAGGATTTTGGGTTCAGGGTTTTATGGTTAAAGGGTTTCAGGGTTTAGAGTTCATGGTTCAGGGATCAAGGGATTCTAAGTTCAGGGTTCAAGGATTTAGGTTCATGGTTTAGAATTCCAAGCTTAAGCATTTTAGGGTTTAGGGTGTAGAGTTCCAGGATTCATGGTTTTGGGTTTCAAGGTTCTATAGTTTGAGGTTTAGTATTCAAGGTTCCAAGGTTCGTGGTTCCACCATCTAGGGTTCAGAGTTCCAAGGTTCTAGGGTCTAGGGTTTAGTGCTCCAAGATTAAGCATTCCAGGGTTCAGGCTTCGGGATTTAGGGTTTAGGATTTTTAGGGGTCAAGGGTTTAGGGTTTAGAGTTTTATATTTCAAGGTTTCAGGGTTCAGGGCTTGAGCTTCCAAGGTTTAAGGTTCCAAGGTTCAAGATTAGAGTTCTAGGGTTCAGGGTTCAGGGTTTATAGTTCTAGGGTTCAAGTATCCATTTGTCCATGGTCTAGGTTTCAGGTTCAAGGGTCTAGTGTTTAGAGTTTAAAGGTTTCAGGGTTTAGAGTCTAGGGTTCATGATTTAGGATTCCAAGCTTTAGGGTTTAGAGTTTTGGGTTCAGGGTTTCATGGTTAAAGGGTTTCAAGGTTTGAAGTTCATGGTTCAGAGATCAAGGGATTCTAGGGTTCAAGGTTCAGGGTTCAGGTTCTAGGGTTCAATATTCCAAGGTTTCAAAGTTTAGGATTCAACATTTTTGGGTTCAAGGTTTTACAGTTCTAGTGTTCAGGGTTCCATGGTTTATGTTTCTAGTTTTTAGGGTTCTAGGGTTCAAGGTTTAGGGTTCCATGGTTCAAGGTTCAACGTTTAGGGTTGCAGGGTTTAGGGTTCCATGGTTCAAGGTTCAGCGATTAGGGTTCCAATGTTCAGGGTTCCAGGGTTTAAGGTTCCAAGGTTCAGAGTTCTATTGTTTTGGGGTTTAGGGTTCAGGATTTCGGTGCTCAAGGTTTAGGATTCTGGTGTTTAGGGTTTAGAGTTCTAGGGTTCTAGGATTTATGGTTTAGAGTTACAAGGGTCTAGGGTTCTAGGGTTCTAGGGTCCAGGGTACTAAGGTTCTATGGTTCCAGGGTTCCAAGGTCTGATAGTTAACTTTCTAGGGTTCCACAGTTTAGGGTTTAAGGTTCTATGGTTCGAGTTTAGGGTTAAAGGGTTTTAGGGTTCAAAGTTCAGGGTGGTTCCAAAGTTTAGGGTTCAAGGGTTAAGGATTTAAGAGTTCAAGGGTGTCTAGGGTTTGGGGTTCAAGATTCCTTGAATTAGGGTTCAAAAGTTCAGAGTTCAAAGGTTCAGGGTTTAGGGTTTTAGGTTTTAAGGATTTTGGGGTTTGAAGTTTAGGGTTCCGGCTTTTAGGTTTTATGGGTTTCAGGGTTCGAAGTTCAAGGTTCAGGGTTTATGGGATTCGAGGGTCCAAGGTTACAGGGCTCCAAGGTGTAGGGTTCGGGGTTTAGGATTCTAAGGTTCAACGTTCTGGGGTCCTATAGTTGAGGGTTCTAAGGTTCGAAATTCCAGTGTTTAGGGTTCAGAGTTTTAGGGTTATAGGATTCCAGGGTATAGAGTTCCAGGGTTTCAGGATTAATGGACTAAGGTACCAAGGTTAAGGGTTACAAGGTTTAGGGTTTAGGGTTAAAGGGTTCAAAGATCATGATTCTAGGGGTTCTAGGGTCCAAAAATTAGGGTTTAGGGTTCAAAGGTTCATAATTCAATGGTTCGAGGGTTTTAAGGTCCAGGGTTCAAGATTCCAGGGGTTAGGGTTCCAGAGTTAAGAGTTCTAAGGTTCAGGGTTTAGAGTTTAAGGTTTCAGGGTTCAAGGGTTCATGGTACATGATTCAAGAGTTCTAGGGTTCCAAGGTCCATGGTTGAAGGTTCCAGATTCAAGGTTTCATGGTTCAAGGTTCATGAGTGTATGGTTCAGGGTCGGGTTCCATAGTTTACATTTCAAGGTTGCAAGATAGGAAGTTTTGGGTTTTAGGATTTAAGTTTCCAAGGTTCAGAGTTCATGGTTCCATGGCTTTTGGTTTAGGGTTTAAGATTTAAGATTCCAAGGTACAGGATTCAAGGTTCAAGGATTCTAGATTTCCAGGGTTCGAGGGTGTAACAACCCTCATTTATTTTAAGAATTTTGTGACTTTAAGATAGAAACGTTTAAGATTATTGGCCTCTGGATTCGTGCGTAAAAGCCCTAAAAACTCTTTTGATTACTTTTTAATGTTGTAATTCAACTTTTGGAACGATTTGGAGCTCGAACGCGACGTTGAAAAGGGTTTACTTAGTCACCAAGTAATCAGAATGCCTTGCTATTACCTTGTCATTCCCGCGCCTTTGTACCAGCGACCGAAGTTTCCGATGGTTATTTTTTCTTACTTTTTTCCACTCATATATGTACTCGAAAGCCGAGGACGAAGATTGGCTCCTTTCGGAATCCGGAGCGGGTCCATTTGGACCAGTAACCAGCCCTAAACTTAGTGAAAGAAAGTGTCTTTTTTCCCTCTTTTCTCTTCCCTGCACTCGTTTGGCCTCTGGATTCGTGCGTAAAAGCCCCAAAAACTCTTTTGATTACTTTTTAATGTTGTAATTCAACTTTTGAAAAGATTTGGAGCTCGAACGCGACGTTGAAAAAGGATTACTTAGTGACCAAGTAATCAGAATGCCTTGCTATTACCTTGTCATTCCCGCGGCTTTGTACCACCGACCGAAGTTTCGGATGGTTATTTTTTCTTACTTGTTTCCACTCCTATATGCACTAGATAGCCGAGGACGAAGATTGGCTTCTTTCGGAATCCGGAGCGGGTCCATTTGGACCAGTAACCAGCCCTAAAATTAGTGAAAGAAACTGTCTTTTTTCCTTCTTTTCTCTTCCCTGCACTCGTTTGGCCTCTGGATTCGTGCGTAAAAGCCCTAAAACTCTTTTTATTACTTTTTAATGTTGTAATTCAAC
>QAOC01013382.1:9856-55160 GCA_003255005.1 Begonia fuchsioides
AAAAGAAAAGTTTTACTTATGCATATCATGTACATGTTCATGCATATTTATACTACTTGCTGAGCCTTATGCTCATAGATAAGTTTTATAATGTAGGTGAGGAAGACGTACACGAAGAGGTGTACGTCTTCATGGAGGTGGTCGAAGTTGTTTGAGCGGATTTTGATCTGTGGGCAAGGATTTTGAAGAATCGTAAATAATGGTTGGGAGAAGAAGTTTTCAACTTTGTACATATAACTTGTAAATAGTTTAAGAAACGTAAAATGTTGTAAATATGTTGATTTTTACAAGAAAATATCTTCCGGTGCAAGTAAAAAAAAATGAAGAACATATTTCTAGCTAGGAAGAACGTTACAAATTTATGGTATTAGAGCCCAGGTCAAAATCGTTTCTGCAGACAGCTCGACAACACAACTACCACCATGAACGAGCTCCAATATTAGTAAGTTTTTCTTATTATTATCTAATAGGTATTTCCTTATACATTATTGCTCGATGTAGGATAAGTACAAAATGGTAAGAGGAAATCCTGCAAGAGATGAGGTTGTTAATCGGCTGCCAGATATCGTTGATCGCCAATTTCAACAATTGGAAAGATTAATGGCTCGAGAAGAACAATCAAATCCCTATGTGGTTGGGACGGGAGATCTTAGCTGTGAAAGGTTTTGCCGCCTGCACCCTCCAAGTTTTGACGGGCAATCATCGGACCCAGCATATGCTGAAGAGTGGGTTCGTACACTTGAAGATATGTTTGATTATGCTGAAATTGAAGATCGGGAGAAAGTTAATATTGCAGCATATATGTTAGCCAAAGATGCACGATATTGGTGGGACACTGTGAAGGCCACCAATAATGTTCGAACCATGATGTGGCAGTAGTTCAAAGAAGTGTTTTACGAGAAGTATTTTAGTCGCACAGTCAGAACAAGTAAACTAGTGGAGTTTGTACAGCTACGTCAAACTGGAAGTGTGGCTGAATATGTACGGAAATTCGAATCCCTGGCTCGTTTTGCTAGCCATTTAGTTAGCAACAATGAGCACAAAGTGCATCAATTCACCCAAGGCCTGAAAGCTGAAATTTATAGGGGTGTAAAAATTTCAGGTACGCATGAATTACCGTACTCATCTGTGGTAACTAAAGCATTCGAAGTAGAAGAAGCTGAGGTTAAATTTCAACAACATCGAGAGAATGTTCAGAAATTTTACACTGAAGGGCAGTCATCTAGAGATAAGAGATGGCAGACTGCAACGAAAGGTAAAAGACAAGGAGAAGAATTACAAAACCAAGGCAGAGAAAATAAAATTCAGAAGTCTTCTCAACCACCACAATGCCCAAAATGTAAAAGAGAACATTCAGGAGAATGCTTGAAAGGCACTGGACAATGTTATAAATGCAAGCAACCAGGGCACATCTCCAAGTTTTGCCCGATGCTAGAAAAGGAGATATCAAAGGTGACACCGCGTGTTTTTGCAATGATAGAACCAGAAGAGGCAAATGAATCTGCAGTGGTGTCAGGTACCATTTATATTATGGATATACCTGCTTATACATTGATTGATTCAGGTGCAACTCATTCGTTTATCTCACTTGAGTTTATATGTATGCTTAATTGCTACCCTCAAGAAGCAGAGTATGAGTATGATGTGATGCTACCTTCGGGTGAGCATTTACATTTAAGCCATGTGTTACGAGAGTGCATAGTTAAGATAGATGATAGGATACTATATGCTGATTTCATAGTCATGAAAATGAAGGGTTATGATGCAATTCTGGGAATGGACTGGCTGCATCGACATTATGCAACAATTAATTGTAGGACCAAGATTGTTTATTTTCATCCTCCGAATGAAAAAAATTGTTCTTTTCAAGCAGTTAAGTGTGCAAAGAAAATGCCGATTATATCAGCTCTTAATGCTCAACAATTACTGAAAAGCGGGTGTGAAGGATTCTTGGCAAGTATTAGTGATACTAAAAGACAACCAAGTATCCAACTGAAGGAGATCCCGGTAGTGCAAAATTTTACAGAAGTTTTTCTAGATGATCTTCCTGGTTTGCCACCCGACCGGGAGATTGAATTTGTAATTGATGTATACCCTGGCGCAGAACCGGTATCTAAAAACCCGTATAGGATGGCCCCAGCTGAATTGAAGGAGCTAAAAAGTCAATTGGAAGAATTGATGAGGCAGGGGTTCATTCAGCCAAGCTTTTCCCCTTGGGGAGCTCCAGTATTATTTGTAAAGAAGAAAGATGGAACAATGAGAATGTGCATCGATTACAGAGAGTTGAATAAGTTGACGGTAAAAAATAAGTATCCTTTACCACGAATAGATGATTTATTCGATCAACTCATTGATGCACGAGTTTTCTCAAAGATAGACTTACGTTCGGGTTATTATCAGCTTAAAGTGAAGTCTGAAGATATTCCAAAGACAGCATTTCGTACAAGGTATGGACATTATGAGTTTTTGGTAATGTCCTTTGGATTAACAAATGCGCCTGCAGCATTTATGGACTTAATGAATAGAGTGTTTCGAGAATATTTAGACAGATTTGTAATCGTATTTATCGATGATATCCTTATCTATTCTAGAAGCAAAGAAGAACATGAGAAGCATTTGGAGATTATTTTAGATAAATTAAGGCAACACAAGTTATATGCAAAATTTTCTAAATGTGAATTTTGGCTAGATCGAGTGAATTTTCTCGGCCATGTTATCAACAAAGATGGTATATCCGTGGATCCAGCAAAGATTCAAACAATCAAAGATTGGCCACAGCCAAGGAATGTGGGAGATGTAAGGAGTTTTCTTGGACTTGCAGGCTATTATCGAAAATTCATTGAAGGATTTTCAAAAATTGCTATGCCTTTAACTCGATTAACCAAGAAGAACATGAAATTCTGGTGGTCATTTGATTGTGAACAAAGTTTTCAGGTATTAAAAGATAAATTGACCACTGCCCCAGTATTAAAACTTCCAAATGAAGATGGACGTTTTAGAATTTATTGCGATACATCAAAAATAGGCCTTGGATGTGTACTTATGTAAGAGGAGAAGGTGATTGCATAGTAGGCTTGGGAAATGTGAGTACATGAGCTTTGTGACGTGGAGCTCTATTCGTTTGACTACCAAGTCTGGGGGGTCATAGCGCCCCTTAAAGATGCAAGAATTTTGGGAGGTTCAAAGGTGGTAAACCGAGGAAGAGAGGATGATCCTCAAAATCAATGCTTTTTTGGTGTTTTTCTTTTTTGCTTCTTTGATTGACTATTTGAAAGCTCTAATAAGGGTGGACATTTGTCGATCGTAGCCAAACTTGTCTTTGATGGTGGACCAAACGAATAAGGAGAAGGGGCACTTGAAAAATAAGTGAGAGGCGGATTCTTGATGATTTTCACAAAAGGAGCAGGAGGCTTCAATTCCCAAGAAGCTCAGCCTCTCTTTGGTATTGAGGTTATCAAGAGCTGTAAGCTAGAGGATGAAGGCATTCTTGGGAGTTGGTCTGATAGTCCATAAGAGGGCTGAGTTCCACGACTCAAGGTCATGAAAACCCAAGCCCCCTTCCTCTTTTGGGAGCATAAGCTTGACCATGCAACATTTACTTTGGATTTTCCCCATAAAAAATTCTTGCTGATTTGGGCTATTTTTAGCCGAATTGATGCTGGAAGATTAAAGACTGAAATCTAGAAGCATTCAACACCCTGGAGGACCGACGTGATAAGCTACGCTCTACCTACAAAAGATAGGGTGACAGCACTCCAGCGATCGATGTAACCTTTAAGCTTGTCGATGAGACTGTCATAGCTGTTTGAGTTTAGCTTCCTTGCTGCAAGAGGGATCCCAAGGTATTTAAATGGAAGCTTTCCCAGTTCGAGATT
This sequence comes from Begonia fuchsioides, assembly GCA_003255005.1. NCBI lineage: Eukaryota > Viridiplantae > Streptophyta > Magnoliopsida > Cucurbitales > Begoniaceae > Begonia > Begonia fuchsioides. The sequence continues at coordinate 13,732 of QAOC01013382.1, forward strand.
GGCGCACCGAAGAATTTGGGTGAGGTCATGGTCCTTTATGCCTGCCGAGAAAAAATTGACTTTGCCTTTTTCATATAGAGCCGTGATTATTTGCTGAACTCTTCTAGGCATCCGAGAAGGAAAAAAATGGAAGTTTAGTCCCCTCTTGATAATAGAAGAAGATCATCTGCAAAAGCTAGATGCGTGATGTTTAGCCGGTCGCACATTGGATGAAAATTTAATCCGGATTTGGGTAGACGATAATGGATAAGCCGAGAAAAATATTCAAGGCATATGACAAAGAGATAAAGAGATAAGGAGATAAGGGGTCTCTCTGTCTGAGGCCCTTTGCACCCGAAAAGAATCTGTTTAGCTTGCCATTGATAGAAATTGAGTAGGACATTGTAGAGATGCATTCCATGATTCAAGTAGCAAAAGTGGATGGAAATCCGAGACCTAAGAGCATGTCTTGAACAAAAGACCAAGAAACCAAATCAAAGGCTTTCCAAAGATCCACTTTGACTCTAGCATCTTCAGAATCAAATTTGGTGGATTTAGAGGTGGAGCTTTTGGTTTCCTTCTCATCTCGAGAATCGACTTCAATAGAGGCAAGAAGATTGGGGGGAGGTTCCGAAGAGCTTCGGTCTGATGAGAGAGAAGAGAGGCCAGCATTGATGCTATGGATGCTAATGCGGGCTGGTTTGGGAGGGAGGATGGAGTCCATAGTCGGGGCCTTCGGGGGAGGTTAGGAGGTTATCTTACTTTGAGGGATTACTTGGTCTTCCTTAGGCATAATCAAGGGATTAACCTCAGCCAAGCATTTGTAATTGAGATTTGATGTCCAATTGTACAACAGTGGGTACAATACTTGGGTTCATATTTGAATGTGACCACTTGGGTGAAGACCTTTCCATTGCTATATGCGAGTTTGACCTCTCTAACAAAATCTTTGGAGACGTCGACTTCAATTAACACTCTTGCATAACCTAATTGACCCAAAGTTTTGGTGAGCATATCCATCATGATAGCCTTCCCAATCTTAGAGGAAATTTTGCTTAAGGCTTCATCGCTCCAACACTCTAACGGAAGATTGTGAAACATTACCCAAATTGGGATAGATTTGATTTCATCAACTCCGAAGTTGAACAAATCTGGCATAGCCTTGAGTAAGAGTGATCTGCCAAAGATTTAATAGGGGCCACCACTTAAAATCTTTTCGCAATCCAGGGCTGATTGAAAAATAAAAGTTATCCATCCAATTGTGTTGGGGATAATTTTATCCGTGACTTTCCAAGATTCTACCAATCTCTTGAGGCCTTCTTTTCCCGGGTGTCTAGAGGGGAAGTACCCAACTAAGGCATGACCGAAGGATTTCTTGACATCAAGGAGTTCATTTGAGTTGAATTGGATGATCTCATCCTCAGTTGGAGCAAAGGCTAGCTGATGCCCATGGCCTATGATTCGACTATTTTTCACCATATCAGCATAGGACCGGGAAATGGGAGGGGTAGTAGTCACGGGTTCTAGTTGGGGCATTTTTTCAAGCATGATATGGGCGCTGAGAATAGATTCAGGGGATGGGTTTTTTGGGGGTACGGGTGCTTCCAAAAATCTTTCCTGCAATGAAGAAGGATATTTCTCAAGCAGACCAACAATTTTAGGAATTTGTTGAGAATTAATAATACCTGGATAATCCTCTTTTGACAATGATGCTGGAGGAGATGGGGGCTGTACTTCCAACGGATTTTTTGGCTCAAAATATGTCGACAACAAGGAGGAGGCAGGAGTCTTTCTTAATTTTTCGGCAAGGATGACATTGCGGCTTCAATTTGCACCGGAAGCTTGGAGGACATTGCGACTATTTTTCACCATGTCAACTTTGCTTTCTTTTGGTAGTTTGGCGCTAGGAACCACTTCGGTTAAGATGTTACTACCTAGGCATTCCGCAGCAGGAGGAGAAGGTGGCGGGGAGTAGGCTGGGATCAATCTGGATTTCTCCATTTCGAACGATTCCTAAAGTGGGATGGAGTTCTCTTTGGATTTGGGTTTTTTGACATTGATGAACAGAGTGTAAAGTTCTCTGGCCGTTTCTTTTAAATTGCCGGCTTTTTGAAGGCTGCTCAATTGCAGCGGCGTGTACGGAGCTTGGGGGAGTGGGGACCGGTGACTGCACGAAGGTCAAAATTGCGCCGCAAGCCTTCACCGTTAACGGCCAGCCGGCGACGCTGATTTTTCCAGCGAAGAAAATCTTTAGACAGAGCAGGTGAATTTTTCCAACACTATTTGCCAAAACCGCAACGGAGAAACCTTGAGAGGGGAGAGAACCTGACAAGAAGAAGTCTAGAATAGAATCAAGATGTTGATTAACAATACGAAAAACCAATTGAGAGCTTCAATGATCAGGCTCCGTTAGAGAAAGTTGAGAAACCCGTGAGGAATCACCCAAAATTGCCAAAGGGGAGAGAGCACTCTCCAAACCTCCTAAGCCCTAAGACTTAACACTAAGCCTTAACACATAAGAATGAAGCCCTAACACTAAGCCCTAAGCCATAAGCCCTAAGCCTTAAGCCCAAATCGCTAAGCCTTGATCCCTAAGCACTAAGTTTTAAGCCTAAAACTTCAAGCTTGAAGCCCTAAGACCAAAGCCTTAAGCCCAAAGCCTAAAGCCCTAATGCAAAAGCCAAAGGCCCTGAGCCTCAGCCCTAAGTCTTTAGTCCTTCGTCGTATACAATGAAGACGTTTAAATTTAACCATCATTAGAACATACTAATAATTGGTTTGAATTCTTAATTTTGAGTTTTAAGAATTCGTAAATGAGATGATCTCCTTATGAAAACTTATTTAAGAGTATGCAATAAGGGAAAAAGGCAACTTAGGAAAGAGAAAATGAAATGAGAAGTCAATACCCTCAACTATTTAATGCTTGGAATTTGGAGGATAAAATTTTTGTAGGAAGGGTAGAATGTAAAACCCAAAAAATTTTGTAACAACAACATATCGGTAGTTAAGAAAATGTACATTAAGGTATTAAAAATATATAATATGATTGAAATGAAGAGTTAGTACTACATTTTTTTGTCAAATATGTAAGATGAGGGATTAGAAAATGTACAAAAAGTACATGTAAAATTATATGTTTAATTAGTCGATTATTATATTGATCAAGATTAATGTCATTCTAGTTCATGGTTTATCTCAAGTCTTTTGTTTGGATGAACTGGGTAACACTTATCTGATCAAACAAGATCATGGTAAATTGTGATGGTTGCACCTCATGTTTGATGGAAGGTCACCCCCTACTTCACTCTTTCTCTTCGTTCATGTGCTGAGTGTTTGTTGGAGAAACCCAAGAAAATTGCAGCTCACTTATTTTCTTTAAAAGTTAAAGAGGGTTAAGGAGGGTGTTTTTACAAAAAACAAAGGAGTTTTGGATGGTTAGTGCACTAAAATAGGATGTTTTGTCCACTTTGAAAAGAAAATCTTCTAAATTCAAATATGGAGATTACAAGCTGCAAATGGGGGGATTTAACTAGCCATTCACGAAATCCTAGCCTTCAAAGGTAAGTAAGAATGTGCCAAATCGGATGGCTCACAAGTTTTCCCGCTTTGGCCCATTACGCAAAAGTAAAGATGGTGAAACCTTTGATTTCTTCCCAAGAATAGGTTCAGCCACGTGAGCAGCTGTATTTCTCCTTTTCTTTGGCTGCAAACCCTAGCTTCCTTTTCAATTTGGACTTGGGCCGAATTGGTGGCAAAGAAGTTGAGAGGTCCAAGCCAGGTAGCTTGCTTGCACTGGGCTCTCGGTAATTTCTGTAGCTGACTAGGCAGACAACGTTTGATTTTAACGTACTACCCCTCTTTGGAAAGCTTAAGGAAGTAGCTACCTTTCGTCAGAAGATGTCGTTGTGATTTAAGGCTAGGAACATCTTCAAAAATTCCCAAATAGCTTTGGAGGTCCAACTGAGCCGAATCCAAAACGTGGTCCCCATGCTTGGTTGCTTTGACAACTAGCATGCGGTCCCTCCCTTCTCCACCAAAAGGCAGCCAAGTTGGCGCCTAAATGGGCTTCACATGGCCGTTCACAAAAGTTCAAATATAAATACAAAGTTTGTTTGCAAAAATTAAACCTAAAACTAAGTGTTACATCTTGTATTTCAAAGGGAACATGCTCCCTCCTTCATGGGCCACTTGGGCTGTGTCTTGACATCAAAATTGAATGGATTTGGCTTTTCTTTGTCCTCCAAGGTAGGCTCCAATATATTGAGTCCTTGTATTTCTTCCCGTGCAAAAGGAACAAACTTGTTAGAAAATACTGGAGCCCGAGCTCGGGTGATAGCCTCTCTCGGGTCAGTGATGGATGGTTCAACCCGAGCATGTCATAACTTCAAATGGTGTGTGCTTAGTTGAATTATGCACACTTTGATTGAATGGAAACTCCACATAAGTGAGTTGTAAGTCTCACTCTGCGAGATACTGAAAAGAGATACTGAAGGAAACTCCAATGAATCGTACTGGGTACGCTCGACCACTTTCCTTCGTCCATCCATTTGTGGATCAAAAGAGATTCTGAAAAGTAATTTAGTGTCTAACTTACCTCAGAAGGTTCTCCAAAAGAAACCAAGGAATTTAGTGTCCCTATGTGATAAGATGTACTTGGGAATATCAGGCATCCGAAAAAACCTCTTTGAAGAATAAATTGGCTATGTGAGCTGCATTGTCCATCTTAAAACAAGGAATGAAGTGTCATTTTACAAAATTTCGATCCACCAATACCTGTATCACTTCTTTTTCTCTAACAAACCTCTTTAGACATAGGACAAAGTCCATACTTATATTGTAACGACCCGATTCCCGAACCGCCGCCTGCTGCTTTACCTCACTTACTTACTTACTTTACTTTACTTCACTTACTCACAAGCAGCCCGAGAACCGGTCTGTTACTGGGTTCTTACTTACTTACTTTACTTACTTTAGTGGAACACTCGTTTTCTTTTAATTTCTAAAATAGTTAAAAAGGAAAACTGTTAAATTTCAAAACATATATCTCCTGTAATAAAGATTTGTGTTCCACCTTTATCAAAAATACATAATCATTTAATAACGTAAACTTACAGCGGAAGACTATAGTTCAAAATACATTCATTCTAAAAACTTTAAAATCCATCACACGAAAAATAAGGGTATACATTTAATTACATCTTCAAAATATTCAAAACATTCAAAACATTTTTATAAAATATATGTGTGTGTCATACATCACTCCCCGTCGGTCGCTCAATAAACTATATCATTTGAACACCCTTCTGCTCTAACTTCTTGATCAGTCATTGGCACACTTTCCTTCATTATATTCCCTACATTGCAAAGCCTAAACTATGAGCCTAAAGCTCAGTAAGAAACATAACTAAAGATGCAATGCATGAGTATGCTATGTCGTTAAAACAATGCATAATTTCATTCACGTTTCTTAGGTTTAATATTTTCTTTTTCTTTGGAAATATTACAGGATCTCAAGAACACCCCCTCCACTTACTTCAACTTCTACTGATCGTGAGCTCACTACCTTACTACTTGGAGTGCTCAGGCCTGTAATAACAATTTACTTTACTTTACTGTTCTGATATTCAAGTTCTTAATTCATCGGAGACGAAACATAATTGGCATCCCATACGACCAATCATATCTCGTTTACCTCCAACTACGTTGTAAAACCATGCATGCAAATAGTTCGTAGACATTTTGTAAAACTATGATGCATGACCATATGAACATGAAAACATCACTTAAATCACTTCACATAACATGAAAATAAGCATTCATCACCAAACATGTCATGCAAAAAACATGCAGCACACATCAAACAATCATCCTAATCTTTGCAATGTAGTCCCACTTAAGGGCCAAACAATCTTAATGCTAACTTACCTTAGCTGCTTTCTTGAATCAATCAACTTGAGTCCCTTTTTAATCCAACAAATGACCTAAACATATCAATCATTTAAGGATCAGAAACTACATAAAGTCTTAACTTTATATTCCAACTTTGAACATCTATAACTTCCTCTATATTAATCTATTGCTGATGGTTAAGGTGTCAAATTGTTCCTTAAGGAGTCTAATAGAACTTCTTAGAAGACACCTAATTCAGAAAACCAAAGCATGTCGACTTACGTGGACAAAACAGAGGGTGTTCACTGTTTGAACCCTGATTGGGTCAAGCCAAACTTTCAGGGGTCGACCCATGTCGACAAAACAGAGACGTCGAATCTTAAAAATCGAGATTCGGTCGACCCAAACTATAAGGGGTCGACCCAAACTCCCCTCAATTTTTGTACACTGACTTACGACGTCCATAACTTTTTCTACATAGCTTTGAATCGAGTGAATCAAACGGCTATAAATCACTCTAAAAGTCTACTTTAACTCTTATGAAGGATATAAACTCCAATTCATAACACATATTGACCGAATCTCCAAAACTCTAACTTTGTTCATACTTAACTCTTTTCTTATCTCTTAGCATGAAATCACTCGTTTTTTATCCACCCATTCAAACAATACAATCATTTTATCCTTACTGAACTTAGAAGAACTTAAGAGGATATAAAATATTACCTTGAACTTCAGTTCCCACGAGAGCTTTAGAGTTTTCCACTTCCCTTCACTTTCTTACTCTCTTTCTCTCACGAAATCCATTTTATTTCTCAGTCTCCCTCTCCCTTATCAATACGTGAGAACTTAGAGTAGAAAATATGGAGAAGGAACCATGCTAGTAGGGAAATGGCAGACCATGCCTTTTTATCTCTTAATTAAACAAAATCAACCTTTCCTTTACGTCCACCGATCGGTTTCTCGACGTTTTTGGCTGAGTTTTCAACGGCATGTATGAATGTGTCGACCGCTCGCCCAATTGTGTCGACCCTGATGTGCCGTCCAAGTGTGAGCGGCGCACCGTGGTCGGAAATGTGCGTACACGGGATCCGGATGAGGTGTCGTGTACGGCGGTCGGAAAATGGACTCGGGCGAATTTATGAATTAGGGTGCGGAAGTGTAATGGGTTGGAAATAATGGAGATTGAGGGTGGAAATAAGGAATTGGCTCGGGAAAATATGAGGGTGGCTCGGATAGATGGTATGGACCGGAATCGGCTTGTGGAGGAGGTTGATAGCTCGGGGATGGAGATGAGTTTTCGGGAAGGTAGAGATGAAGGGAAAAGTTGGATAATCTGAACACTTGAGCAATCAAAGTGTTCGGATTAGTAGACCTCGGTAATGTTCGGATGTGACTCACCGATCACACTCTCGAGGGTTGACGGAACTCGGCCGGATATTACTCACCGGAGGGGAAACGTCGAGAAAGAGCTTCAACCAAAGGTATGAAGGTGCTAAGCACAATTCTATTAAAATTCTCTCTACCTTCAACGTGAAGGTTGATACACTTAAATAAACTTAAAAACAAAAACAAAAGATAAATGAAAAAGAAATAAACTAAGCCCTTGGATCGGACGGACGTCTTGGATTAGTTTCGGGAAGATCTTCGGTTGACTTTAGGCTCGATCCATTAAGATATGCACTGCTGAATTTGAATGGAGACTATTGTTGACCGAAGAAGACCATATCTCGGATATCACGGGATTTGAGCGGGCCAATTTGAATTCAAACTCTCGGATGAACCTGGCCTGACCGAGTGAGGAGATTCACGGCTGAATTTGGACGCAGATCTTTCTGTTTCTGCCGACGGCTAGGAGGGCGCTCGGTTGATTCAAAAATGTTGACTCGGAGTTGACCAAAGGAAGACCTTGACTTGACCGTGGCTTGACCAAAGGTTGACCATGGCTCGGCTACGGCGTTCCTTTGCGGGCCTTCGTGCGTTCCCTCTTCTGGGCTGCTTTCTATTCCTTCTCCAATGTTATTTGCTGAAAATTAAATAAAAACAAATGTGACCGAAAGTTGGCCCATGAGTGAATACTCGATCCGTGGTAAATGGGTCGGGCATTCTTCCATGTTGGTCACTTATTTTTATGGGCCGAAATCTTAGAAGACTTTGGCAAGGCCGACGACCATCGTCGGGGCTTTGTCCATGATGTGCTCCGATTGCACATCAGACCCAATCTATTCCCAAAATTGACTTATGTCGACCGCTCGTCTGTTGTGTCGACCGAAAGTATTCCCAAAGAGCAACTTGTGTCGACCGCACGTCTATTGTGTCGACCGAAAGTATTCCTAAGTCGAAAGCCCTAAGCCCTAATCATCAAATGCTAAGCCTTAGCCCCATTACATAAGCCCAAAGCCCAAAGCCTAAAGTCATATCCTCTAAATCCTAAGCCCTTAGCACAAAGCCCTAAGCCCAAAGTTCAATCCCAAAGTTAAAGCCCTAAGTTCGTAGCACAAAGTGGAAAGCACTAAATAATAACCCTAAACCCTAAGCCCTAATCCCAAAGCCTTAAGGCCTATGCCCTAAGCCAAGTGCCCTACACCCTAAGTCCTAAGCCAAATTCTGGAGCCATAAGCCAAATTCTGGAGCCATAAGCCTAAAGCTCTAAGGCAAAAGCCATAAACCCTAAGCCAAAAACCATAAGCCCCAAGCTCTAAGCTCAAAGCCCTAGCCTTAATCACTAAGTCCAAAACCCAAAGTCTGAAGCCCTAAGCCCTAAGCCTTGAGCCCTTTGTAACGACCCAATTCCCGAACAGCTACTTTCTGCTTTACCTCACTTACTTACTTACTTTACTTTACTTTACTTTACTTTACTTTACTTTACTTAGCTTACTTGCAGGCAGCCCGAGAACCGGTCCGTTACTGCTTTCTTACTTACTTACTTACTTGGTGGAACACTCATTACTTTAAAAATTTCTGAAAAAATTATCTTTAGCTTGTAAAATAGCTTAAAAGGAAAACGTCCACTTGAAAAAAACATACATTCTTGTAAAGCTATGATTTCAGTTTCACCTTTATCAAAAATACATAAGCATTCAATAACTTAAAACGTACAGCGGAAGACAATTACTTTAACTTAATAATACATTCATTTCAAAAGCTTTGAAATCCATCACACGAAAATAAGGGTATACAATCATTACATCTTCAAAACGTTCAAAACAATTTATATTCTAACTGTGTGTGCGATCACTCCCCGTCGGTCGTTGCTCAATAAACGGTATAATTTGAACACTCCTCTGCTCTAACTTCTTGATCAATTATTGGCTCAATTTCCTCCATTATATTCCCTACATTGCAAAGCCTAAACTATGAGCCTAAAGCTCAGTAAGAAACATAACTAAAAATGCAATGCATGAGTATGCCATGTCGTTAAAACAATGCACCTTTTCATTCACGTATCTTAGGTTTCATAACTTCTTTATCTTTGGAAATATTACAGGATCTCAAGAACACCCCTTCCACCTACTTCAACTTCTACTGATCGTGAGCTCACTACTTTACTACTTGAGGTGCTCAGGCCTGTAATAACCATTTACTTTACTTTACTGTTATGATATTCAAGTTCTTAATTCATCGGAGACGAAACATAATTAGCGTCCCATACCACCAATTATATCTCGCTACCTCCAACTACGTTGTAAAACCATGCATGAGAATAGTTCGTAGACATTTTGTAAAACTATGATGCATGACCATATGAACATGAAAACATCACTTCACATAACATGAAAATAAGCATTCATCACCAAACATGTCACACAACAAACATGCAGCACACATCAAACAATCATCCTAATCTTTGCAATGTAGTCCCACTTAAGGGCCAAATAATCTTAATGCTAACTTACCTTAGCAGCTAGGTTGAGTTGATCCACTTGAGTCTCCTTCTTAATCCAATCGATGGCTTAAACCTATAAATCATATTCGGATCAGAATTTGCATAAAGTCTTAACTTTCTGTTCCAACTTTGAATATCTATAACTTCGTCTATATTGATCCATTCCTGATGATTAAGGTGTCAAATTGTTCCTTAAGGAGTCTACTATAACTTCTTAGAAGACACCCAATTTAGAAAACAAAGCATGTTGACTTACGTTGACAAAACAGAGGGCATTCACTGTTTGAACAGTGATTTGGGTCGACATAAACTTTCTGGGGTCGACCCATGTCGACAAACAGAGACGTCGCGTTTCTGGAATCGAGTTTCGGTCGACCCAAACTATAAGGGGTCGACCCAAACTCCCCCCAGTTTTCGTATACTGACTTGCGACGTCCATAACTTTTCCTACAAAGCTTCAAATCAAGTGATTCCAACGGCTATGAATTACTTCAAGAGTCTACTTTAACTCCTATTAAGAACATAAACTAAAATTCGTGCTTAAACTTGACCTAATCTAGAAAACCTTAACTTTGTTCATAATTTACTGATTTTCTAACAATCTACATGAAATCCTTCATTTTTATCCATCATTTCAACCAACACCATCCTATTATCCTTACTGAACTTAAAAGAAACTTAGAGGATGAAATAATACCTTGAACTTCAGCCTTCACGAATTTACTTGGGATTCTCTACTTTACCTCTCTTGAAATAACTCACTCACTCACTCAAGGACGCCTAAACTCACCCTTCTTCTTTCTCAACACCTCTCTTCTTTGACGAATCTCACTCTTCTTTGAGCTTAGAGAAACAAAACGAGAAAAGAATGGTAGAGAGTTCGTTGTTGGGAGAAGGATATGGCAGCCCATGCCCTTTTATCTCTTAATTAAACAAAATCAATCTTTCTTTTATGTCCACCAATCGGGTTACTCCACGTTTCGGCTGACTTTTCAACTCAAATCGGAATGTGTCGACCCAAAGTCAGTTGTGTCGACCCAAAGTGTTTCCCAGAGAGCAACTTGTGTCAACCCTTTCTAAGTCCTGGGGTCGACCTAAACACAAAATTGTCTCGACCCCACCTAATTCCTGGGGTCGACCTAAACACACAATTGTGTCGACCCCACCAAATTCCTGGGGTTGACCGGCAGTTGAAACTTTCATAACTTTTGTTATACAATTTCGATTTCTATGATTCAAACACCATTATTTTTCTTATTGAATCTAGTTTAACTTTGTAGAAGACATAAACTTTAAAATATGAGTTTAATATAATCAAAAATACTAAATACAGAACCTTGCTCAAAATCCATAATTCTATAGTCCGGTTTTGCTTCACCAACTTCAAATAACTATAACTTTCTCTCCGAAAGTTCAATAGAAATGATCTACCTATTGATCTTCTTATCTTAACGTTTACTACAACTTTGTAGAATAACACTTTGCCATTTTGCCATTTATACTCTTTTAAGGCACTTTATGATTGAAACACAAAAACTACTATGTTATCAACTTCCAACCCAACATATATTACCCACCATTGGGTTCTAAGATCTATAACTTTCTCTATACCTTTCCAATTCAAGAAATTCTTATTGCTGTAGTTTCATCTACTAGTCTAGTAAATTTCATTAGAAGAAATTGACTCCATGTAATGACCCTAAAACCTCGGAATTAGGCTAACACCAAAATTGTTTCCAATTCGTCTTCATATTCATCTTTTCTTAGTACATTTCATTCCTTAAACATAAAACATTATATTCAAAAAGTGGGGTGTTACATTCCACCCCCCTTATTTGAAATTTTGTCCTCAAAATTGTAGGTTAAACCACTCTAGATAGCCCCTTTTTATATCTCCTTGGAATTCCTAGTTGCTCAACTTCTATCTGCTCTGCTTCGATCACGTGGGATGGATCACAAATGCATTTCCTTAACATTGACACATGAAACACATTGTGAACACCTGCCAAGTATTCTTGTAATTGAAGCATATAGGCCATGTTTCCCACTCTCTTCGGAATATTAAATGGTCCAATGAATCTTGATGCCAACTTCCCTTTAATCTCAATTGCATTAAATAACTCAATCCTATGTTTCTCCCTCTTTTCATTTCATCGACACATCTCTTCATATCTCATCATAAATTTCCAACTACTCTACCTATACAAACTCTTTATTTCTCTTTAATCTAACATCACACCTAAAATTACCAATGTCACTTTATCCTTCTTCAATCTAACATCAATCTTTCTTTCCATTCATTAATCAATTATCATTCAAACACAACTCTCATTCTATTATCTTCTAAGTCATTCAATTGTATCAAACTATTGATTTATTTTCATCCTTCTATATTTGTATCCCAATTTAACCTTTGTTCAGTGTCAAACATTAAACTTTTACATTCAAACCTAAACTTTCTATACCATTTTCATTTCCTTCACTTAATTGGGATCCATATGAACGTTTTCGACATCGATGTGAGACCTACCTGGTATAATCCTCGCATAGTTGAAAATTCCCAATTTGTATGTTGCTTTTTCAATCTTAGTTATAATCAATACAGGTCAAATAGCTTTTGGGATGAGTCTTCCTCAACCAAACTTGAGTCCTGTCTAAGCTAGCATACCCCTCATCTTGGTCTCGTGACACTGAAATCCTTTTCCTAATCATGCATATTGATCCATGAGTTTTTGTAACATATTTGGATCATATAATTCGCTTTCCTAGTGTTATCTAATTTGGGGTAAGTTAAACCTCTCATCATACTTCACCTTAGAAAGGTTGTACTAATTGTAGCTTGGTAGTAATGAGTGTAAGTAAACTTCACTAAGGGCAATGACTTGCTCTACGACACTTTGAATATTCAACACTCATGCTTTCACCGTATCATCTAAATTTGGGTTGCCCTTTTTTTTTCGACTACCTGTTCGAGGATGAACCGCCGTTCATATTTCTAAACTTTTCTCATGGTCTTTCCAAAACAATGGAGATTGAGATCCCGACTAATCTTACCATCCTTTTAGATGTGCATCTCCACATACTTATCCAAAATGTTCGAAACATTCAACTTGTTACGTCCGTGAAACTACTGGTGCATTTGTTACTCTAACATATACCTTCCAAAAACTCCTAATGTTTAGATTCTTCATGAACGTCATCTTGAAATATCGTCCATTTTCCTCGAACAAGTTATCAATCCCTGATGACATACACTTATCCCTTATCGTTAATTTACTTAATTTCCCCGTCCTTGAATTTGTTCTTGGTTGTCACTTTTTCATTTAGGGATAATTTCTAACTAGATGTCCTATTCTCTTTGCATTTAATTCATCGTCATGTGCCGATAACACATTCTCCAAAATGCCTCCTTTAAGTCTATGACATAACTTAGCTTGAGAAGAACATTAAACTTACTCTTCGCTTTACTTCCTTTGAGTTTATTCCCACTTGATCCTATTCGTTTTTCTCAGTAGTTGTCATCCTTTACTTGATTGAGGCATTACTGGTTCAAAGAATTTCTCATCAAAGATTTCTTATACCTCATAAACCACCTCTAAATTTTCCAAGATTCTCGGCCACCACATTAGCATGATTAATGTTCTTGGTACTAGCTACTTTAACTTCTCTATAAGTTTCCAACTTTAGACCTTGAATATACTAGTTCACTTTAAGTTTTCCCTTACTCATCCTCACTATGTTCAAGACCATAACCCATTTAAGTATGCAAGTGAGTCATTTTATTTCAGCTCCCTTGAGCATATTCATGAGCATGATTTGTTGTTCTGCCTAGTAAATCTTTATGCTCATTCCTAGGACTAAAAACACCTCGTTGAAGATAATCAACACTCCTATTTCTCTCATCAGAATCTACTGGCCTTGGCTTATATTCGTCACTTCTCCTCAAAATTCATGGCAAGATGCAATCCTCTCTTTGGTTTGATAAGAATCCAAACCCCTGTATCCTGCTAAGTTAGAAGAGGGTCTCCCTATATCAGTGCTTCCTCCATGTCAATCCTTGCAAAAACACGACCAGCTATCTTCTTCTGTTCTAGTTTGTTTGGAGGTGCTTTCGGGCAATCACGCGTCCTATGCCCCATCTCTTTACATCTGAAACAGCGTCTGGTCCCAGCCATACATTCTCCTGCATGCTTCTTATTGCACTTTGGGCATCTCAATGTTGGCCCCGGACTTTTAACTTGCTTTCTTTTCCCTTGCTCGTTCGAACTTTCACTTGGCCTTTTGATCCCACGCACTAGTTGCCATTGTTTACTCGGTTGCGGTTGGACTTCTCGAAAGAACCATCCTTGGGATGTTCCCGGTTGTTGTTTCACCAACTTTGATTCTTCTTCCTCAAGGTCTAGAGCCTTGGAAACGACCTTCGAATATTGAGCATCCTCTAATCCCCAAGTCTTTATCCATTTATAAACTTCTGGTTTCAACCCTTGCACAAATTGCTCAACTTCATCCTCATTAGTTCCCTCCTCGAAAATATTCCTTCTTCTTCTACTCATTATCCTTCAATCACCATATCACATCATTAGTACTCCAAAATAAGTACCTCTAGACTTTAAACCTTCTATAACATAGAAGTATGCAAATGATACAGTTATTGAGCTTTCTAGAGAACCGACTTAACCCGGTACACTAACCCATTCGTTCCCTTATTCACTCGTGTGTGTTTTGCTCTGATACCATAATTGTAACGACCCAATTCCCGAACAGCTACTTTCTGCTTTACCTCACTTACTTACTTACTTTACTTTACTTTACTTTACTTTACTTTACTTAGCTTACTTGCAGGCAGCCCGAGAACCGGTCCGTTACTGCTTTCTTACTTACTTACTTACTTGGGTGGAACACTCATTACTTTAAAAATTTCTGAAAAAATTATCTTTAGCTTGTAAAATAGCTTAAAAGGAAAACGTCCACTTGAAAAAAACATACATTCTTGTAAAGCTATGATTTCAGTTTCACCTTTATCAAAAATACATAAGCATTCAATAACTTAAAACGTACAGCGGAAGACAATTACTTTAACTTAATAATACATTCATTTCAAAAGCTTTGAAATCCATCACACGAAAATAAGGGTATACAATCATTACATCTTCAAAACGTTCAAAACAATTTATATTCTAACTGTGTGTGCGATCACTCCCCGTCGGTCGTTGCTCAATAAACGGTATAATTTGAACACTCCTCTGCTCTAACTTCTTGATCAATTATTGGCTCAATTTCCTCCATTATATTCCCTACATTGCAAAGCCTAAACTATGAGCCTAAAGCTCAGTAAGAAACATAACTAAAAATGCAATGCATGAGTATGCCATGTCGTTAAAACAATGCACCTTTTCATTCACGTATCTTAGGTTTCATAACTTCTTTATCTTTGGAAATATTACAGGATCTCAAGAACACCNTCAAATCAAGTGATTCCAACGGCTATGAATTACTTCAAGAGTCTACTTTAACTCCTATTAAGAACATAAACTAAAATTCGTGCTTAAACTTGACCTAATCTAGAAAACCTTAACTTTGTTCATAATTTACTGATTTTCTAACAATCTACATGAAATCCTTCATTTTTATCCATCATTTCAACCAACACCATCCTATTATCCTTACTGAACTTAAAAGAAACTTAGAGGATGAAATAATACCTTGAACTTCAGCCTTCACGAATTTACTTGGGATTCTCTACTTTACCTCTCTTGAAATAACTCACTCACTCACTCAAGGACGCCTAAACTCACCCTTCTTCTTTCTCAACACCTCTCTTCTTTGACGAATCTCACTCTTCTTTGAGCTTAGAGAAACAAAACGAGAAAAGAATGGTAGAGAGTTCGTTGTTGGGAGAAGGATATGGCAGCCCATGCCCTTTTATCTCTTAATTAAACAAAATCAATCTTTCTTTTATGTCCACCAATCGGGTTACTCCACGTTTCGGCTGACTTTTCAACTCAAATCGGAATGTGTTGACCCAAAGTCAGTTGTGTCGACCCAAAGTGTTTCCTAGAGAGCAACTTGTGTCAACCCTTTCTAAGTCCTGGGGTCGACCTAAACACAAAATTGTCTCGACCCCACCTAATTCCTGGGGTCGACCTAAACACACAATTGTGTCGACCCCACCAAATTCCTGGGGTCGACCAGCAGTTGAAACTTTCATAAATTTTGTTATACAATTTCGATTTCTATGATTCAAACACCATTATTTTTCTTATTGAATCTAGTTTAACTTTGTAGAAGACATAAACTTTAAACTATGAGTTTAATATAATCAAAAATACTAAATACCGAACCTTGCTCAAAATCCATAATTCTATAGTCCGGTTTTGCTTCACCAACTTCAAATAACTATAACTTTCTCTCCGAAAGTTCAATAGAAATGATCTACCTATTGATCTTCTTATCTTAACGTTTACTACAACTTTGTCGAAGAACACTTTGCCATTTTTTCATTTATGCTCTTTTAAGGCACTTTATGATTGAAACACAAAAACTACTATGTTATCAACTTCCAACCCAACATATATTACCCACCATTGGGTTCTAAGATCTATAACTTTCTCTATACCTTTCCAATTCAAGAAATTCTTATTGCTGTAGTTTCATCTACTAGTCTAGTAAATTTCATTAGAAGAAATCGACTCCATGTAATGACCCTAAAACCTCGGAATTAGGCTAACACCAAAATTGTTTCCAATTCATCTTCATATTCATCTTTTCTTAGTACATTTCATTCCTTAAACATAAAACATTATATTCAAAAAGTGGGGTGTTACACCCTTAGTCATAAGCTCAAAGCCCTAAGCCATAAGCTTTAAGACCTAATCCATAAGCACTAAGCCCAAGACTAAAATCCGAAAGCCTTAAGCCCTTAGCCTTAAGCCATAATTCATAAGCACAAAGCCCTAAGCCCTAGCCATAGGACCTAATCTCTAAGCCTTAAGCATAAGGTTAAAGCCCTAATCCCTAAGCTTAAAGCCCTTATCCCAAAGCGTAAAGCCTTCAGCCCAAAGCACTAATGTCTATGCAAAAAGACCAAAGACCTAAGCCTAAAGCCTTAAGCCCTAATCCTAAAATTATAACCTCATGCTTAGGCTCTAAGAGCGAACCCTAAATCCCATAGCCCTAGCTCTAAGCCCTAAGCTTTGAGCCCTGAGCTCAAATCCTAAAGCCATAATCCCTAAGTCCTTAGCCAAAGCCGAAAGCCCTAAGCCCTAATCCCTAAGTGTAAATCCCAAAGCTAGAAGCTCTAAGGCCAAAGCCCTATAACATAAGCCCTAAGCGCTAAACTGAAGCCCAAAACCCAAATTTATAAGACCAAATCTCTAAGCCCTCCCTAAGAAAAAATATGTAAGGCCAAAGCACTAAGCCCTAAGCCCTAAACCCAAATCCCAAATACCAAAGCCCTAACCATCAGTTGTAAGACCTAATCCTTAAGGCCTAAACGTAAGGCCAAACCCTTCGCCCTAAGATCTAAGCCCTAGCCCTAATCCATAAACCCTAAGCCTTAAGCCCTAAGACCTAGTTCCATAAGAACTAAGCCCTAAGCAGAAAAGCCCTAAGCCATATGCCCTAAGCCATAAGCCAAGAGCCCAAATCACTAAGACCTAAGCCCTAAGCCAAAAAACCTATGCCTCAAGCCCTAAGCCTTTAATCGTGACCCTTGTGCCTCAGACCTAAATCCTAAGCCCATAACTCTAACACCTCAGCCATAAGCCTAAAGCAATAAGACTGAAGTCATAAGCTCAAAGACCTATGCCCTAAAGCCCTAACTCATATGCCCTATGCCCTAAGCCCAACGCCATAAGGGTTAATACCTAATCCCAAAGACCAATGCCTTAGACCTAAACCCTAATCCTTAACTCCTAAGTCCTAAGCCCTGAGACTTAAGCCCTAGGCCCTAAGTCCTAAGCCATATGCCCTAAGCCCTGATCCATGAGCCCTAAGCCCTAAGCCCTATGCCCTAAGCTCTAAGCCTTAAGCCTTGAGCCTTAAGCCCTAAGCCATTAGCCCTAAGCCCTAAGCCCTAAGCCCTAAGCCCTAAGTGCTAAGCCTTAAGCCTTGAGCCCTAAGCCATAAGTCATATGGCTTGAGCCTTAAGCCTAAGCTCTGAATCTAAGGACATATGCACTAACCCATAAGCCCAAAATCTAAAACGCCTAAGCCTTAAGCATTTAGCTTAAAGCCCTATGCCCTAAGTCAAATTTCCAAAGCCCTAAACCTAAGCAGTTACCCTTATGCTTAAAGCCTAAGCCCTATGCCTTAAGCATAAAGCCCAAATCCCTAATCCCAATGTCCTAATCCATCATCTAAAATCTCAATTCCCTCGGCCTCAAGCCCTAGGTCTCAAGCCATATGCTATAAACCCTAATCTCTAAGCCCTATACCCTAAAAGCTAAGAACTAAGCACTAACCCTAAAGTCCTAATCACAAAGCCCTAAGCTCTCTTAGCAAATCCCAAACCCAAATCCTAAACCCCAAAGCCTGAGGCCAAGCGCCTTTTGCCTTAAGCCCTAACTCTTAAGCTCTAAGCTCTAAGCCTTAAGCCTAAAGCCCTAAGCCTTAAACTTGAAGCCCTAGGCCCTATTCCTTATAGCCCTTAGCCCTATGCTATACCCCTGAAGCCGAAAGCACTAAGGCCAAAACCTTACGACCTAAAGCCTTAAGTCTTAATCCATAAGACCAAAGCCCAAAGCACTTAGCCCTAAGGCCAAACAACTTAACCCAAAGTACTAAGGCCTAAGCCCTAAGCCCAAAGAACTAAGCCATAAGCCTAATAAACTAAGCCTTAAGTTTAAAGAATTAATCTTAAGCCTTAAGCACTAATCCAAAGCCGTAAGCATTATCCTTGAGGCTTAAGCCAGAATCCCCTAGCCTAAATCTCAAAGCCAAAATCTAATATCCCTAAGTCGTAAGCTCAAAGCCCAAAGCCAAAAGGTATAAGTCAAAATGACACACTCGTGGATAGGGGAGGTGTCGGGAAGATAGAAGACAAAAGGGAAATAAACAATCTGCCACGAACAAGAGGAGGGATTGGCAGAAACAGGGGAGAAAGCTGGTTAAGGCTCCAAAATTACACTGGCGTTTGGGCTAATATTTTGTGGACTTAAACTTCAAAGGTCGGGCTAGGTTTGGTCCAAAATTCGGACTGATAGCACGTGTATAACTTAAAATGACAAGGGCCTACTTTCTATCACACAAACAGACAAAAATCAGTTTTGACAGAATAGTGGTAAGGGAAGACCTCTGCACAACTTTCGATGTGAGTAATCTGGGAAGCCTAAAATTTGCAGAAGATAACTTCAATGAAAGAGGAAGAGAATGGTAGGGCTTGGAAGGAAAACACACGGCAGGATTATAAGTTATAAAAGTTTGGAGATAGTTCGACAGAATGGGTCCGAAAAGAGTGCTCCCATAGAAAGCTGGAGGAAGGAACAAGCATAACTTCTAATCGATGAATTCTGGGAGTGACATGCCAAAGCAAATATTTCCAGACGTGAATGAGGGGTTTATAAACCAAATTTCATAAAATTAGCACACGGAAATCACAACTTGGCACGGGGGAAAACAAATTGAGGACCTTGAGAGTTTTCGGGTAGGCAGTTTTCGAACACAAAGCACAAATGGCCAAAAGGCTGATTATGGATGAAGGCTATGGGATGTTCAGACTTACCTTGGTCCAACGGAGGTGGAGGAAACCTGAACTAGGGCTTAGTGACTCTAGCAAGACACCAACACCAATGACAAAGGAAGACTAAGGATATTACTCACCTAAGCCTTCGATTGCCGTGAGAAAAGAGGGGGCTTGAGAGCTCAAAGCTTCTTCAAAGTTTATCCAATTTTTCTGTCTGCAAAATGCTGAGAAAGGGAGGTTAAAACCCCCCCTTTCCACGAGCTACAAAGGGTGGCATAATGGCCTCCTACAAACCTAAGAAAATCATCAAAAGAGGGATGGCAAGTGGGGGCCACAAAGACATCTTCACCAAAAGAGAGGCATGGGCAGCAAAAACGTGGTTGCAACCCATCCTAATACAACTTAACCTCCCACTTGTAGCCACTACACTAAACAACAAACATCAAAGAAATAAACAACACATTCTTGCATGGTTTACGTGAAAACCATGCAAGGCAAAATACAATCGGGTTTTGAAAAAAAACAGCAAGAAATTTATAAACCCGAGACTTCCTTCATACTCCTCGTTCGAAATTGACCTTTTTTCTTGATGATTCAGGAACTCCTTGGAAGGCTTCTTCTTTTAAGATTGGTGTTGGATAATTGGTTTTCTCCATGCATGGTGCCTGGTTTGGCTTTGACATCAATTGGTGTTCTCGGCCGTCGGTTTGTTCTACTCCAAACTCCCATTGTAAACAATGTTTTGGGAGTTTTTGATCCAGGTGTGAAGGAGCATCAAAACAAACAATGGAAGGGAAAGAAGTACCTGAAAAATCAACAAACAAGTTAGAAAAATATCTTGCACGGCTCTGAGTAATTGCCCCCTTCGGTTGTTGGTGAATCCCGGGCATATCACAAAAGCCCTAAGTCCTAAACCCTAAACTGTAAGCCTTAAGCCCAAAGACCAAAGACCAAAGTACAAAGCCCAAAGCCCTAAGCCCTAAGCCCTAAATTAAGTCCTAAGTACAGAAATTAATCCCTAAGGCCTAAGTCCTAATCTCAAAGCCCTAAGCACTTAGCCCAAAGCCTTAAATCCTAAGCCTTAAGCCATAATTCTTAAGCCTTAAGCCCTAAGCAGAAAGCCTAAGCTCAAAGCTCTAAGACCCCTACGCTCACCCCTACGCCCCAAGCACTAAGTTGTAAGCCCTATGCTCAGTGAGCTATGGTCTAACATTTAAGCACTAAGCATAAAGGCTTAAGCCCTAAGCCCAAATCCCTAAGCTCAAAGCTTAAAGTTTGAAGCTCTAAGTCGCATGCACTAAGCATAAGCTCCATGCCTTAAGCCTAAAGCCTAAAGCCATCAAGCCAAAGCCTCAAACTTAAATCCTTTTGCCCGAATCAATAAGCTCAAAGTCCAACACCAAAGCCCTGACTCCTAAACGTTAAGTTTTTTCCCTTTGCCCTAATCGATAAGACCAAAGCACAATGAGAAAGCCATAAACCCTAAGTTATAAGTTCTAAGGCTAGCTTTCGGCCCTAAACCCAAAGCCAAAATCCCAAAGCCCTAATCTCTAAGTCCCCAGACAACAAATTTAAGCCCTAAAATTAAGCTCTACGCCCTAAGTTCAAATTCCAAAGCACTAAGCATCTAAGAACTATACCCAAAAGCCCTAAGCCTTAACCCCTAAGCCTATAGCACTAAGTCATAAACCGAAAGCCAAAAGCCATAAGTCTTATGATCTTAGTCCCAAGCCTAGAGCCCAAAGCCCAAAGCACTAAGCCATAATCCATATGCTATAAGTCAAACACCTAAAGTCACAAGCCCTAACCCTTAGCCAAAAGCTTTAAGCCCAAAAATTAATCCCTGAGCCCTAAGTCGTAATCTCAAAGCCCTAAGCGCCAAGCTCTAAGGTCTAAACTCTAACTCTTAAGCCCTAAACTCAAAGCCATAACCCAAAGCCCAAAGCTCTAAGCCCTAAGCCATAAACCCATAGCCCCTACCCTAAGCCTTAAGACCTAAGCCCAAAGCACTAAGGTATAAGCCCTAAGCCCAAATACCTTTTCCCACCCACTCACCCCTAAGCCTTAAGCCCTAAGCACTAAACTTTAAGTCGTAACCCTAAGCGTTAAAACAAAAGCCCTAACCCCAAAGTCTAAAGCCGTAAGCCTTAAGCCAATCTCCAAATCCCTAATCTCAAAGCTTCACGTTCAAAGCCCAAAGTCCCATGCCTAAGCATAAGCTCCATGCCTTCAGCCTAAAACCCTAATCCCTATAAGCTATGCGCTAAGCCCAAAGCTTTAATAAAAAAGTCCTAAGCTATAATATAAAACCCAAAAGCTGAACGCCCAAATCCATTGGCCTAAGCCTCTAGCTCAAATATTTTTTCTCCAAGCGATAAGCCCAAAGCCAAAGCCCTAACCCCTAAGCGCTAAGCCTTTTTCCCTTTGCCTTAACCCATAAGACCAAAGCACAAAGCCAAAGCCCTAAGCCCTAAGTGGTAAGTTTTAAGGCTAAAGCACTAGGCCCTAAGACCTTGGACGAAATCCCAAAGCTCTAATCTCTAAGGCCCTAGCCAAAAGCTTTAAGCCCTAAGCAAAAATCCAAAGCCCTAAGTGTTAAACCATAAATTCTAAGAAGTAAACCCTATGCCCATAGCCCTCAGCCAAAGTCTTAGTTATAACCCTAACCCTTAAAACATAACCCCTAACCCTAATGCCCAAACCCCTAAGCATTAAGCCCAAAGTACAGATCCCTAAGACCAAAGCTTAAAGTTTGAAGATCTGAGTCCCATGCTCTAAGCATAAGCTCCATTCCTTAAGCCTAAAGCCTTGAGCCCTAAAAGTTATTCCCTAAGTGCTAGGACAAAAGCTCTAATAAAAAAACCATAAGCTTTAATACCTAACCCAAAAGCAGAAAGCCCAAAGCCATGAAGCCGAATCCTCTAGCTTAAATCCTTTTGCCCTATGCGATAAGCCCAAAGTCAAACGCCTAACCCCTAAGCACTAAGCCTTTTCCCTTTAACCTAAAACATAAACCAAAGCACAAAGCAAAAGCCCTAAGCCACAAGTTGTAAGTTCTAAGGCTAAAGCACTAAGCCCAAAGCCCTGCGCCCAAAGCCCTAACCCCAAATCCCAATGCTCTAATCCCTAAGCCTCTAGCCAAAAGCTTTACGCCTTAAATTTAAGTCCTAAGCCCTAATCTTAGATCCTAAAGCCCTAAGCATGAAACCCAAAATTAAAAGCACTTTGCCCTAAGCCAAAAGCTCTAAGCCTAGAGCCATAAGCCTCAATCACAAAGCCCCAAGCCTCGAGCCCAAAGCCCAAAACACTAAGCCTTAATCCATATGCTTGAAGCGAATAGCCTAAAGTCTTATGCTCTAAGACCTTAGCTAACATGCCACGAGATGCCTTGCATGGAGCCATACCTAAAGGAGCAATCACCTGAGCTCGAGCTAAGGAGTTTTCTAATCGATTTGCTCTTTTTATAGGAAATGTTGAGCGCAGAATAACTATTGAGGAACCACCCCAAAAGACTTGGAGCAACCAAAATATCTTGTCACTTAAGAAGTCTTGGAAAAGGACGAGATCGATGCATCTTTGAGCTTGGAACACCTTGGAAGAGAATTTAAAATCGAAGCAAGGGAGGAGGGAACCCCGGGTACAAGTCGGGTTTAGGTCGGGTATAGGTCGGAGCCCATGGAGCGTGGCTCAAACCCGATCGGCCATCTCTTTTCCTAGCTTTATTTATTTCCTTTTAAAATTTGTAGAAACAATTATTTAGGGTTTTGTGGGTTTTCATGGGTTATGTGTGGGTTTCCATGGGTTTTGAGTGGGTTTTAGCTTTTGCATGGGTTTGTATTTTTGAGAGTGTTTGGTTGGCAGCCAATGGGAGGGGAAAAAAATTTGGGGACCACTTCCCCTTGGTCCCCCACAAATTGGGTATATGTTGGGTGGTCCTTTCCCACCTTTCTTTTTGTGCTACACAAAATCAAGTAAGCACTTGTGTGTCATCCGATTAGGGCTCTCCTCTCTCATGTGAAGGAGATTAAAACTCCCTTATCACCAATCTCTTTACTCAATTAAATTTGAATCTAAAAGAGTGCTTTTTCATCTTCTTCCTTGTCCGGTTTCCGACCTCCAAGACCAGCTCTCTTGTGAGTAACATCCAGTGACCCAAGAGTGATCCTTCAAGGTTTTGGCTTCCCTTTCAAGCTAGGGTAAGCTAGGCCGTGCTACACATCTTCAGCAGCTCTCCCATGGTCTTAGGGTAAGTGTGTAATCCCCATTAGCTCATCTCCATCTCCGGTTACCTCTCATTTTCCGACGAACCTCATTTCTTTTTCGATAACCACCTTTTTGGCACCTGATACTCCCCTCTGCATAACTTCCGATTCCCAAAAAGCTTTTACCCTCATTTTTGGAGTTAAGCTCTTATCTCATCTCCAAACAACCCCTCTAAATCTCGGTTACAAGTTTTGTATGCAACCCGAGAACTCCCTTAATATCACCCATTTCCGGCCCATTTCTTCCCTTCTTTCTCACCCGAAGCCCATTTTATTCCCCTTCCCATTCTTGAAGCGTGTCATTTGGTATCAGAGCTATTCATTCCTTCCCACCCTTTCACTTTTCTAGTATTTTGGCTATCTTTTGGAGTTAACGCATGATGACTCAATGTGGAGCAAACCACAACCCTAACTAAGACCATATTCCACCACAAAATCCACCTCTGGTGACTCCTAATCCAAAGTTCCGGAGTCAAGCATACAAGGACAACTCGATGAGATCCATAAGAAGTTTGAGATGGTATTCCAAAGGCTGGAAGCAGCCTTCCTTCCAATGAGGCCCCCTCCAAACCCTGCTTCAATGAGAAGACCCTAGAGTAGCATGAGGAAGCCGCAACATCAAGCAAGTGAGGACTCCGATGAAGAGTTCGGTTACAATGACCAACCCACATGTAAGGATGAAATGAGAAATATCAAGGTAACCATTCAACCCTTTAATGGTTCCTGCAATGGTGATGCATTCCTTGATTGGGTTGAAAAAATAAATAAAGTATTTGATTGCTATAACTATTCTGAACGGTTGAAGTTACAATTGGTTTCTTTGGAGTTAACCGGGTATGCTAGCTTATGGTGGGATAGTTTGAAGGCCCAAAGACGGCGTGATGGTGAGGATGATATTCCTACTTGGAGGGCCATGAAACTCTTCATGAGAAAGAGGTTTGTCCCGAGCCACTACAAGCAAGAACTCTTCCTCCAACTCCAATCATTGAAACAACGGAGCCTCTCGGTGGAGGAATATTTGACCGAATTTGAAACACTTAGGATTCGGTGTAACCTAGATGAACCCGAGGAGCAAATTTTTGCAAGGTTTTTTTGAGGTTCAAACAAGAAGCTTGGTTATATAGTGGAACTACAACCGATTGATACCATGGATGCGGTCATTCAAATTGCCATGAAAGTGGAAAGGTAAGTGAGGAGAAAGGGAAAGGGGGTGGCTAACTGATTTGGTCCCAAGTCCACCCCGCCCTACAAACCCTTTTTCTAAGGTTGAGGAGAAACCCCCTTTTGTGAAGCCTTGGTCCCAAAAGAAAGAAGGAGAGGGGAAACCTATCGATGAAAGTAATCGGCCTCGACCAAGTGAGATCAAATGTTTTGAGTGTCTTTGTTTAGGTTATATTGCCTCTCAATGTCCAAACAAGAGAGTCATGATTCTTAGGGAGGACACCAATGAAGTGGTGAGTGAGGATGAAGTGCTGGAAGAAGCTCGAGAGGAGCAAGAACCCGAGGAGGAGATTTTCCATGCTCAAGAGGGACCCCTTTTGATGGTGATCCGAGGGATTCTATCCTCCCAAGTTCAAAGTGAGGATTTCCAAAGAGAGAATATATTCCATACTAGGTGCTTTATTCATGGGAATGTATGCTCTCATATCATAGATGGTGGGAGTTTTACAAATGTAGCATCTCGGGATCTTCTGGAAAAATTGGGGCTCGAGACTATGTTGCACCCAAACCCTTACAAGTTAAGATGGTTGAACGATAAAGAAGACATCAAGGTTACCAAACAAGTTAACTTGGAGTTTTCAATTGGTGGATACAAAGATAAAGTACTTTGTGATGTGGTGCCGATGAGTGCAAGCCACATTTTGTTGGGAAGGCCGTGGCAATATGATTGGCGGGTCCTTCATGACGGGTACAACAATCATTACTCCTTCAAGCTTGAAGAGAGAGCAATCAAGCTAGCTCCCCTCGGCCCGGATCAAGTTGCTAAAGATGAGACCGCAAGGAAGGAATGTATGACTAAATCCAACTTTTTCATATCTAAGAATGAATTGTTGAAGTATATTTTGGAAGGAGGGCCGATTGTGATGCTAATGCTCTGAGAGAGGATAGAGGAAATTGAGTCGGTCCCTAAGGTGGTCCTAACAATTCTAGAGGAGTTCCAAGACATTTTTCCAGAAGAGTTGCCACAATAGTTGCCCCCCTTACAGTCATCGAGCACCAAATCGATCTACACCATGAGTGGTGCTTCCTAATTGGCCATCTTATAGGTTGAACCCCGAGGAGGCCAAGGAGCTTGAAAGGCAAGTGCAAGAGCTCTTAGACAAGGGCTACATTCGGGAATCCTTGAGTAATTGTGTCGTGCCAGCCCTATTGGTCCCAAAGAAGGATGGTAGCTTCCAGATGTGTGTGGATAGCCGAGCCATAAATCAAATCACAATCAATACCAATGCCCGATTCCTAGGCTTGAAGACATGTTGGATGAGCTTAGTGGGGAAACTTATTTCTCCGAGGTTGACTTAAAGAGTGGTTATCATATAATCCAGATGAAGGTGGGGGATGAATGGAAGACGGCTTTCAATACCAAGTACGGCTCTTTGAATGATTAGTAATGCCTTTTGGGCTATCTAATGCCCCAAGCACGTTTATGAAACTTATGCGTTTAGTGCTTAAAGATTTCTCGGGCCAGTTTATAGTGGTTTATTTTTATGATATCTTGGTATATAGTGCGGATTTTCATACTCATCTTGGACATCTTAGATTGTTATTTGAAACTCTCTGAGCTACTAGATTGTTTGGTAAATTGAAGAAGTGTGTTTTTGTGCAAGAACAGATCCATTTCTTAGGGTTCATTATTACTAGGGATGGTATGGAAGTAGATGATGTTAAGAATGAAGCAATTCAGCAATGGCCCACTCCTAAGAGTGTTTCAGATGTAAGGAGTTTCCATGGGCTTGCTTCTTTTTATCGGAGATTCATTCAAGGGTTTAGCTCTATTGTGACCTCCTTAACCGATTGCACCAAAAAGGGGAGAGAGTTTGTTTGGACCTCGAGTTGTCAAGAAAGCTTTGAGTTAATCAAGCTAAAGCTTTGTGAAGCACCAGTGCTCATGCTTACCGATTTCCTCAAGGTTTTTGAAGTGGAGTGTGATGCCTCCGGAATGGGAGCATAGTTAGCAAGAAGCTTACGGATTGGGAAATTCAACTCCCCTATATAGAGTTTGTGACATGCCATGGATTGGCATCCCGAGCGAAATACTCATCCGAGCCCGAGCTCGGGAATTTTATAATTTGTGTGTTAATTTTGCAAGAAAAATACTTAAAGATTTCCACATTTTTAAGCCAACTTTGGAAGATCAAGAAGGAAAAAATATGTTATAACTTGGCTTGGAGAAGAAGCAAAACTTCAACCAAAACTAGAGGAATCTAGACCCAAGCCCGCATTTGATCCCGGTTGAAGATGCTCGTTGCATGAGAACCTGAGAGAGTTTCCAACGAAAGGTAGAACATTAAAATTTGATGTCGTCGGCCTAGTCAACTACAGCCAACACAGAGAGGGCAGCACAACCTACCTGAGAAACAATCTTATAGTTTTTTTTTTATTTTCATGCGTTTGTTGCATGGATTTGCAAGGGAAATTCTAGCGTTATCTAATTATTATTTGGGAGGGCATTTTGGACATTTCCTAGGAGCTTAATGAGCTGGAGGAGGAGTGCCCCATGAAGGCTCCTCATTGGTCCATCTTTGATGCCATGGATTGTGCTTCTTGGAGATGTTTTGGGCCGTCCGATGAAGAACGTGATGTTGCTTGGTTTTCCTATTTAATCTTACCTATGCTGAATGTAATTGGTAGATTTGATTGAATAAAGATTTATCTTTTCAAATTTGATCTCTCCCCCTTTGAAGTTTGCCGCTTCAAAGACTCGATCTCCGAAAACATGTTTTCCGGCCACCGAGAGAACACCGGAGTTGATTGTCTTTCCAAGCTAAGACGATCTATCCTTACAAAATTTTTCCATCCATCTTCATGGTCTAAGGGTGAGAGTGTGGATCATCAGCTCAAGCATCTATTTTTACGTGAAATGAACCACCTTTTTACTGCAAATCCCCGTATCCGGCCATTTTGCATCTGTCTTCCATCTCGCCTCCACAATTCCCAAACCATCCGTGAGAATTTCTTCAATTTTTGAGGCATTATTTTACCCTTATTTATTTAAAAACCACAAAATTTCAGCTCCAAACGCATCCCCGTTTACAAGTTACAATCATTTTAAATTCATCCTTGTTTTCCCGGATCTACTGAGAAAACCCTAAATTATCCCCTTAACCGTTATCACCATCGTCAGCATATCTTTAAATACATGCGTGATAATCCCTTAAATTTTGGAGACCATATTTTACATTTATTCCTTAAGATTTCCTCCAAATTTTGTTAAAAATCTCACCCCCGTTTCAGAGATCCAACCGTCCAAAGTTCATCCTGAATCTGATTTTTCGGGTAATCCCTAAAAATCCGCCGATCCAAAATATTTCCATTATTCCCATCTCTTATTTCGTGTCAGTTAGCTTGTAATAGGAGTGTGCATAGCATCACTCAAATGACTAGGCCTCGGCTTGGTGCACCCTCAGGTTGGATGCCTCGGACGGAGGTGCTCTTGGAACTTCGGTGATTGTCTCCCTCATTCCATCTCATTGTAGGCAATGTTGGGGAGCTCTTTGTCAATAGAAGTGGGAGCATCCAAGAGACCTCTTGGAGGTAATAATGTCCCTGCAAAATCAACAAACACATTAGAAAGACGCCTTGCACGGCTGCGGGTCACCATGCCTTCCGGTGGGTGGGAGTCCTCGGGGACATCATCCCCTCCGGGTGATTGAGGATTTGTCCTCAAATCCAGGGGCTGCTCCTCCTCATCTTCTTCAATCTCTCCCAAATAAGGGGAAATGTCTTGGACATTGAAAGAGGTAGATACTCCATATTCCCCCTGGGAGCTTTAACTTGTATGCATTTTTGTTGATCTTCTCGGTGACTTCAAATGGTCCGTCGGCTCTAGGAAGGAGCTTAGATTTTTGTTGGCTCGGAAACCTCTGTTTCCTTAAATGCAACCACACAAGGTCTCCAACTTTGAACTCCACATCCTTACGGCCATGGTTAGCAAATTTGGCATAGGCTTCATTCTTCCTTGTTATGGCTCGTTGCACCTTTGCATGTATGGCTTGAACTTGTTTAGCCTTTTGTACTCCATCGGGATTAGCTAGTTCATGGCTCAACAAGGGAATCAATTCCAAGGGAGTTGAGGGATTGAACCCATAGACAACCTCAAAAGGAGAAGCTTGAGTAGCACAATGCACACTTTGGTTGTATGCAAACTCTACATGTGGTAATTGTATATCCCAATCTGAGAGCCTTTTCCCAACAATGCTTCTCCCAAAGTTCGATTCACTACTTCTATTTGGCCATCTGTTTGATGATGGAAAGAGGTGCTAAACAACAATTTAGTTCCAAGCTTCCTCCACAAGGTCTTCCAAAAGGAGCTTAGGAACTTTGTATCCCAGTCCAAGACAATTGTGGTTGGAACTCCATGTAACCGAACAACTTCCTTGAAGAACAAGTCGGCTACTTGGTTGGCATCATCGATCTTGTGACAAGCAATGAAATGAGCCATCTTGGAGAAGCGATCAACGACCACCATTATTGTTTCTTTACCTCTAGGGGTCTCAGGAAGCCCCAAAACAAAGTCAACGCTAACATCCACCCAAGGTGGAGAGGGAACCGGCAATGGCATGTATAAACCTTGGGGAAGCACTCGGCTTTTAGCCTTCTTGCAAATGATACATCTTTCTATCCACTTGTGCACATCCTTGATCATGTGGGGCCAAAAGAAATGCTCCTTAACTATCTCCAAGGTCTTCTTTTACCCAAAATGACCTGCTAGGCCACCACCGTGAGCTTCATTCACCAAGGATTCCTGAAGGCTACATTGGGGAATACAAAGTTGTCCCCCTTTGTGAAGATATCCATCCGCTAGGTGATAGCCACAACTTTTTTTGTTCACACTCTTTTCATACCATTGCTTGAAGTTGGGGTCTTCTTTGTAGGAAGTCTTTCTCCATTCAAACCCCAAGATCCGGGAATTGAGTTCGGTGAGTAGTACAATTCTTCTTGAGAGAGCATCGACCACCACATTTACTTCTCCTTTCTTGTACTTGACAATATATGGAAACCTCTCAAGAAACTCCACCCACTTTGCATGTCTCTTGCTGAGTTTTCTTTGGCTTTTAATATGCATCAAAGCTTGATGGTCGGTGTGTATAATAAACTCTTTAGGAAGGAGATAATGCTTCCACACTTCAATTTTTCGCACCAAAGCATACATTTCTTTGTCATAAGTAGAGTAATTCAAGGCTGCCCCTTTTAGCTTTTCACTAAAGTAAGCTACGGGCCTTCCTTCTTGCATTAGCACAGCCCCTATTCCTAATCCTGAACCATCACAATCAATTTCAAACACCTTATTGAAGTTCGTGAGCATAAGGAGAGGAGCATTGCATAGGGATTCCTTGATCCGATTGAAACTTTGTTGACATTCTGGGGTCCATTCAAAGTCCTTCCCCTTCTTTGTGCAATCCGTGAGAGGGGCCACAATGGTGCTAAACCCCTTTATAAACTTTCTATAGAAGGAAGCCAAACCATGAAAGCTCCTAATGTCCGAGACACCTTTTGGGATTGGCCATTCTCAAATAGCCTCAATCTTGCTTTGGTCTACTTCAATTCCTTCCTTGGAAAGTATAAACCCAATAAAGTGCACCGTTTCTTGGACAAAAGAACACTTCTTCAAATTACCAAACAACCGTGCACTTCTAAGTGTTTCAAACAAGGACCGAAGGTGTGCCAAATGCTCTGAATAATTTTCACTATAAACCAATATGTCATCAAAGTAAACTATCACAAATTTTCCCAAGTAATCTTTCAACACATGATTCATTAATCACATAAAAGTACTCGGGGCATTAGATAGCCCAAATGGCATGACTAACCATTCATATAAGCCATACTTGGTTTTGAAATCTGTTTTCCACTCATCCCCTTCATGCATCTCTATTTGATGATAGCCACTTTTTAGATCAATCTTTGAAAAGAAAGCTGCCCCACTAAGTTCATCCAAAAGTTCCTCAAGCCGTGGTATTGGAAACCGGTACTTGATAGTAATGTGGTTGATTGCTCGGCTGTCAACACACATTCGGGATGAACCATCCTTCTTTGGTACCAAAAGAGTCGGCACGGCACAAGGGCTGAGTGACTCCCGGATATAGCCCTTCTCCAAGAGCTCTTGCACTTGCTGGTTAAGATCCTTGGCTTCTTCAGGATTCATCTTATATGTTGGCCGGTTTGGAAGCACTACCCCGGGTTGGAGGTCAATCCGATGCTCAATCCCCCGGATAGGAGGTAAGCCAATCGGTAGCTCCTCGGGGAACACATCTCCATATTCCTCAATGAGTGCTAAAACTTCCTCCGGAGCTCCTCCTATTTCTTCCATTCTTTCCCGGAATAGGATCAATACAACCGGTTCTTCTTGGAGCACCACCCGAGATAGCTCCCTTTTGGTAATGAACAAAACTTTGTTGGAAGATTTCTCCCTTCTCAACCTCTCATCCCTAGCAATGTCTTCGGGTGCTAGTGGTGCAAGCTTGATGTTTCGGTTTTCCCACTTGAATGAATACCCATTGGATAAACCATCATGCATGGCGTGTTGATCAAATTGCCATGGTCTCCCGAGAAGAATGTGGCTTGCATCCATAGGCAATATATCACAAAACACAGCATCCTTGTAACTTCCAATTGAGAACTCCACTCTTGTGTGCTTAGTCACCTTAAGGTCCCATTCATCATTCAACCATCGGAGCCTATAAGGAGTGGGATGATCCTCGGTTTTAAGCCCCAATTTTTCTACAAGCTCGGTGGAGGCTACATTTGTACAACTTCCACCATCAATGATTAAGGAGCAAACTTTATCTTTGATCAAGCACCGGATGTGAAATATGTTCTCTCTTTGGATAGAATCTGGTCGGCCATTCGTAGTGAGGGTTCTTCGAATCACCATTAGGAGGGGGCCCTCTTGTGCTCGGCATATTTCCTCCTTCGGTTCGGCCACTAAGTCTTCCTCTTCCTCCATGGGTTCATCTTCACTTACAATCTCTCCACTACTTTCAATAAGCACCATCACTCTCTTATTAGGACATTAAGCAGCAATATGTCCTAATCCAAGACATTTAAAACACTTTATCTCTCTTGACCGTGGCTTGTTAACATCTTCAATCGGTTTAGGAACAATGTCCTTTTTTTGTGTCCACGGCTTTGGTTGATAAGTCTTGTCTTCCTGCCTTGGAGGTGGCTTGTAAGGGGTGTTGAAAACCGGAGTTGGCCTTGGGATAATTTTCTTACCCTTTCTCTTGTTTTGTCTTTCCACCCGTAGGGCCAATTGGATGGCTGCATCCATGGAGTCCACAATTTGCAGCTCCACCACATCACCAATGTCTTTATGCAGCCCTCTTACAAACCTTGCTAGGATTTGTTCCTCTGGTTCTTCAAGATCACAACAGATTCGTAAGGTTTCAAAGTCCATCAAATACTCTTCCACCGAGAGGCTGCCTTGCTTCAAATTTCGGAGTTGAAAAAATAATTCTTGTCTATAATGGCTAGGTACAAATCTCCTTTTCATAATCATTTTCATGGCCCTCCAAGTGCTAATTTCCTCTTCACGGTCACGTCTCCTTTGAGACCTCAAGTTGTCCCACCATAAGCTAGCATAACCGTGAAGTTCCAAGGCCACTAGTTGTAATTTAGACTTCTCTGAATAGTTATAGCACTCAAAAACCTTATCCACCTTATCTACCCAAGTCAGAAATGAGTCTCCATCACAAGAGCCATTAAAAGGTGGAATGATCACCTTTAAATGTCGTAAGTCATCCTCACGGGGTTGTGTATCTCGTGGCTCAAATTCATCCTCTGAGTCTTCCACATCATATAACCGGCCTCTAGCACCTCCGGCTCTTCTTCCGGGAGTAACCGGGGGAGGCGGTCTAGGAGGATTTGGAGTCTCCATTCTTTGCAAGAGCATGTCCAATCTTCGGTTAATGCCATCTATTTGGCTCTGAAAATCGGGCTCACGTTCTTGGGATGATGCTAAGGGTGGAGGTGGTTCACTTGTTGAAGGGAGGTCTCGGCTAGGCTGCAAAACAGCTCCACTCCTAGTGGTCATGCCACCACTTTTATGTGCAATTAAAAATAATGGAATTGAAGGTTTAATAGTAGGGAAGAAGGAAGGAAGAGTTGTGCTCTGATACCAAATGACATGCTCCAAAGTGCGGAGGAGTTGGGAAAAAGGAGAAAGCACAAACAGCCACGGCCAAAGGCCTACCCGAGAAGAAAATTCAAGAACAGGGGAGGATTTTGGCTCTGTCACAACTTCAATTGTGTACGGGCTATAAGTCCAAGACTTAGGGGATATTGAGTTCAAATATTAAACTCCAACTAGTCCAAATTTCAGACCAAACACACTGAGGATTTTAAAATGGCACGGGTGCCTTTTTAGAAATAGAAACAGACAACACACACACGTTTTGGCAGTGAAGTAGGTGGAGATTAACCTCTGCACAATTCCCAATGCCAAAGACCTGAGAAGGGGAAAATTGGCAGAAACCCTCCTCCAAGAAATGGGAAGAAATTTCCTAGGGTTATTGGAGAAAAGCAAGGGTAGTTTGCAAGTTAGCACGGGGTGAAATTTGGTCGACATAAATGCTCAATTTCAGGGGTTCGGGAGTAAGGTAGGAGAAACAAGCATGCACATCGTTTAATTGGGAGGAACTGAGAATGACGTGAATGACCAAGTATTTCAAGACACGTATGAGGAACTCACAGCCAACAATTGAGGACTTTAGCACAAGGGAAACAGAAAATGGCACGAATGAAACTTTCGGGACACAAGATGTACTCGGCGAGACTAAATTGGCAGCAACCAACACACAACAACAAACAACCAAAAACACACACGTTGGAAGGAGAGCTATGGGATTTTGAGAGAAAAGGGGGAGATTTTGAGAGGTTCAAGCTTCTTCAAATTTGTCCAATTCTTTTCTGCCTTACAATACGTGAAGGTAGAGTTTCATAACCCCCCCCCCCACCTTCAACAAAAGACAAAATTAGACTCTAGCCTAAAATAGGGACTAAATGAGTGGTAATAGTAGGAGTTTGGTGGACAAAGGGCCACCATCAACTTGCCTCCCACTCCACCAGCTCTTGACTCTATCCCACGTCCAAGTTGCCAACAAAAATACAGAATTCACTTGGAAAATAGGTTTTCCCTAAGTCCCAACAAGAAGGAACTTGACTTGGTCCAAACCGAACCAAAACCTAGCAAGTTGGTCCAATCCGAACCAACACCTAACAAAGCTTCAACCCAAAAATTGGTTACAACTTTAAACTACATCAAACATATATATATATATATATATATATATATATATATATATATATACATGACCACGTGATGACCAAACAACCCTCCCCTTGCTATGATATCCTCTTGTTAGAATGAAGAAAGCCAAGGAGAGCAATCCACTAGGCCTCGGCTTGGTGAACCCTTTGGTGGGATGCCTCGGACGGAGGTGCTCTTGGAACTTCAGTGGTTGTCTCCCTCATTCCATGCTCCCATTGTAGGGAATGCTGGGGAGCTCTTTGTCAATAGAAATGGGAGCATCCAAGAGACCTCTTGGAGGTAATAATGTCCCTGCAAAATCAACAAACACATTATAAAGACGCCTTGCACGGCTGCGGGTCACCATGCCTTCCGAAGGGTGGGAGTCCTCGGGCACATCACCAAATGAACAATCGAGATTCTTTAGGATATGTTGAGAGCATGTGTGTTCAAGTTCCAAATGACTTGGAATAAGCTTTTACCGTTTGTAGAATTCACCTATAATAATAGCTATCAAGCCCCGATTGGCATGGCCCGTATGAAGCACTTCATGGTAGAAAGTGTAGATCGCCTCTATATTGGGACAAAGTCAGTGAAGCTCAATTTATGGTCCCGAGATCTTGCAGCAAACCAAAGATCAAGTGCAGGTAATTGGGGAAAGAATCAAAGTGGCACAAAGCCAACAAAAGAGTTATGCAGACTAACGAAGGAGGGATTGAAGTTCGAAGAAGGAAATGATGTATATTTGACGGTTTCCCCATTTAAGGGAATAAAACGCTTTGGCAAGAAGGGGAAACTAGCTCCAAGGTTCATCGGGCCCTTCCCGATAGCAAAGAAGATTGGAAAAATGGCCTCCAAATTGGATATACCATTATCCATGTAAGGTGTACATGATGTGTTCCACATATCGATGTTAAGGAAGTTCATGCAGGATCTGGACCAAGTAATCAAATTGAGTTCCATTGAGGTAAATTCAGCTCTGACCTACGAAGAACAACCAGTTAAGATATTAGACTCAAAGATCAAAGAACTAAGGAACAAGCAAAGGGGTTAGGGTGTTTCAATTTTTTCACATAATTCTCTCAAATCCTCTCAATCCTCACACTCTAAAAATTACTTCACTAATTATTTATAATGAAGACATCACAAAGAGCAAATGGAAAGAATTAAATGCAACTGGCAATGGCATGGAAGGAAATATGACACGAGATCGAGCAAAGAAGTTTGATGAAAAAAATAAGCATTCCAAGAACTTATCAACTGCGACAACATTATTGTTCCAGACAACATTAAATTTAAATGCATGACATGCATTCAAGTGTACATAGGACAAGATGTAATTATTATGAATTAGACTATTATGTACTTAACTTATGTATTATAACAGATTATTTATAATCTATGTTGCTTGTCATAAGGGAAGTGGTGAGAAAGTAGGTAAGAAATTTGGTGATAAAGTGGGTAAAAAGTGGGTGAGGTTGGGAGAAGAGAAATTAGGTGAGGAATGAATCCTACAGATATGTACTAGATTTATTTTTTAAATCAATTTGAGATTTGAGAATCATATTGTGAGAGAACTTCTCCTTTTTAACGTGTTGTTCGGTCTTTCATTACAAGTCTAGCAACATCGTTTATAACTTATCAAACGTAATTCCTTCGTTAGTGTCGTCTTTCCTATCCAAGGTTCTTAGTTGCGTTATTGTTTCAGGTCTTAAGCTCTTTCTAAGATAAAGTTCAAATGTCCGTTGACTTCGGGTCAAGGTTTCATTTTCTATCTTTACTTTTTTTATATTCTGCATTCGATCGCTGATCAATCCATATTAGTTAAGATCATATCATTTGGTGTTAGAGCCGCTTGGCTATCTTATTTGATTTAACCGAATCTACCTTCGAGTAATCGGTTAACAAAAAAGAGAAAAAAAATCTTCTTATTTGGTAAAAACCAGAGTCATCTTCTAGTATTCGGTTTGAAAAAAAATCTTCTTATTTGGTATAAACTGGAGCCATCTTCTAGTATTCAGTTTGGAAAAAAACTCAAAAAGTTAACTATTTGCATTACATCTGAAACAACTACATTTATTTATCATTTGATCCTATCTTTCCTTTTTTATTTGATTTCTGCTATCTTTGTCTTGTCTTGTGTGTTAATCTCGTTTTCCTCTTTGTTCAATTAAAATACTGCTTTCCTTCACACAAAAATTTTCTTCCAATTGATAATTTGATTTTGACGTGAAAAGACTCTTTGTTAGGTCGTTCAACTCTTGATATAATTGGAGCAAGGGAGGGGAAAAGGCAAGAGATGTGAGATTATTATAGGACAAAAGCCAACTGATAAGTGTAAAATATGATTGATAAATTAGAGTGACAAACTAATATGAGAGAAACGTGTAAGGAAGTGTTGTGAGGTCTATCTTATAACATTTTTTTCTTCTCTAACATTTTCTTGCAAGTTTAAATTTTTACAAATGTTGAACTCTAACAACAGTGTTGCATGATAGCTTCAATAACATCAAGATGCAAATCCTATCTTTTCAAGGAAAGAATGATCTGGAACATATTTTAAGTGGGAAAAGAAGGTTGAATTAATCTTTGACTCTCACACTATTCAAAAGCAAAAAAGGTAAAACATGCCGTTATTGAGTTTTCTAATTATGTTATTACTTGGTAGGATCAATTAACCTTAAGCAGAAAAAGAAATGGGGAGAGAGTTAATGAAACGTGAGATAATATGAACCTGCCACGAGGAGAAGATTTGTACCGAGCAGATATTATTGAGATCTATGACAACTTCTGCACAAACTTAAGTAACGTACAAAGAGCGTAGAAAAGAGAAATGAAGGTAACCATGATAAGAGCAAATATAGAAGAAGACAAAGAAGCCACCATGGCTAGATTTCTGGAAGGACTCAATTCAGAAATACAAGATAAGATCGTGCAAGATTGCGTGGAGTTGGAAGATATGTTGCACATGGCAACTAAAACAACTAAAAAGAAAGAGTGGTAACCGTTCTTCTTTGGGCAAAAGTTCTGCTAAGTGGAAGTCTAATTACCCAAAAAGAGAAGACAAATAGATTGCTAAAACAAAGCAAGATCAAAAAGTGGGAAATCCTAGTTAGGGA
Source organism: Begonia fuchsioides (assembly GCA_003255005.1). Classification (NCBI taxonomy): domain Eukaryota; kingdom Viridiplantae; phylum Streptophyta; class Magnoliopsida; order Cucurbitales; family Begoniaceae; genus Begonia; species Begonia fuchsioides. The sequence continues at coordinate 51,014 of QAOC01013382.1, forward strand.
ACCCAAGGTAAATTTGATCTATCTACATCTCAAAATCGTGATATCAATTGTTTTAAATGTCAAGGAACGGTTCACATATCTTGCTAATTGCCTAACAAAAATGTTATGATATTATGAGATAATGGAGAAATTGAGATGGATGGTGAGTCTAAAGTTGATACCATTGACAAACTCGAGAGGAGTATGTTGTAGAAGGAGAGTTACTAGTTACACAGAGAGCTTTGAATGTTCAACCGAAAGTAGTTGATGATGTAGTACAACGAGAGAACCTTTTCACACTAGATATCATGTTCAAAATAAGGTATGTAGTATGATAATTGATAGAACGAGTTGTACTAATGTTGCAAGTACTAGTTTGGTAGACAAATTGGGTTTATCCATGATGAAGTACCCGCGACCATATGAGGTGCAATGGTTCAACCAAAGTAGAAAAGTTAAAGTCAACAAACAAGTACTTATCACTTTTTGTATAGGCAAGTACGAGGATGAAGTATTATGTGACATGGTGCCTATGGAAGCTAGTCACATTCTACTTGGGCGTCATTGGCAATATGATCGATGAGTGATGCATGATGGGTACACAAATAAGTACTCTTTTATATTCAACAAGAGACCGATTAACCTTGTTCCTATGTCGCCAAGGGAAGTATACGATAATCAGCTCAGACTTCAACAAAGTTATCATGAAAAAAATTAAGAGAAAAAGAATGAAAGAGATGAAAGAGAGTAAAAACAAGAGATTGAGAGAGAAGAAGAGAAGAAGAGAAGAAGAGAAGAAGAGAAGAAAAAAAGAGAGCAAAAGATTAAAAAAGAAAAGAAAGTAAAGAAGAAAAAGAGAGAGAGATTGAAAAAATAAATTTATTTATGAAAGGGAGTAAAGTGAGTAGAGCATACTCCGAGAGATAGTGCATAATACTATTATTGCACAAACACACTACAATGTTTACTAACACTTTTAACCATGTTGTACCTAGTGTTGTCCAATCTCTTTTGCAAGATTTTCAAGACATCATAACAGAAGAAATACCAAAATAAATACTACCAATTTGTGGCATCGAACATCAAATCGACTTGGTACTAGGAGCTACGTTGCCTAACCGACCTGCTTATCATAGCAGCCTTGAAGAGACGAAAGAGCTCCAACGGCAAGTAGACAAACTATTGGTTAGAGGCTACATTAGGGAGACCCTAAGCCCTTGTGCAGTTCCTGTTTTACTAGTCCTAAGAAAGGAGGAGAATCAAGGATGTGCGTTGATAGTAAAGCTATCAATAACATTGCGATAAAATATCGCTTCCATATTCCTCATTTAGATGATATGCTAGATGAATTGCATGGTCATGCTTCTTTTCAAAAATTGACTTGAAAATTGGTTACCACCAAAATCGAATGAAAGAAGGCAGTGAGTAGAAAATTGCATTCAAAACAAAGCATCGATTATACCACGTATTTTTCATGTACTGTTCTCCTAATTCACGCAATTTAGTGACGATTTTTGACATTCATCGTGAAAAATTGTCCAGTGTATTTTCTTCCTTCATTCGAAGACCTTCAAGCTCCCATCTGAGTGTTTGCACTCTTACTTCCTTTACTCGGGCCGCTACGAGATGCATGGTGTTTAATGTGTTCCATACCTCTTTTGTTGATTTTTTTGTCCAAGTTGCAGCAACGTCTCTTCACTGATTCCCTAAAATATGGCCGTCAATGCCATTTTTTCCTTCCTCTAATTTACAGGTTCTTCTGATTCAACTACTTCCTAAATGCTTTGTGCCGGCATGTGCACCTCCATCTTATTCAACAATGCAAATAGTTACTCTTTGTGAGTAACGGGTATTGAAGAGAAATACTTCCTTCACGCGATGGTATAGAGGAGGTTGTTGTTTCTTCAAATATGTTTCTACCGCCACCTCTTGCAGTGTTGGATGCAGATTCATCTCTCGACATGATTTTAGGAATATGTTTGACACGATGGCTCTAATACCAAATGTTGAACCAAGTACTTACGATGGGAAGGTGTGAACTTTGATTTCTTTGTTTCAATTTTGATTTGATTAGAGATAAAGAGAGGAAAAGAATTCTCTAGGGAATTGAAGAAGCTGTTTGAATTCAACTTGATAAGAAAACATTTACACCAACTACTTAAATAGATGTGGTATCTTCTACGATATCATACCCACGATTCATGCCACTTACTTAGGGTGGTTAACAACCACTTTGACTAAATGTTTGACTAAATCTTTAATTAAATCAAACTAAATCCTTGACTAAATCTTTGACTAAATCAAAATAAATCTGAATTTAAAAATAACCTTTTAACACATAGGCAAGATTAATTCCAACAACCCCATGCTTACTTAGGCAGCAATAAAGTTATCTTTTTTACAAGCATACAGTTAAATCGAACTGGTAGATGAACTAGAATATGAGGTTATTATGATTAATCAAGAAGAGAGGGAATTTCTACATTCTACTTTTGAAGTTGTAGGTTATACTATAGAAATGGCCTGGGCATGGACTCCTCGATGGCATGATAATAGGGATTTTTATAGATGGTAAGGAAGAACATTTGCAAGAGTGGATAATCCCAAAAAACCAAATTCTTTGAGCGATGCATTGAGGATAGCTTTTTTTCAGCAAGTGAAAAGTATTCAGCCCATTCAGAAGAGGGTTTAAGGTTTGGATTCTGCGAAGGGCGATGAGGAAAGTGGCTGTGAGGTTAGAGAGAGAATGAGAGAGTCATGGAGAATGAAGATGGTGGATGCTTTTGCCTCTCCTTTTGCATATTGTGGAAGCGATAGAGCTGCTAAGAAAGATGAAGAAGATCAGTTAGCTAGTTAGAAGAGAAGCCAGTGCCAATGTTCTAAGCATCAATGTGGGAAGAAAACAATGGAACTGAATGTAAGTTCTCCATCAAATTTTAAAAAGAAGATAAACCCTAAATCAAGATCTAGAAATGTTGAGGCGAAGGAGGGCCTGTGTGGGAATAATATGGTTGCCTCTTATCCTCCTTCTTGAACATCTTGTTTATTTTTCTCTTTGTGTACCTGATTTTGCGTCTAAGCTCCCTACGTGTTAGTTGTTATTCTTTAATGTCTTTTACGTTCAAAATAAATACGATGCATCCAAGAAACTTGAAGTGGCCATGATGAGTGCAAAATCTTGTTTTCTCGATATCAGTCGGGTCCATCCAAACCTGGTGATAGCCCGATTGAAGGTCTAATTTGGTGAAAAGAGTTGCCCCATGTAGTTCGTCCAGTAACTCATCGACCACTAAATAGGGAACTTGTCTTTGACCGTCCGAGCGTTGAGTTCCCAATATTCAATGCAAAAATGCCATGAGTGATCTTGTTTACAAACTAAGAGTATTGGGGATGAATACGCAACCTGTTGGAATAGATAATGCCTTGGTAGAGCATGAGCGAGCATTGTTGTTCAATCTCATCTTTTTGGAGATGAGAGTAGCAATATGGCCGCACGACCACCGGATCTGAACCTCAATTAAGGCATATCCGATGATCACAGGAACACATGGGTACAAGACCATTTGGCTCAATGAAGAGTTCCACAAACTCGTGTAAGAGGGTAGCAAGGTTGCATGCCTCTCCATTTGGCTCTAATGTTGGTGGATCTTGTAGCTCCACCTCGACTCTTCACAGCCATCAATTAAAATAGGAAGCAAATATTCGACTAAGAGCCATCCATATTTTGCATCAGAAGAGAAGAAAGATGTTTTATCAAGACAGAATCATATCCAGCAAAATAAGAACCTGTCGTCATGATTGAGTTCCACTGAGGGAAAATCAAGAGATTGTGGATGAGCCCTTGACTACATTAAACATGAAACATCAGTCTCCTTTCAATTGACGATGATCCTGGTTTTTAATTTGGATAAAAACTGTAGATGAATATCAATTAGTATGGTCTGGATGATCATTGGAAAAACACAACTGAAATTGGAAAACAGAAAGCTCTGGTGGCTGTTTTTTCATCTGAAACCCACCCTCAATGACCTGGACCTCGTTTCCTGTCCATATCATATTCACCACTCACTCTTCTCTTTCTTCGAGTCGCCATTGGCACAGGTACGAAAATTCCATTTCTCGAGCCGAACCCGACCGATCTGCCACTACAAAGAGGTTGGTTATATCT